>JANAVB010011797.1:235000-667500 GCA_029216955.1 Iris pallida
GAAGACAGGCTCTTTCAGCCTGGCAATCTCAGCCATCACTGCTAGAGAACTCTCGTATGGAGAGTTGCCACCGACAGCCACATGAGGTGTCTACCTAGGCACTCGATCCAGAAAGAAGCTTCCAACACCTGAGGGTACATCCTCGACCTCCCTGGGGGTAGATGAAGCCGGGGGTAGCAGTCCCCTCAATATATGCTACAATCCGGTGTTCCAAGAGCATACACAGGGGGTAGCGATCCACTAGAATTATGCAACAGACATGGGCGTCCCTGAGGGTGACTGCCTTCTCCAAGACGATGCGGCTTCCTGTGCAGGGGTAGCACCCCTTCCGAGTCCAAAAAAGAGGACATTTCGACGTTCTTCGACGATTTCTCTGTACGAGGGTACAACACGGAGAGCACTTCTTATGCGGTCCTTTCCACGTCTACCCACGTGCGAACGATCTCTATTGCCGGCAATAACCATAAAGGACCTACTGATCGGCAACATCTATAAGTACTTGAATCCATGCTTCTGTCCTTCGTCAAGTCAGTAGACAAAATCAAAGATGCCTTGCCGAATCAACCGGCAAGGACACCTGGACAAACAAGCTTGGGACATGCAGTCAACGTGGACTCCAACACGACCGCTCCTCTTTTAGGTGACAATTCTCTAGGAGCATCCGCGCCTTCAGCTGCAGACGAAGCCAGTCCAGCAGCTTCGAGCAATGTTCAATGCTCGAGACTCCTTCCGGGACCTCAAAATGCGGTAACCATATCCCGTTACATGGAGAGATGTTCCTTTTCTGCCATGGTACAAACTATTTCATATCGATTCGTATGACGGGAAGACCTCTGCTAGTCGGTACATGATGTATTTTGAGGCCACAACAGACCATTTGTCGCATAGCAAAGCCATCCTCACGCGATTATTCATCGGAGCATTGGAGGAAATCGCGTTAGACTGGTATCGTAACCTTCCGGACAACTGCATCCATTCTTTTGAAGGCTTCAAGCACATATTCTTAGAGAGATTCTACGTAGTGGGGCACGATATGATAATGTCGTCTCTCATGGACATCGCTCAGGGGGAGATGGAGCTAACAAAGAACTATATCGAACAGTTCCGTCAAACTGCAATGAGATTGCCCCAAGGCAATCCCGAAAGCTCCTTGATTGAAATCTGCCAAAAGAAGTTGCTCCCCGCAATCATCCTTTGGATGGACCAAGATCAGTTTAGGGATTGGATAACCTTCATCATAAGTGCCACCAATACGGAGGCAAAATTAAAGCAGGCTCGCCAGCTGGGATTACACATCCCGGATGGAGAGGATAAAGGAAAATATCCTAGTACCACACCCGATAACAATGCGGCTCCTCCAATAACTGGGACAATAAAGGCAAACATGCCATAGTTGCTGGTACGACTAAGAAGCCTGAACAAAAGCAGACAGAAGCTCAGTGGCCTAAGATGAATTACGCATTCGAAGATAGCAATATCAAGCCTATCTTTGATATTCTCTTGCAAGGGGACATGATCCAACTCCCTCCACCAAGGCGTGAGCCTCGAACGACAGAGATGGAAGACCCAAAATATTGCCACTTCTACCGCTATGTTCATCATTCCACTCATACTTGCTTTCAACTAAAGCGGTACATCCAGAGTCTTGTCGACTCTAAAGATCTGTTTCTAGATTTTGAAGAGGTTACTGTGGCGACAAACATGGTATCAATTCAGTTCGGTGACTTCCCTCCAACAAATACTCAAGACGGGGTAGTACCTGTCCCCCAGGCAATGATAGAGGTTACTAATCTTCCCCCGTCTGGGACCAGATGTCTGCCTTGGTACCTCTCACTACGTCACGAGGAGAGGTCATGTGGGTGAACCCAGACTTAATGTCCGAAGTTACTCAGGTGGGGTCATCTCCAGGCAATAAGAAGAAGGACAGGAAGTCTAGATCCTGCCATACAATTTCAATCGAAGCTGAGGAGACGGCGGCCGTTGTTACCCGGTCTTGGGCACAAGTCCAGCCCACTCCGGATAGTTCAGTCGAAGACCCTCAGCCAGCAACGTTGCCTGCCACTGATGTTTCGGGGCCATCTCAGCCTCCACCGGCGGACAGGTCCAAGCCGAAAGTAACCCGCTTCGATAGGCCGCTCCGTAAGGATGCACCTGGGATTGGAGAGACCATACAACTTTGACATATTAGCACAACTGGCTAATACGCCGATAAAGTTGTCGTTATACGAGCTCCTAAGGCTCTCCAAGGATCTTCGTATCGCATTGAGCGAAGCACTCCAGAATGTCGATGCCTACTTAGCCCAGGTCAAACCTATAAGTGAAGACTCGTCAGCAGATCTCTAGGGCAGCAATTGTGCAGACACAATGCCCAACATCGTATTCACCCCCCAGGACATGTTGATCAAGACCAACTTGCATGATCGCCCCTTGTACTATACTGGATACATAGGCGACATCAAGGTGGATCGGATGCACATCGATCCTGGCTCGTCAATAAGCATCATCCGAATTCTTGCACCTTACGGTAGCCCCTTGGCTATTTGAAGCATGGGGAAAGGACATCATTGACCCAATCACCCCGCCGTCGTCCAAAGGGCAACAGTTTATACTTGCAATCACCAATTACTTCTCCAAGTGGACAGAAGCTGTTCCGCTGGCAGTGGTAAAGACATCAAACATGATCAATTTCATAAAACATTATGTCATTTACTGTTTTGGACTGCCACGGAGGATCATTCATGACAATGGTCCACAGTTCGTAAGCCATGCCTTCTATCGATTCTGTGATAAGAATCAGATTCAGAATGTTGCTTCAACAGCATACAACCCATCAGCTAATGGTCTGGCCGAAGCCTTTAACAAGACCATAATCAAGCTTTTCAAGAAGTTCGTGTCTTCAAATAAACACGACTGGAATGAAAAATTGGGCGAATGCTTATGGGCATACCGCACTATGAGTCGGACGACTACAAGAAATATACGGTTCTCTCTGGTATACGAGAGCAATGCAATTCTCCCATTGGAGACATAGATCCCCTCACTTCGTATGGCCTTTACTTACCGGTTGACATCAGAAGATAACTACCGTCGATGACTACAAGAATTGGAAGCTTTAGACGAGAAGCGCTTGCAAGCTCAACAAAGTATCGAGCTCTATCAAGCACGCATCTCTCGGGCCTTCAATAAGAAAGTCAAACAGAGAAAATTCTAAATAGGCAATCTCGTCTCGGCTGTTTGCAGACCGATGGTCATGACTCCCAAAATTGTCGACAAATTCTAGCCCAAGTGGGAGGGTCCATTCATCATCGAGACCGTATTCTCCAGCGGCGTATACCGACTCGCGAAGCAGAACGGAACTTGCTCGTGATGCCCATAAACGACAAATTCCTGAAGAAATACTATGTCTAAGGACATGCTGCTACTTCCTCAAACCACCAAATCTCCCAGACCATCGAGTTATATACACCAAGTACCTCTGAACTCACACTCTATTTTACTTCGAGTAGATTCACATCGCACCTCCCTGAGTGGCGAGTCATGTATGCTGATACCTCTGAACTTCTCCTCTAAGGCTTTATCACATAGGAGTCTACCCAGCTTTTTGTTATCTCTGAGCAAACTTCTTGGTCCTGATTATCGTGTATCACGTCTATATTACCTCTGATATCGACAGTCTCCCGACTTAACACCTGTACCCAACCTGGGATAAAAGATATGGTGTTAAGACCATAAAACCTATCACGTCCATATTACCTCTATTGGGTTTTGTCTCAAAATCTATTACTCACACCACCAGTGCACAGAAGAGTAATAGGTCCACCAAAGATTATTTCTGATTATTGTGTGTTATGTCCATATTACCTCTGATACCGATAATCTCTTGACTTGACACCTGTACCCAACTCAAGATAAAAGACATGGTGTTAAGACCACAAAACCTATCACGTCCATATTACCTCTGTTGGGTTTCGTTTCAAATCTATTACTCGTACCACTAGTGCACAAAGGGTAATTGGTACACAGAAGTTATCCTAATCAATTACTCGCACCATCCGTGCACAAAAAGAGTAATAGGTCTACAAAATATCATTCAAATCTATTGCTCGCATCTCCAGATGCACAAAAGGGCAATAGGTCCACAAAAAGTCCCCCAGTGGGATGTCCTTTATCAAAACACAAATGCTGTATTAGGCCCTCTAGTACAAGCACCACAGATACCACAAGCAGAAAGGAGTGAATGTATTGTGTTTATTCAAAATCAGTTGCATTCATAGGATTACATCAAAAAAAAATATCACTGATTCGCCACCAGAATGAGCAAACCAAACAGTTCTTCATCTCTTCATCTAGACAAAAAGTAAAGGATTACATTGATGTCCTAAAGAAGCAAAACACAAACTATAGCTAAAGACAGGCAGAAACACCAAGACAAAATACCGACATTTATTTTTTTTCATACTTCCAGAAACAGCAATTACATAGCAGCCCACAGATCCTTACAGTCAAGGATCATAGTTGTGTTGAGGCGTATACCATTCCCTCAGCCATTTCGCATACGAAGGATCTATTTGATTAAAGTCCTCGACGGGGATAGGAGGGTCAGAACTTCCAGTACTGCTACCCTCGGACTTGGGCTCCTCCTTCACTGCAACTTCAATCTTGGGAGTAATTCCCTTTCCGATGATCGCCAGCTCTTCTTTTACCTCAACTTTTGGTATCACCTCCTCCTTAACAAAGGGCGACTCTTGTTTGATAAGAGGAGGCAACATCTCCTCCTCCACAATGGTCACAGCCTTCGGTATTGATGCTACAAAAATCAAAGGAAAATGATATTCAAAAGAAAACAAAGTCATTCCTCATCCCATGCGACCCTATCATACAGAACACATATGGTCCAATGAGATAGGGCATGCATCGATCATGCCTGACGCACAAACACAATACATGACAGGCCGGCACATAAAATATGCGATATGGCCATTCAGAAATTAAGTCATCATCTTCCTACCGTCCTTAACCTTGATAGGGGGTTGCACCGGGATGAATGGAAGCAGAGTCTGCAGCTCTCGACGGAGAGGCGAGTACCTTCCTTTTGGCCGCAGCACCAGTCGACTTGGAAGCTTTTGGAGCCATAGCTAACTGGAACAGAAAGGATGATAGGGACAATGAAGACGAAGGAGAAGAAGGTGAAGGAGAAAAATATCTCTCTCCGAATGACCCATATTTATAAGGTTTTTGAAAGAGCATCGTTTCGATTCTCGAGTCCATTAAAGATAATGATGATATTTGAAGATTTTATCCTTAGTAACCGTCAACTTTATCTCGAAAACAGAACCCAAATCCAAAATCGAATCAAGACATTAAATACAGCAGTGACAGCTGGCAGTATGGATGGGATCTCCCTGCGGCACAAGATCTCCCTGTGGCACAAGATCTCCCTGCAGCACAAGGTCTCTCTTGACTCGAAAAACTCCCTGTGGCTTGACCTATCTTCATGCTTCTTATTCAAAGTATTCCAAATTTATAATTTAAAAACTTTGAAGGGGGTCTTGTAGAAGCATGGAAAGTATGGGGTTCATGCGGATCACAATAGGCCGCATGAGTACTTTGGGTCAAATTGGTCTGTATAAAGAAGAGCCACATGACAGACTCGACATGCCTCATGCGGCCCATCTTCACTATCTCGAATTATATATTAAAAATCGAACAAACTAATTTGAGACGCAGAAGGAAGAGTTGCTTATGCGGCCAAGACGATCGACCCTTCTGATGAAGCTGACAAACTCTGTCAAAACTGACAGCTCTGACACTCTGACAAAAAGAAGAAGATAAGACGTGATCAGACAAAATATCATGTCATAAGTCTGGACATAGCCATACGGCTAGAAGGACTATGACCCGAGCCTCATGAACCTTATGCGGCTCAATCTATGTGCTTCATGCGGCCAAGGATGACTGCAATCTGAGCCGCATTAGCTTTATACGGCCCAGAATATAGAACCTATGCGGCTCAAAAGTCCCTAAGCTACATATGGACTAAGAAAGACAGCGACTTAAGCCGCATGAGTCATATGCAGTCCAGCATGGCCGAATAATGAAAGACCTATGCGGCTCAAAATGACTCGAGCAGACTGATCCTATCCTGCGATAGGACACGTGGCAGGATGACCAAGTCTCAACCACCCAGATTTGCTGCAACAAAATCTCAACAAGTCACCAACTGGCGGTCAAAGAGTGGATCTTTGTGAGCTGTTGTAGCCAGGTGGTCGTGTGGCCATCTATGCGGCTCAAGATATCTATTACTATAAATAGCAGGGTACCACACCCATGCAAAAGGCCGACAACCTACGAAGGGCAATTTTTTCAAGAGCAAGGATCATGTCAGATAGTCCAAGGAGTAAGACAGCGTTGCTACACTTTCCCGAGCCTCTATCGTTACCCCTCAGAATAAAAAAACTAAAAAATTATACTTAGATTATTTCCTAGAATTTCTTTCTAGGCTTTCTCTTGTACAAGCGAGTTTGCAATCAAGTTCAATTCCTCTATAATTATTGTTCTTGATATTTAATGGCAAACAGATAGGATTTGATTTGTATAAGGATATGATTTATATACCAAGTAATCAAATCAAAATAGGATTCGAAGCTCGACATATATGTATACGGGACTATTGACAATCTATCCCAACTTGCGAACCCCTGTAACCCATTCTCAGCGACAGTGCGGCATCCCCGAGCGCCTACAGCGGCCTGACCTTGTCGCACTGTGCCGGAGCACCACCGTAGCATCGCCAGCAAGGTCGAAGTTCGACGAAGAACAGAGGACACCCTGTTTCGAAGCACAGCCAGGTACCCGTCTTCCTGCTCCGATTTTCCAATTCTCAATCATTTTTGCTTTCGTAAAGTACTTAAGAAACTTTACATGACCCTCTCAAATTCGCACTAAGGGGATTTGAATGTGACAACATGACCATCCCGTAAAATTGACACAAAGTCGATAGAAATCTGTTCAAAAATAGAACAGTCCAATACCCTGTCTTGGAAGAGAAATTTTGAACTAAACATTAGGAGTGTTCAAAAACCAATTTCAAATAGTCCTAGACGACATATAAGGCTGCCAAACCCTTTTTATCGAAGTCGAATTAGACGAGTGTACGTGGGGAAATCGGGTCCCTAATACGGACGAATAACTATTTTTTAAACTGTAGAAACTTGGAAATTTTTTCCGATACGGCATGCGCCCTGACAAATCAGGCTACGTGGTCTTAACCCATGAGCATCAAAAGATGCCTATGGATGTTGTCGATGTGTGGGATTCAACGAAACTTAATTTTGTTGTGCATGTACGACAAAATCGAGACGTATCGATCGAGATACCCCGTATCGACTCCTTTGCAAACTAGTCCATAATTTTGTGGATGTTTGTCATTTTGAGAAATAAACTTATGCCATCTGGACCGTATCATTTTTTGGTCCTGTATGCCAAGTTTGGTCCGATTCTGAGAAGGTCGACCGGAACACCATTTTAGCGGGCCCGTGACCTGATCTAACAGGCAAAATTGTTCATGACCCATCGAAAACCTACTTTGTACATACGGTTGGGTTCGTATTGTCAAATCAGACCCATAGAGATATTGTTTGACGACTTTAGAGGCTGCAGGTGCTGGCACAAATTTTGACGCAAAACGGGTCCAATGACGGACATCGTTCTGACCCGAAATTATGATTTTGCCCCTATGTCTAGAATTGGACTTTTGGGTAGGCATTTTTAGACATATATTTTATACCAAATATGTTCAAGATGTTTATTTCAGCATCCGGAGTCGTTTGCCAGATTTGACTTTCATTTTACCGATCTGATCACTGGAGTTTGCTATTTCTGCGCACCACACTCAGGCAAGATACCTTTCCCTTATATTCTGTCTCTTATTGCTATTTTATTTCTGCTATTTATATTTAGTTTTTATTTATATACTGCAGGTCTCTATCTCACTGCACGTCCGAGGTAAACTTGGGTGCCAGCGACTGTATTAGTCGTTTTACTGGTTTGTTTATTATTCTGCATTGACTTAGTACTAGTTGACCACCCACTGAAATAAGGTATTAGTATATCTTATATGGCCTTGACACCTGTTAATCACAAGTTGTGAGTCACATGTAGGAGACGGACTCGCGTAGTCGGCTGGCCACCTATACGTATGAGACGTGCAACGGTTAGTAATATCTGCCAATAGATTTGCATGATTAGTAGACATGGAGGTTATTAGAGGTTCATATGCATGGAGATAACAGTACTAGGCATTGGGTGGGGATAACAATTCCTTAACGTATGGGCCACTTTTGCACTTTTTCTTATTTTAACCTGTAAGCTCCGCCGGAGACGCAGGTTATTGATGCCCTCTGACGTTCACTGAGCGTTATGGATGTACCCCTATATTGATGCCCTCTGATGTTCTCGAAGCATTATGGACGTTGGCCCCCGGTACCCTATATGGAAACCAAGCTAATCCCATTTATAGCCAGAAGGCCTTTGTGTCGAAGGTTGTTCTTAAACTGTATTCACATTAGAACGATTAGGCACCCTATTGCATGCATATTTCTTTTATTCACAGTTTATATGACAGTTGTTTTCTTATATTTTGTTATGTCTCGCTGAGGACCTGGTGAATTATCCAGGCTTAGACTATTAGGACCTCCCCCAGGAGTACGGTACAACACTAGAGCTATCTTTTGCCACCGATGAGGTCTTGTCTTTCGAGATCTAGTTTTTTGTCTATGATTTGAGACTTTGTAGTGGACATCATTTTATCATTTCTTCTATTTCTATTTGAGGAGGTCGGACTCCATTATCTAAGACTATTTTTATAGCTGTTTGGTAGTGGATCTGTTTCCACCCGGCTATATCTTTTGATTCATTTATTTTTATATTTTATATGGACTTCTATGATCTCTTGTGTTCTATGGATGAGATATAGCACTCTGTGATTTGGCCTATGATTTTTATATTATACAGCTTATGTATACGTACGAGGATTCCATATATTGGAGTATTCTTCGTATGTACATAACTGGCATATCCAAGTACCTAGTCCTACATATTTTAGGACTAGGGCATTACATATTTTTGTGGTGTCCCATGCAGGTCCAAAACATATTGTTGGGTTACATGACTATGCCCAACAAGCCTGTATCTAGGAATATGAATAGTATCTCATCCATAACTTATTACCTTCCTTTGAGCTCAAACTACTTCAAACTCTTATTGATTGCTGGAATTGCCTCATGCTTGAAATCTTTTCTAAAGTAACCTTATTTCCGTACCAGCAATATGAATCTACGAAGCATACTCACATTTACCTTGGCCATTACATCTGGTGATGCAACCAACCAGGAGGGGCAGGTTCCTCCAATGACCCCGGTGACCCCGTATCAGCTAGGACAACAACAGACTACCACGACCCCGTCGACGGTACAGCAGGAGACCCAAGAACCCCAGTCAACCAGGCTGGACAGACTACTACAGTGCTACCAGGAAGCAATGTACCACTACCACCACCACTACTATTCCCTCAGCACTTTCCACTTCAGTCCAGACCTTAAATGCCTCTGCCACCGGCTCATGGAAACCCTACTACCCAGTTCCTATACGCCATGATGCAGGCTCAGTGACAGTAGACTGAGCTGATGAGGAAAAGCATGATGGCAACACTTACTAGACCCCCACCTCTACCTCCGACACCGGCACCAGCACCCACACCATATCCTTATGAAGGCTCTATAAAGAACATCATGGAGATAAACCGAAGCCCTTCAGAGGTACGAAAAACCATTAGAGGTCTCCGCATGGTTTATCGGCACTGAGAAGTTACTAAAGGCGTCCCAGTTGCCAGCTAATGATTAGATGACAGTAGTGGACTTACTCTTAGAGGATAATGCCCCCCACTGGTGGAAGGCTGAAGAAAGGCAACTAGGCACTAGACAGACATGGAAGGAGTTCTATGACCTCTTCAATGAGAGATTCTTTCCTATCTACATTCGAGATACTTTCTATGACCAGTTCCTCCACCTGAAGTAAGGGAACATGTCGATAGACGAGTACGACACAGAGTTCAGCAGACTGAGCAGATTTGGTGTGGCATTGATTCCGACTGAGCGAAAGAGATTCCATCAGGGGCTTGCACCAGAGCTCAAGACTTACACTACCACACAGTCTCGAGTCTTTCATGCAGCCATTTTGGAGGAAGCATGTAGCCAGGATCTTCTTCATAAAAAGTTGCAGCAAACAAAGAGACACCCTCACACCGACAGTTGTACTTGTCATGACCCGCACCCTGATTAGGGGAATGAGCACGTGGGTACGTCCAGCCTAAGCCACAGAACTAGACAAAATATAAGGGTACATGTCGTCTATAAATACTACAACTAAACAAAATATAAGGGTACCTATCATCTCCGTACGGAGGTATAATATGGCATAACTCAATCATAAGAACAAACTAGGATAGATAGCACGAAATAGAAATATGATAGAAGTGAAAACAGGAAACGAGTTCAAGATCCAACACAAGTTCAAAGATATAAACACATCCCAGAATCTCAAAATATAATATAAAATACTACAGTCTGAAAACACTAGTTGGATCACAGTCCAGGCAAACCTAACTAAGCTATACTAGTCCAGGTGTGCAAAATCTAGTGGCTCAACTGCCAGGTCACAGTCCTGGCCTAAGTCTCCATCTGCCCCGACTCCATAATAGGTCGAGCAGTCTGTCTCTGAATCATCTGTAATATATCAACGGTATCCTGTCAGGAAAATGAGCAAGTACAAACACTAACAGCAGTTCCATATGAATTAACAAATTCTATAAGAGACAATATAATAAAATATAAGACAAAATCAACAAAAAATATATAACTGGATGTGAGTACTGAATATCATAACATGGTGAGAAAAGTACTGAATATGGAACTGAGTAGGATATATGATGTAATAAAATAAATATAAAATGTGACATAAATTATTCGAGCGTTATGTGATCGGCTTGGGAAACAGGACATGCTATCCACTTGGCCCGACAATCACATAAAAATTACTGAAAAGGGTCATGCCGGCCAACCTGGATAACGAGCACAAGGAATAAGATCTTGCTACACCCTACGTGAGGTAAGAGTGGCACAAGGACATGAATATATTGATAGAATAGTTTTGATCACATAGCCCTTAATAATTCTCCATCCTCGAATAGTATAATAGATCCGAACATGACACGTCATGACACGGGATTCCCTAAGATGGTATCTACTCCCTCTTAGGAATCGGTGTCTATACAAGTACAGGAAACAAGACAGGAAATGTACCAATATACCAAGAAAATCCAGGAACAACATCTCATGTCATGATCCGACGTATACTAGTCCGTGAACATCGTGTGGGAAATCAAGTTAGACACTACAACTGAATCTGATATAGCAGATATCAAGATAATAAAAATTATCAATGAATGTACTCGTCTGTAGTCCTGAGCTGATAAGTTGAACAGATGTTCAGAGTAATCACAGACCTAAAGATGAGATACTATAAGTCAACACAGGGTTTAATAATGAAAAGGGAACCTAATTAAGTCATGATATGCAAGTCTAAGTCAAACTAGGTCATACTGGGTCATACTAGGTCAAACTAGGAGATACTAAGTCATACTGGGTCATACTAGGTCAAACTAGGTTATACTAGGTAATATTGGGTCACAGAAAGTCAATCCAAGTCAAAATAGATCAAAGGTTGACTTACAGTTGACTTTTGGTCCACTGGTCAACTCTAGGTCAACCCTAAGTCAAACTAGGCTAATGTTGACCAACTGTTGACTTTTAGTCAACTGGTCAACTCTGGTTTGGTTTCGGGTCAATTCTAGTCAGTTTTAGGCTAAGTTTGACTTTCGATTGACTTTTGTTGACTTTTGGTCAAAACGGTCAACCGAGATCAAAACTAGTCTAAGAGCACTAATCCTAACCATTACCAACCAAGACAATCAATTTCTAACCATATCCTAACACCTTAGACTCATACCTTAGCTTCTAGGTAATTACCTTAACCTTACCGATTATCCTTTACAAATTATTCCTAATACCTTGCCCCGATACAAAGGCAACCCATCCTAACCTTAGTAGACTGACCTAGGCTTCTTAGGGTAGCTAGACACTAACCTATCTAGATATTACCAACCAAGAACCCTAGGTATCTAGCCCATCCAGTCCATCTTATCCCCATGTTGGTCACTCTCAATATTACCTTAAGGTATCATGAGACACCCTATGGTATCTCGAGATACCACTCTCCTAACACTATCCAACCATACTAGCTTACCCCTCCACACTCCTAGTGTCTTAGATTATCGCACTCACTAGCTCTATTAGGATACTTACTTATCTAGTACACTCACTAAACACACCCTCTAGGTCCACAACTCTCAAATCTAACATCTCATATCCTAACTTATACTAACATATAAGCTAACATTTCTAACTAACAATTTTAACTAACAAATATCTAACAACTTTGTAGCAAACTCTATCTAATAAGGGCTAACTAATATAGGAAAATGGCTAAATGGAAGGGGGCTAATTTCTAAAGGAAAACGGGGATTAAACGGGTTAAAACTAAAGGCTAAAAAGCTCAAAAAGCTGCCAATAAGCTGCTGCTTATTGCAACTGCTTATGCTGCTGATTACTACAACTGCTTGCTGAAGCTGCTGCTGCTGCTTGCTGAAGCTACTGCTCCTGCTTATGTTGCTTCTGTCGCAAGCTGCTGCTGCTTATGCTGCTTATGCTTATTGCTTATCAATCTCTTTTATATATGTATATATAGATATATTTACACTCAATAATATAAATACTTGTATATATATATGATACATTATGATACATGGAGAAAAATGTAAAGACAAGCAATAACACGTCTCTACCATATAAAAATGTAATATTAAAACATGTATTAAATTATTTAAACACAAGTGTCCAATATTGGGGGTTTCCCACATAGACACAAAGCACAACAAGGACACTCCTAATAACTCCAAATGGACACGAAATAGACACAAATGGAGCCACAACCATGGGAGTCATTCCTATGGGTTCAAAATGATCCTATATGTATGTAGGATTTAAATAGAGGGTAGATTTTACCTTCCGGGAGGTGAAATCCAAGGAAACTCCTTCCGATACGACACTGACACGAAGGGATCTCCAAATAGACACGAAACAAAGCCAAAACCTCCCAAAATTGGCTAGCTTCTCCACTTGCTTGAATAGAGAAGGGAAGATGAAGATTTGATGGAGGAATATATTGATTTGGGGATGAAATCAATGGAGGCTCTTCACAAATTTGGGGAAGAACAAGAGAGAGAAATATTTATGGCTAAGAATGAAAATAGGTGACTCGTTCCCCATCCTATTGTGGCCGGCCCTATGTAGGCTAGGTGTCCCCTTTTGGAAAGTCCAAAAATGCCCCCTCTAGCTCCTATTGGTTTTAACTTAAATTAGGTTTTGGTTTGAGGCTAAATTAGTCTAGTTTGAATCTCTAATTAACCCAACCTAGTCATGAAATTTAGTCTAACCATACTAACTTAAATATTGTCATATGCGGGCCATGCCTAACTATTGAGTGGGTCCCACTAGAGTCAATGCTACCCCGGGTCTCCGATACAAGTCGGATTGAGTTAACATTCGAACCCGACTCAAATAACCCCAAAATAATATCATAAATAATAAAATAATTCCAAAATTATTCTAAAATGACCAAAATACTCCTGTTCTTGAAAACTGGGGGTGACAAATCTATCCACCTTAAAAAAAAATTCGTCCTCAAAATTGAAACAAAGCAATCACAGGAAATACATGCAAAAAACAATCCCATTCAAATACTTTTCAAAAAATCACCATTAAAAAAATCTCTTTGAAGCACATCAAACACTTGTAAATAAAAATTGATACGTGTCCGATACAGACATGAAATCAACACAAAATTACTCCTATCAAAAGTCAAAATTAACAATCACCAATGCAATAAATATCAAAATAATTCAAAGAGATCAAATGACCAAAATATCCTTAGGCCAGAAATGACATTAAAAACATCCTAATCACATGGTTAGGCTCTAGGTCAAGCAGTCTCTAGGATTTCACTAGCAACACATCAAAATCACAAGTCATGGCTTTAATAGTTTTAAAATGAAAATATAAAAAAAATCACCAAAATCATATCATGATTTAAATGTCAATAAATAAATGATTAAAATTACAAAAGTCAAAATTACCCTCAATTTAAAATCATGCAGATCGAGAATTATATGCGTCTGTCCAAAATCATGATACTCAGAATCTTCGTCATGCTAGTGAGCAAGGCTACGATATTCACAGAGTCCTCGACTAATTAAGGTACATACCTCTAGAATCATAGTATTTAAAATTTTTGCATTGTCGCATGCTTGGCTACGAAAACCTGAAATTCCTACACCCGAGAAATACGCCCATAATCCGACTATATGTCCTCACTATGCCTGCTAACATGACCATAGAAGTCTCTAAATTCCCATTGAGGTGACCTAGTCCATACGACTTATTTCAGAGGAAAATTAAAATCATATCACAAGAATAACAGAACAAATTTGATCAATTAACAAGGAACAGATATAATCGAATTTAAGACAGTTATAAGGAGGCAAATGCGGAAATAGAATCGAAAGATTGGAACCTGCAATCTGCCCTGCTACTTCCTGTGTGTCCTCGACTGTCATGGAGAAAGCTTGTCCATGCTGGCCTCCCCTAGCCTGCTGTACTCTGTCCTGGCCTCCTCGGACTCCACGAGCATGGCAATTCTTCAGCTGGTGGTCGGGCGCACCACAGTATAGACATACGCCCAACCTCTTCCAACAGGCCTCTCGACTGTTCTCCGCCTTCCCGCAGAAGCCGTACGGAGTAGTCTGCCTCTGGCCCTGTCCCTGGTGCTGGTGGGCACGTGCTGGTGCTTGCTAAATCTGTAACTGAGGCTGCTGCTGAAACTGCCTCTGCTGAAAATGAGGGCGCTTTGCCGGCCCTGCACTAGAGCTCGCATCAAGAACATCACTGTCCCTCTTCGGCTTGAGGCCGAAGTCCTCCTCTGCTATCTGTGCCTCCATCAGTATCTGTTCGAAGGTCACATCGCGTCGCCCGAAAGTACGAGTGGGAACCGCATAAATAAGGCCCCTTCGAAACTTGCGGACCTTATACCCCTCATTCTGGATCAGATCTGGTACAAACCTACTCAGACGAAAGAACTCTACTGCATACTCATCCACCGACGAGTTCCCCTGCACTAATCCGACGAACTGGGCCTCCAGAGCTGTCAGAGCCACATCGGGGTTGAACTTCTCCTTAAAGAGCCGCCTGAAGTTCTCCCAAGTCAAACCCCTAATTGACACCTGAGGATCTGTGCAGAACCACGTCAAAGTGATGTCGAAAAACTGGCTAGCCGCAGAAGTCACCCATAGTCTCCTCGGAACTTCTGTTAACTACAGGCTCCTCTGGACGTCGCCCAACCAGTCATTAGCATACAAGATACCCACGGTACCCTTAAAGTTCCTCGGTTTCATCTTCCTGAAATCCAGACATGTGTCAGGCCTCTCCTGATTCTACTGCTGAACTAGGGCACCCTGAACTGTACCCAAGACTACCCTCTCAACTGCTGCCATCGCCAGCTGGTGGGAGTTCTCCATGCTCGGCTGTAGCACCTCTGTCTGGTGGTAGGATGCGTCAGCCTGATGCTGCTGTGCCTCGACCTAGGCACTCTGGGTCTGCAACATCTGCTGTAGAAGGGCCATCATCTGCTGTACATCAATCGGTAGCGGAGGTGACGGTGGAAGAGTCTCAGAAATGACTATAGACGGTCCCGCAGCTGGAGGTGGAAGACCTCCTGGAACCGTTGCTGCTACTCCTGCCTGAAGGACAGGAACTGAGGTGGAAGCTCCCTCAACTGCACCTCCCGCAGTCGAAGGTGGAGGTCCTACCGGATCGGGCCTCTCTGGAATAGCACTAGGTCCTGGTGCCTGAGAGCGAGTAATCGTCATCCTGAGGATAGATTGAAACAAGAAATCAATATGGCACATGATAAGGAATAGCAAGGAAGGATAATTGATTTCAATTCAAGAAGAGTTATCATGGTAATCAAAAGATCAAAATTTTCTAAAATGTGATTGAGTAACTCCTATCATATCCTAGATCCTATATCCTAGTCGCAGGCTCGTAATTAGTACTCTAAGTCGAGCACCATTACGAGATCGTACTAATTGTGACACAGACCTGCATGGGTCACCACAAAAACGTATCACGACCCGTACCCTAATTAGGGGCACGAGCACGTGGGTACGTCCAGCCTACACCATAAAATCGGTGGTAGAACGCTGTATAGGTCATCTATAAATACTATAACTAGACAAAAAATAAGGGTACCTGTCATCTCCGTACGGAGGTGTAATATGGCATAACTCAATCACAAGAACAAACTAGGATAGATAGCACGAAATGGAAATATGATAGAAGTGAAAATAGGAAATGAGTTTAAGATCCAACACAAGCTCAGAGATATAAGCACATCACAGAATCTCAAAATATAATATAAAATACAGTCTGAAAACACTAGCTGGATCGCAGTCCAGACAAACCTAACTAAGCTATACTAGTCCAGGTGTGCAAAATCTAGTGGCTCAACTACCAGGTCACAGTCCTGGCCTAAGTCTCCATCTGCCTCGATCCCATAGTAGGTCGAGCAGTCTGCCTCTGAATCATCTATAATATATCAACGGTATTCTGTCAGGAAAATAAGCAAGTACAAACACTAATATCAGTTCCATATGAATTGACGAATTCTATAAGAGATAGTATAATGAAATACAAGACAAAATTAACAGAAAATATATAACATGATTTGAGTACTGGATATCATAACATGGTGAGAAAAGTAATGAATATAGAACTGAGTAGGATATATGATGTAATAAAATAAATATAAAATTTGCCATAAATTATTAAACCGTTATATGATCGGCTTGGGAAACAGGACATGCTATCCACTTGGCCGACAATCACATAAAAATTACTGGAAAGGGTCATGCCGGCCAACCTGGATAACAAGCACAAGGAATAAGATCTTGCTACACCTTACGTGATGTGAGAGTGGCGCAAGCACATGAATATAGTGACAGGATAGTATTGATCACATAGCCCCTAATAATTCTCCATCCCTGAATAGTATAATAGATCCGGACATGACACGTCATGACACGGGATTCCTTAAGAGGGTAGCTACTCCCTCTCAGGAATCGGTGTCTATACAAGTACAGGAAACAAGACAAAAAATGTACCAATATACCAAAAAAATCCAGGAACATCTCATGTCATGATCCAACGTATACTAGTCCGTGAACCATTATATCGAAAATCAAGTAAGACACTACAACTGAATCAGATATAGCAGATATCAAGACAACAAATACTATCAGTGAATGTACTCGCCTGTGGTCCTGAGCTAATAAGGTGAACAGATGTTCAGAGTAATCACAGACCTAAAGATGAGATACTATAAGTCAAAACAGGGTTTAGTAATGAAAAAGAAAACTAACTAAGTCATGATATGCAAGTCTAAGTCAAACTAGGTCATACTAGGTCATACTGGGATATACTAGGTCAAACTAGGTCATACTAGGTCATACTTGGTCATACTGGGTCACAGAAAGTCAATCCAAGCCAAACTAGGTCAAAGGTTGACTTACAGTTGACTTTTTGTCAACTGGTCAACTCTGATCAACTCTAGGTCAAACTAGGCTAATGTTGACCAACTGTTGACTTTTAGTCAACTGGTCAACTCTGGTTTTGTTTCGGGTCAATTCTAGTCACTTTTAGGCTAAGTTTGACTTTCGGTTGACTTTTGTTGACTTTTGGTCAAAACGTCAACCGAGGTCAAAACTAGTCTAAGAGCACTAATCGTAACCATTACCAAACAAGACAATTAATTTCTAACCATATCCTAACACCTTAGACTCATACCTTAGCTTCTAGGTAATTACCTTAACCTTACCTATTATCCTTTACAAAGTATTCCCAATACCTTGCCCCGATACAAAGGCAACCCTTCCTAACCTTACTAGACTGACCTAGGCTTCTTAGGGTAGCTAGACACTAACCTATCTAGAAATTACCAACCAAAAAATCTAGGTATCTAGACCATCCAGTCCATCTTATCCCCATGTTGGTCACTCTCAATATTACCTTAAGGTATCATGAGACACCCTATGGTATCTTAAGATACCACTCTCCTAACACTATCTGACCATACTAGCTCACCCCTCCATACTACTAGTGTCTTAGAGTATCGCACTCACTAGCTCTATTAGGATACTTATCTAGTACACTCACTAAACACACCCCACTAGGTCCACAACTCTCAAATCTAACATCTCATATCCTAACTTATACTAACACATAAGCTAACATTTCTAACTAACAATTTTAACTAACAAATATCTAACAACTTGGTAGCAAACTCTATCTAACAAGGGCTAACTAATATAGGGAAATGGCTAAATGGAAGGGGGCTAATTTCTAAAGGAAAAAGGGGATTAAATGGGTTAAAACTAAAGGCTTAAAAGCTCAAAAAGCTGCTGCTGAAAAGCTACTGCTTATTGCAACCGCTTATGCTGCTGAATACTGCAACTGCTTGCTGAAGCTGCTGCTGCTTATTGCTAAAGCTGCTGCTGCTGCTGCTTATGTTGCTGCTGCCGCAAGCTGCAGCTGCTTATGCTTATTGCTTATCAATCTTATATATATATATATCACTCTCCTCACCCAATGGCATCTTAAGATACCACTCTCCTAACACTATCTAACCATACTAGCTCACCCCTCCACACTACTAGTGTCTTAGAGTATCGCACTCACTAGCTCTATTAGGATACTTACTTATCTAGTACACTCACTAAACACACCCCACTAGGTCCACAACTCTCAAATCTAACATCTCATATCCTAACTTATACTAACACATAAGCTAACATTTCTAACTAAGAATTTTAACTAACAAATATCTAACAACTTGGTAGCAAACTCTATCTAACAAGGGCTAACTAATATAGGGAAATGGCTAAATGGAAGGGGGCTAATTTCTAAAGGAAAAAGGGGATTAAATGGGTTAAAACTAAAGGCTGAAAAGCTCAAAAAGCTGCTGCTGAAAAGCTACTACTTATTGCAACCGCTTATGCTGCTGATTACTGCAACTGCTTGCTGAAGCTGCTGCTGCTTATGTTGCTGCTGCCGCAAGCTGATATATATATATATATATATATATATATATATATATATATATATATATATATATACACTCAATACTATAAATACTCGTATATATATGATACATTATGATACATGAAGAAAAATATAAAGACAAGCAATAACACATCTCTACCATATAAAAATGTAATATTAAAACATATATTAAATTATTTAAACACAAGTATCCAATATTGGGGGTTTCCCACATGGACACAAAGCACAACAAGGACATTCTTAATAACACCAAATGGACACGAAATAGACACAAATGGAGACACAACCATGGGGGTTATTCCTATGGGTTCAAAATTATCTTATATGCATGTAGGATTGAAATAGAGGGTAGATTTTACCTTCCGAGAGGTAAAATCCATGAGAACTCCTTCCGATATGACACCGACACGAAGGGATCTCCAAATGGCCACGAACCAAAGCCAAAACCTCCCAAACTTGGCTAGCTTCTCCACTTGCTTGAATAGAGAAGGGAAGAAGAAGATTGATAGAGGAATAGATTGATTTGGGGATGAAATCAATGGAGTCTCTTCTCAAATTTGGGGAAGAACAAGAGAGATAAATATTTGTGGCTAAGAATAAAAATAGGTGACTCGTTCCACATCCCATTGTGGCCGGCCCTATGTAGGCTAAGTGTCCCCTTTTGAAAAGTCCAAAAATGCCCCCTCTAGCTTCTATTGGTTTTAACTTAAATTAGGTTTTGGTTTTAGGCTAAATTAGTCTAGTTTGAATCTCTAATTATTCCAACCTAGTCATGAAATTTAGTCTAACCATACTAACTTAAATATTGTCATATGTGGGCCATGCCTAACTAATGAGTGGGTCGCACTAGAGTCAAAGCTACCCCGGATCTCCGATACAAGTCTTATTAAGTTGAAATTCGAACCCGACTCAAATAACCCCAAAATAATATCATAAATAATAAAATAATTCCAAAATTATTCTAAAATGAAAAATGACCAAAATACCCTTGTTCTTAAAAACTGGGGGTGACAGCACCAGCTAGAGTGACTCAGGATAGACCTATCAGGAGGCCCACAAGACAACACCAGCAGAGGCGTACACCCTATTCGAAGCCCGTTTGCCATCACTACGGAAAGTAAGTGTTTGCCATAAAAAATCAAAGGCAGGTATCACAGAAACACTGAAATTGATTGCAAACTCGCATGTAAAAAGAAACGCATAGAAAGAAATCCTAGGAAATAATCTAAGTACAATTGTTTAGTTTTGATTCTCGGGGGGGGTAACGGTAGAGGCTCGAAAAAATGTTATCAACTCTGCCTTACTCCTTGGACTATCTGACGTAGTCCTTAGCTCTTGAAGAAATTGCTTTTTGAAGGTTGCCAGCCCTGGATTGCCAACCATCTTGCATGGGTGTGGCACCCTGCTATTTATAGTGATTTTCGGATGAAGGATATTTTGAGCCGCATAGATGACCACGTGGAAAATCCTCGGGCCACATGGCCGTAATCATGCCTCGAGACTCGGTATGTGACTGATAGTTGAGGATTTTTTAGGACTTGTTGTAATTTGTCGTTGTAGCAAATCTGACAGCTGAGACCTGGTCAAATTGTCACATACATCAAATAATCTTCTGTGGCGAGCCGCATGAAGGATGTCTCCTGGCCGAGCCGCATGAGGAATGTCTCATGGCTGAGCCACATGAAAGAATGTCTGATGATCGAGCCGCATGAAGAAATATCTCATGACCGAGCCGCATGAAGGAATATCTCATGACCGAACCTCATGAAGGATGTCTCATGACCGAGCCGCATAAAAAATGTCTCATGACTGAGCCGCATGAGGAATATCTCATGACCGAGCCGCATGAGTAATGCCTTCTGACCGAGCCGCATGAAGGACATCTCATGACCGAGCCGCATGAGAAATTTTTTATGACTAAGCCGCATGCAGGATATCTTCTGGCTGGATGGGTATGGGGGCCCTAGGAGAAGGTATTGTGCAGAATGTCAAGATTTAAGAGAGTATTGTTTGTCTCCCTCTTAACTGATCTTCTTATTTGTAGAAGATTTGACGGTAGACTTCTTCAGAAGATTATGATGCTCTTGACTGAGACGATACGCCTGACTGGGACATATGAGTAATGCATCTAGTTGAGAATAGGTCGTTACAACGTCATCAATTGGCATCATATTTCCGAGATGTTGTTGGAAAGACACAGTAGGTCGTAGTCGCTGGAACACAGACTGCCTTGATAGTGGAGCCAATGTCTTGTAGCAACGACAGTTGATGATGGCTTGGGTGCAGTGATGTCCTGGAAGGGGCTCGTCGCATGTCAAGGTTGCTTCCCTCTCGTAGGTTGATAGCAGATTAATCTACCTTCGTATCCGTTTTATGGGCCCGGGTATCCCGAGTGCCTGGGGCATAGGTATCATATTTGCTCCCTGATCACCGGCTAGTAAAGCACTGCGCTCGATCGTTGTAGGAAGACTTTTTGGGATCATCGTATTTGCTCCATGATCACCGGCTAGTAAAGCAATGTGCTCGATCGTTGTAGGAAGACTTTTAGGACCATCATATTGGCTCCCTGGTCTGAGGCTAGTAAAGCACTGTGAGCCAAGAAGAGCTATGACAGGCCTGGGCATAAAATATGCGATATGGCCCTAGACTTTTTCAACTTAGCACCCGAAGGTGCGTAGTAGGAAGAGTCCAAGTCGGAAGCTTCGACATTCTCAATGGGACGCATGGGGTCTGGCCCGCAAGAGATTCCCCCCTAACTTAGTTCAAGCGCAATAGCTGCACCCAAGTTGGATGGAGACTTTAGCAAGAGATCCCCCCGACTTAGTTCAAGCGCAATAGCTGCACCCAAGTGGGAGGGATACTTTAGCAAGAGATCAAGTAGGAGGGGGACTTTAGCAATATATTCCCCCCCCAACTTAGTTCAAGCACAATAGCTGCGCCCAAGTGGGAGGGAGACTTTAAGAGTCGGCTCATATCTAGTACAAACGCACCCGAGACGATTCTGTACAGTTTACCATCGGTAGGGCGTTTGCTTTTTGTGCGCGTATCTCTGGTTTACTGTTGGCATAGCATGTTTGAAGTGCATGGCCCGTGCCACCTTGAATTTCTTCATACTAGCCCGTGAAGACGCCTAGTACTCAGAACCCAACTCATCCTCGCCCTGACAGCGAGTGACTCAATTGAGTGATTCTTTTTTTGGTGCCTTTTTCAAAGGAGGGGTAGGGGCTCTATATATAGAATAGAGTGAGCCTTTTCTTCTTCTCCTTTTCGATGTGGAACTAAAAGCAATATTTTTCATGCTTCTACAAGACCCTCTTCAAAGTTTTTAAATTACAAATTTGGAATACTTTGAATAAGAAGCATGAAAAGTCGAGCTGTTTAGGTGTGGCAATCCTATCAGAGGTAGCATGGACATGATAGGTTTGAGTACTTCCATTGGAGATTTTATATTGACTTATCATCCATGGCGTACCTTGGTTTTAGCTATAGAGAATAAGTTGAGAGAGGGAACCAACATATTTACTCATAGGTGATATGGACGTGGTAAATATGAGGCTGATGGTAGAGCTTTCCTACTCAAAGGTGATATGGACATAGTAGGAGTGAACTCGAATGAGGATACATAGAACAACTCAGAGGTAATTGTAGAAGCATAGAAAAGAATAAGGAAAGATCCATGCGGCCAGGGAGCCCCATGCGGCTCAAAGAGTTCATGCGGCTCAAGTATCCATGCGGCTCGAGCGTCTATAGGGCTCAAACAAGTTCTATGCGGCTCAGAGAGGAGCTACGTGGCCTGCAAAACAGCTCTTATGTTTGTCCTTTACTGTATTAAATGCTTTGACGGCTGACAGCTCTGACACATGTCAGCCTGACACAAAAATACAATTATGACTCTGTCATAATGGCAGACTCCTAGAGAAATAAAGGAAATCTCTGACACAATCTCCCGAAATCCAGAAACCTTCATAAGGATTTGACATGTGGACAGCCGCATGCGGCTCACGAAGACTAGGCCCATGCGGCTCACGAAGACTAGCTCAATGCGGCTCACGAAGACTAGCTCCATGCGGCTCACGAAGACTAGCCCCATGCGACTCACGAAGACTAGCTCCATGCGGATCACGAAGACTATCCCTATGCGGCTCACGAAGACTAGCTCCATGCGGCTCACGAAGACTATCCCCATGCGGCTCACGAAAACTATCCTCATGCGGTTCAGATCATTACCATGCGGTTGAAATATTCAGGGGGGCACTCTCAAACAGCCTTGACACGTGGCCAGCCTTATGCGGCTCAATGCTTGCGGTTAAGACACGTGGCATGATAGTGGGACACGTGGTATCAAATTGATCGAAATCCCTCAACAAATCCTAATAAAATATTGGGATCAAATTAGATCATTTGCAATCAAGAAAATTAATGACACGTGTCGAGAAATCCGAGGTTGACAAATCAGGAGAATTTATGTCAATCATCATTAATTACCCATAAAAGATTTGATGCAATCACATTCATTGCTCAAATCTCGTATATTCAAGTTGGACGGCCCAGATCTAGTGATCCTTAGCCATCGACTTTTAAGAATGGGCAATCATTGCAAACCCTAATGATGCCCCCCACTCTTATAAATAGCAAGGTGCCATTCCCTTGCAAAAAAAAGGGATGAGAGATTAAAAAAAAATAAGGAGAGCTAAAGAGAGAATATACAGAGAACAAAAGGAGAGCATTTCTTCGTCAACGCCAAGCAGTTCTTCTAAAGAGCCAAGGCTGCACCCAATCGTCCAAGGAGTAAGGCAGAGCTGTCGTCGCTTTCCCGAGCCTCTACAGTCACCCCCCAGAATCTAAAATAAATAATTGTACTTAGATTGTTGTACCTAGGTTTTCGTCCCTAGGCTTTCATTGTACAAGCGAGTTTGTATTGTGAGTCTAAGTTCAGTCCTCCGATAATTGTTCTGTTCTTTTACAATCAATGGCAAACATGATGGCGACTCTGCTGGAGACAAACTTCTCCACGGCTGAAGAGTTGGTGATGCAATCGGATGCATCCAACTTGGCTCCACATAACAGAAGATGGTGGTCCGCTTCGACCAACAGGCGTTTGAAGAAATGCTCTCTGAGGGAAGCGCTGGCCCGGTCCAGAAGCGAACCCGCATAAAAAAAGCTCACAGCAAGTGGAGGCCAAAATCATTTGCTCCTCCCCAAGATCTCGACAGAGTACTCCCTGCTACCCAAGACGGCGAAGGCAACTCTCATACGGCTCCACTTCAAGCCATAGAGGACTCTGCTGTCCCTAAGTCCGACAGAGGAAAGCACTACGATGTTGGACTTACAGGGACAAAGAGTGATTCTATACGCCCCAAGAAAAAGCCGAACACTCATATGGCCAAGCCTGCCAACCACATACAGGATGCTCATGCGGTTGAAACTGCCAGCCGCATGAAGGAGGTCTATACGGCCAAATCATCAAGCCGCATAAAGAAAACTCATGCTGTCGAGACTCCCAGCCGCATAAAGAAAGCCTATGCGGCCACAACTGCCAGCCGCATTGATGCCAGCCACATGACGCCTAATCCACGTGGCTCCGTCTTCGACCGCCTTTCATATGGTCCAGATCTCTTGTGCTCCCAAGAAGATATGTCTGACTCTCTCCAGCACCACTTAGACTCTTCCTACTATGTGCCCTCACGCACTAGAGTAAAGAAGTCTAAGGCAGCACGAGCTTGGCAAGCTCGGTCCGTCGATCCGACCTCTGACCATCCGAGCATCCCGCGTACTGTTATGCGGGCCTCTGTGGGAAGTTGTACAGAACCACTCGAGTCCAACCTCCGGCGACAAATAGACAGAGAGGTTCCCAAAAGTCTTCCAAAATCCAGGGAGCAAACATGGTCGATCTAGACCCATCTAACTTGCGTCAGGCCATCCTCCACAAACGCAAGGAAAGAGAAGGTGCATCGTGGTGCAAAGAGTCCTCCCACGGACGTCACTGCACCCAAGTCATCATCAACTGCTGTTGCAATAACGCAACGATACGAGAAGACCGGCAGTCCGTCTTCCAAAGATTGCAACAACCATGTTCAGAGGATGAGGCACCTCCCGTCGTCTCCTGCAACTCTGCTCAGAATATCCCCACCGATGGAAGAGGGAAGAAGACGAATGTTTCTAGCCCAAAGATTTTAACCACTATGCCTAAGAGACTGTCGTCTAAGCGGGTGCCCACCACCGGAGTTTTTCAAGGTACCCGTTATAAGACGAAATCTGCTACAGTGGGAGATTCGTCGTCCATACCACTGGGGGTTGCTGGGACTGGGGGTAGCACTCCTCCAAACCTCCACGACAATCTGATGTTCCAAGAAGACGAGCCGGGGAAAATAACTCTTCCATCAGATACAGCAAACCCCGACATCCCCTGTCACTACCACTTTTTTAGCTTGAGGGTATTTTGGTTATTTTTGAAATTTTGAGAATTATTTGGAATTATTATGTATTATTTAGATTTATTAGAATTAATGTGATTTTTAGAAATTTTTAGTATAATTGATTTTGGTGTTTTAGTTGACTTTGACTTATATTGACTTTAGAGACTAACCTAGTGGCTAACCTAGGTCATGACTATGTGATTAGGATATGGAAACCTAGGTTGACTTAAGTTAGTGATAATTAACCCATTAGAATTTATTTTGGAAAAATAGGATTTGAATTGTTTATGGAATGGCTTGTGATTTCACAAGTCATGACATGTGACTTAGGCTTAATAGCCCATAGGCCCACACCATGAGCCAACCCTAACCCTAATCAGCCCATGGCAGCCACCATTGATCCTTTCCTCCTATTTAATCCCCTCCTAGAAATTAGGGCTAGCCTCCGTAGGAATTATTTGCTATTTTGGAAGAGGTGAGTCTCCATCTTCCCTAATCCCTAGAAAATCCATTTTAATTCGTTTTTCCTTCTAACTAATTGCATTAGGACCTAATATTAGTCTACTTGCTGTCGGTATTGAATATTTTCAGGAAGGAATAAATTTGGAGAAGTTTTGGTGGCTTGAGGAACCATCTCCATTGAGTTTTCTGAGCTTTGCAACAACCATAGGTATATTTCAATTCCTTCCATGAATTCCTAGTTTTATTACATTTCTAAGATGCCCTAGGCCTACCCTAGATGTAGCACTAGCTAACCCTAGGGTTCGAGTCTATTACGTGTCCGTATTGGACACGTATCAGCGTGTGTTTGATTGTGTTCGACGAAATGCCTCAAAGGGCATTTCGTTTGATTTTGTGGATTGTGTTTGAATAGAAAGCTAGATCTTCACCTCGCTTATGCATTTCTATTGCTCTGAGCACGTCATAGTGTCGTGTCGAGTCCACACGGATACGCGAACACGTGGTCGCGCGCATGCGTGCACGTGCACTGTGTATGCCCTGCTGTACGGGTGCATTTGCGACACGGACATGCGACGTGGACACGTAGGATTTGGCACACACCGAGGGGCAATGTCTGCCACCCCGTGTGTCGAGTTGTACGGCCTTACATTTCGTGTCGGACACGCACGAGCACGTGCACTGAATTTGTACTGTGCGGTTCAGTGTGCAGTGTTGTGTCCTCTGTGTTAATTCAATTTTTAATAGTTTAAATTATGTTTTTACTTGTTAACTAGATCCTATATATCATGTATAATCTATGATTAGACTAGATTACATATTGATCTAGGTTAATAAGGGAATTTGGTTCGAATGGGGCTTGAATGGCATATTCTGATACACAACCGATACTTGGGTTTCCCATTGTTTTCCTAACTTTAATTCCTTGGAATACTTACTATTTTACACTATTATATTACTCCACATATTATAATCCATGTTATCTAAGTAATTACATTCGTATTTGGGTTTTTGGATGTGTTAATTAGGATTGGACATTTGAATTGGTTTTGATTTGGACAATGACATGTAAGCTGATATTGTTTTCCTTTCTCTTTAAAAAACTGAGATTTATGCACTGATTCTCCCTTCCTATTCCTGATATGTATATCCAGTCCTATTATTACACTGATTGGAATGATTCAATTCTTATTACTAAGATTGCTCTCCTTCTACTAAATGTGTTTCCCTGTTAATATATAAACCTAAGTTATTCCCAGATTTTCCAAAACCTGGGAATGAATGTTCATTCACATTAAATTGGTTTTTCCTATGCAAAACCTGAGAATGTACATTGTTGAACTGATTTTAGGTTTCATTTGAACTGAGATTTGGGAATGAGATATTAGTCATTGGGTTTGGTTTTTCGAATTGGTTGATAACCTGAGATTTCCAGTTTTTTTCCTATTTATGAACTGATAACTGATTGTGATTCATGTTAATGCAAAACCTGAGTTTTCCCTTTTCAAAATCTTCTGAACTGAGATATGGGTTAACTCATGTTTGCCTTTTGTTCACTGTTAATGCAATGCTTCTAATTCCCTTCTTTGTTTTCTTGCACACACTAATGTGTTTCACCCTCATGTATAACACACACATACACCAATGTTTCATTGTCACACACCTTTTTCTGAATACACTGCCACTGCTTCATTTTCCTTACTATTTATCCTATTTTGCCACACTGTTTTCTCATTTACTGAATACACACACCCACAGGTTGCATCAGTTTCTCTTCCCTGTTTCCTGTATTCAGGACATACACAGGGATTACTGACCCTTCCTAATTTCTATGACACTCTATTGCCTCTCTAACACACAACACTCATGCCATATGACACTCACCATCCTCATGACTGAGCTCTCTAGACTCACACACACATTAGCACATATGTATGCACTGTTTCAGGATTTCACAAACACACACACCCTCATGTATCTCACACCCACTCTATTGCCTCACTTGACACACACACACACCTACACTTGAACATTGTGAGTATCCCTTCTCCCTATACATATGTATGTATAAATGTTGAGGGGTATATATAGGTATCCAATATTATAGTGTTGTACTTTATATATATTAGTTATATGTGTGACATGTTTATAGGTAGCCTATAGCTAATGTATGTTCTATATTATAATATAGCTATATCTATATGTGTAATATATTATATATATATTGACATGTATTATGTGAGTATGATTTGGTTCATAGGCATGGTATAGCCTATGGCCTAGGCTCTTAGCCTATGGGTATAATTGTTAGACCTAGTTTGGAGTCTAGAATAGACTGTTTAGCCTTGTTAGAACCTAAAATGGCTTGTTAGACCTAGAATAGACTAGTTAGACTAGTTTGACTTAGGTTTGACTTGGTTGACCTAGTTTAACTTCTAGAGTTGACCAAGAGTTGACTTTGGTCTAGATTGACCTAGATTCATGTAGTATGCATCGTAGTGCATCATATTACTATTCTGGACTTGTTGTGACTTGTACTGTTCTAAATAGGAGCCAGACTCCATACCTCGGACAGTACTTTCATCTCGGACATTCAGTTAGCAGGCGAGTACATTCTCTGATCTTTTCATACCTGTCTGGACTATATTCTTGCTCTAGATTACTCTACATGATGCTGACACGTATCTTTACAGATTAGTACTATATGGATCCCTTCTTGAGATGTTATCCATCTACGGGTGCATCGGGTATTTCATGTTCATGTACTTTATCATGTGCATCAGGTACTCCTTGTACTCGTACTAGTTTATGTTATTACATATTCTTATGTGCTTTCATGTGCTTTATCACGTGCCTTATGTACTACTCATTACATGAGTTCACGTATCTTAGTTGTATTCATGTGCTTATAACATAACTTGAATGGATCCTTGTGTATTGATTGGGGCGGGGTGAGTAAAATTGGTTATGTGAACACTATCCCCAGTAGCTGTATTCATGTGCCTTCTTATTTATATTCATGTGCCCCTAAGCCGTTTACATAACCATATTGTACTCTAAATCACGTAGTCACTTACAGTCTCTACTATCATGTATTTACTTTTAGTTACAAAATATCTCCTGTTTACTTGTACTTCCTTTCAGCACTTCCTGTATTTTACTCTATTGCATGATTTATACTCCTAACCTGCTATGAACTGTTTGAGAGATATGTGCTCGTTCCCGTCCTGACTGGACCAGTTAAAAATTTTACAGAGGACGAGGAGGAGGCCTGCTTAGACACATATTATGGGACAGCCTTAGAGGACACTTGCGATCCGTGTAAAACCCCTAAATTTCTACTATATTTTTATCGATTTGGTACTGATTTAAAATTTTTGTATTGTACATCGCGTAGTCGTATTATTCGTCGTGCACGAAATTTTATTTTTTGTTTTGCTCGACGAGTGCGAATATGTGCGAGTGTACATATTTTAGAAAAACATTTTTTTTCTATTTTTATGATTTCAAAATAATATATGTAATAATTATTTCTAGCTATCATTTTCAAGTTTATGATTTTAATTATGAAAGGCCTTTCATTTATACAGCTATAATAATAAATTAATTTTCCTATAAAATGGTATATTAGAAAAGTATATTTATGTAAACATTATTTGTACATACATATATATTTAGTAATTATTATTGAGTTTATTTGTAAATAAATATTATTAGTATTTTAGAAAATATATTTTGAATTTATTGTGGCATTTAAATCTTGATTTAAATTTATGGATTTATTTATATAGTTGAATATTTAAAATTTGATGTATCTCATTAATTTTATACTAAAAATTTAATTAGATTTAAATTAGATTTAATTTGGATTGGATTTATTGAATTAAATTAAAATATAGATTGAATTATCTATTATGGGGAATTTAAATCCTAATCCATATCTAATTGGGAATTCCCATATCCTATAAATAGGCAGGTACTCCTCCAATTCATTATTCATCCACCAAATTTTCCACAACCCAAACCGTGCATCGTGTCGGTGTCCCCCTTCCCTTCCACTATTTTTTTCTAATACAATTAAATTTTCACCTTCTTCGTGTCTACATGTCGGACACGATCTCGACACAGCAACCCAGCCCGTGTCAGACACCCCGACATAATCCAAACCCTAATCCTAACCCTAACCCTAATTTTGGCCGAAACCCTTCGCCACCGGCGTAACCACCGCCAACCACTGCCATCACCACCACGTCGTCGTCACCAACATCCACATCTAACCCCATCTCAGATCGTCACCTTCCCAGATCCACCAGCCACAACCATCCCCGTCACCTTCGTCGCCAACACCGCCACTGTCATCCCTTCGACAACCTTCAACAAACCAGCACACACCACAATCACCACCCTCATCATCCTCGCCACCACCACATCGGCCACCACCGGTCGGCCCAAAAACCCATAACCACCAGAGCAAAAGGATGGAAAAACCATACCAACCCCGTCGCCGCATCAGCCGAGTCCGACGCCGCCAAGATCCGCAAGTGCTCTGTCCCTACCGCGACTCAGCTTTCTGCCGTCGCATGTCTTCCACGAAGTCTCCTCGTGGCCGGCAAATCTGCCGCCGCCGGCGGTAGCTCGCGAGCTTGGAGCATCCCGGCCGCCCCCAGCGATGGCCGGAGACACGGCGCCCTTCCTCGCGCCCGACCCCCTTCCTCGCGCCCGGCGCCGCTCGACCGCCGCGGCCTTCTTCCCCATCGACGAAGTGGACCCACGCCGCCGGCTTGCCCTAGGGTGAGCGCCCGACCGCCGGAGTCCTCCTTCGCGAAACCCTTGGCGCCCTTCCTCCTTCACGAGCCACCGCTGGAGCTCCGACCTAGCGCCGCCACCTCCCGTGGCCGGACCTCCTCCGCCGGCCACGAGCAGGAGCCCGACGGTGAGTCCCCCAATTTATTTCTCTCTCTCTTCTGTGTATGGAATGGGGAGGGGTCAGTAGTTATTATTAGTATTATTATTATTATTATTATTATTATCATTATTATTACTATCATTAGAACTCTTATTATTATTAGTTTATTATTATTATTATTCTTATTATTATTATTTTTATTATTATTATTATTTAGTATTACTGTTTTATTATTATTTGTATATTATTATTAGTTGATGTTTTGTTAAAATTATTATTACATTAATATAACTATTATTTTCTAGCAAAAATTTCAAGTTAGATTTTGGAACCATGAAATATTTTTGGCATTTTAGGTACATATATTTGACCAATTTTATTTTTGGGTCTAAATGATTTAGGAATATTTTTAAATAATTATCTAAAATAGATATTTTAAATTGTGAAATATAGTTTCCGCCTTAATCTTATTTTACAACTTAGAGTAATTTTACTAATAATATGTAATTTCCAAAATTATTATATATAAATATTTCAAGTATTGTTGTAAAGGAATTTTTACAAGTAAACATGTTTTTAAGGTAATATAAATATTTTCTAAAAATATGGCACGTAACTTTCTACACAAATTCTTCTCACCATTAATCGTGACTAAATCATGCTTCCTATTTTATTGGGGATTCGTACCTTTACTCATCGACATGGCTAGTGGACTAATTGGGACCTGCCAGATCACCACACCAGCCGGTACCCCAGGCAAGACACCTTGCCTTTACTGTTTAAATTTTCTGCTCAATATCATGCATGCTTTTTCTTTAGGTTGTTCTTTCAAAATTATATATATATGCAAATTATTATATTTTATGCAATTGGCTTAGAGTTAAGGGACCACCGTATGTTTAGTGTATCTCATAAACTGTCATGATGTACCACGGATTGTGTGTGAGCTGCGAGTCGCATATAGCTTCGGACTTGCGTATCGACCGTACATCGGTGCGTACAGGCCATACGTTAGGATGTAACTGCTAATAGATTTTTGTAGAAGACTTGGCAGTTATTAAGGATTAAACAGTATCGTGGAGGCGACACATGTGTAGTATCATGGAGAGGGGGAGACAGTTATTAGCGTAGGGACTACATGTTCAGTACACACATAGATTTGGGCCGATAGTGTCTCGGATGAGCGCTACTTACTGCCCCGAGGCCGATAGTTCTCGTATGAGAGCTACTTTCTGCCCATGGTCGATAGTGTCTCTTATGAGCGCTACCTACTACCACTCTCTCTCCATCTATGCTGAACACCTAAGCTCCTGCGTAGAACGTTGTCTTCTCAAAGTATATATCACATAGAATGGTTAGGAACCTTTACGCATGTATATTTTCTATTGAGCTCTTACTATTCAGTTATGGCATGATATTATGTGTCTTGTTACGTCCCTCTAAGGACCTGGTTTTTCCCCAGGTGTGTGTTCATGTTTTCTGCAGGTGCTCTAGCTAAGGCCATGACTTGCGCTCTATTCTTCGAGATGTTGCTTTATGGGTCGTCATTTCCTTCGCTCGACCATTCATTTTCTTGTACATTTCTTCCTTATTTAAATTAGTTGGTAGTGGACTTTGTCTCCGCCCAACATATTGTATCAAGACGACTCTTTATCATTATATGATATCTTTTATTTATTTATTATTGTGTGGATGAGATTAGTTATGGTTCTACTGCATTTTACAGCTTATGTATTCATACAAGGTATCCATATATTGGAGTATACTTCGTATGAATACAGCTGGCATGTCTACGTTCCTAGTCCTACGTATAATGGGACTGGGGCATTACATATTTTTGTGGTGGCCCATGCAGGTCATCTTCGGTTACGTAATTGTACCGATGTGAACCTGCAACATAGGATTAGAATTTAGGAATCTCATCCACATACTTGACACCCTTTCTTGACTTCAAATTTTGAACTCTCGTTCGACCTCCTTGATTTGCATCTTGCTTGAGCTCTTCCTACCGTAATCCTTATTTTCATACTTGATAGGAAGATGACTACCCTAGTATATGCTCATAGGTTAAACACATGGCTGAAGGATTACATTAACCATTAATATGCATTGAGATTTTAAATTAAGTCATAAAGGTATTATTTTCCTAGAAATAGGATCTTAAGGATTAGTTAATTCCAAGTTGGGTAGTAGCATATCACCGCCTTCAAAGGATAGCGAGAATATTATTACCTTATTACAAGGTGGTATACTCAAGAGGATAACTGGAGCGAGAAAACAAATCCTTGATTTACGAAAATTTTGAAATGGTGGAATAGTTATGATTTATTAGGGATATGAAATCGATTGAGAATTAACTTAAGTTTTTATATTGTGATGCATGATTTACAGTTAACCTTGAAAGTTTGGATTATAATATTATAAACTTTATCTCGAGATTTTTAGGAGTTATAATTTTTAGACAACTAGAGAAGACGAAAGTTTAGTTTGAGAGAGATTGAGGTTTTAAATTTGAGTTGTACGATTTATAAGTTTATTTAATTTTGAGTTGGAAGAGATGATGGTAAAATTTGTTTAAATATTTTGGAGGATATGAAATCGACTTTGAAGGAAAAATTTAATTTTAAATTGGGTCATATAATCTATGATTTATAAAGTTATTTAAATTACAAGTTTAAGCCTTGATTATGGATATTTAAATTTTGGAAAAATATATATATACATATACTTAAACAAAGCCACATGATTTGCGATTAATGAAATAGGCTAAGAGTTTATCTCGAGGTATATTTGAGAATTGAAGGTGATGGCTTATTATGAAAATTTAGTTGTGCTGCCTTAGATATGATGAAGGTTATTTGGAATTTATTTAAAGGAAATTAAAATTTAAGTTATGATTAAATATTTGATGGAGCATCTTGAGATTTTATTTCAAAATTTTTGAGGAACTAAAAATTTGAAATTAGATCATATATTGGTAGAGGACCAAGAAGAAAGCAAGTCACCCTAATGGGATACAAGTATTCCTCATTAATTGCCATGATAATTGTATATACTCCAGTGTGGTTAAGACATCGGCCAAACTTTGTGAAGATATCTTAATCTTGTCTCACTCGACATTTTCTCAAATCTAGATTTTATCGTGACCTTCTAACCATTGAAACTTGAGAAATGATTAGATTGTTCCTTGATCGTACTTCATCTGAGTGACTATCCTATCTCTAGAAACTGTACTCCTAACTTATTTTACCTGGATTTGTTAGAATCTAAATTATCTTTATTTTATGCTTTTACCTTGTCAATTATTTTATGCGTTAATTATTATCTCATGAACTCCCACTTTCTATTTAAAAAATTTTGTGTCCTTTACCGTGACTTGGATATTTGAAGCACAACACTAGACGTTCCTTCCCATAAATTTCATAAGCAAGACCTACACGAGCCCACCTTCATGTAGGTATATCACTTGCCACTAAAACACGTCTCCTTGTACTATAATTTTATGTTGCAACTTTCGGGTCAAAAAGACTGGACTCTAATCCCTACCGTAAGCCTAATATACTTTTTAACTATGGATGAGACTCGACCTTGACTCAATTCTTTTGACCCGATATATGATTTGTCCTACTCAATTCCTTACATGCTTAACCTTGCATTTATCTTGATTGCTGGACCTATCACACCATTAGTTTAAATTCTTGAAAGTTGGGTAGAATACCTCCCGACCTAACCAAACTTTGTGGACTACATTGATAGGTTCACTTGGACCATAGAATTTAGTGGACCCTAACTTATCTAGTCAACCAAGTCGACTGCATAGGCCCAAATTTCGGGCAGAACTTAGATTTTATAAGATCTTGGACTAATTGATTTCTTTCATCATTACCCTTTACTTATTGTTTTATCTACCTATGATGCAAAAATAGCTTAGTTTTGCAAGCTTATTTTCTTATCAAGCTTGATTATGACATGTTTTATTGGGTCTCTCCCACTAACATACTGTCTAATCAGAACGGGTGCATGATGGTCTGATCAACCTAGTGCACTTAGTTCGCTCTTTGTATATTATTCTACGTGGATGGAACATAATTAAACTCGGCGTTTAGAATTCCATCCATGACTGCCTTGACAATTCTTTTGAAATTTTTCGGTCGTCTTTGCACCACGTATTGCATTCGATAATATCGTCTTTTGAACTCCCTATTGCTTTCGCCTTCACCTATTTTAGAGGGACGAAGGCGTTATACTAGAACTTCCTCTAGCCATCCTATCGAGTACGACCCTATCGTATTATTTTCCTATGATCTAGATCGCAATTTCTTACGGCATGATTTTGTTATTGATTGTTCTTCATCGATACCCCTTGTGTCTTCTCACCCCCCTACGAATTCTTAATTTCGAGGACGAAATTTTTTTAAGTTGGGTAAGATGTAAAACCCCTAAATTTCTACTATATTTTTATCGATTTGGTACTGATTTAAAATTTTTGTATTGTACGTCGAGTAGTCATATTATACGTCGTGCACGGAATTTTATTTTTCGTTTTGCTCGACGAGTGCGAATATGTGCAAGCGTACATATTTTAGAAAAACATTTTTTTTTATGATTTCAAAATAATATATGTAATAATTATTTCTAGCTATCATTTTCAAGTTTATGATTTTAATTATGAAAGGCCTTTCATTTATACAGCTATAATAATAAATTATTTTTCCTATAAAATGGTATATTAGAAAAGTATATTTATGTAAACGTTATTTGTACATACATATATATTTAGTAATTATTATTGAGTTTATTTGTAAATAATAATATATTTTTGAAATTAATATTATTAGTATTTTAGAAAATATATTTTGAATTTATTGTGGCATTTAAATCTTGATTTAAATTTATGGATTTATTTATATAGTTGAATATTTAAAATTTGATGTATCTCATTAATTTTATACTAGAAATTTAATTAGATTTAAATTAGATTTAATTTGGATTGGATTTATTGAATTAAATTAAAATATAGATTGAATTATCTATAATGGGGAATTTAAATCCTAATCCATATCTAATTGGGAATTCCCACATCTTATAAATAGGCAGGTACTCCTCCAATTCATTATTCATCCACCAAATTTTCCACAATCCAAACCGTGCATCGTGTCGGTGTCCCCCTTCCCTTCCACTATTTTTTTTCTATTACAATTACATTTTCACATTCTTCGTGTCTACATGTCGGATACGATCTCGACACAGCAATCCAGCCCGTGTCAGACACCCTGACATAATCCAAACCCTAATCTTAACCCTAAGCCTAATTTTGGCCGAAACCCTTCGCTACCGGCGTAACCACCGCCAACCACTGCCATCACCACCATGTCGTCGTCACCAACATCCACATCCAACCCCGTCTCCGATCGTCGCCTTCCCACATCCACCAGCCACAACCATCCCCATCACCTTCGTCGCCAACACCGCCACTGTCATCCCCTCGACAACCCTCAACAAACCAGCGCACACCACAATCACCACCCTCATCATCCTCGCCACCACAGGTCGGCCTAAAAACCCATAACCACCAGAGCAAAAGGATGGAAAAACCTTACCAACCCCGTCGCCGCATCAGCCGAGTCCGACGCCGCCATGATCCACAAGTGCTCTGTCCCTACCGCGATTCAGCTTCCCGCCGTCGCGTGTCTTCCATGAAGTCTCCCCGTGGCCGGCAACTCCGCCGCCGCCGGCGGTAGCTCGCGAGCTTGGAGCATCCCGGCCTCCCACAGCGATGGCCGGAGACACAGCGTCCTTCCTCGCGCCCGACCCCCTTCCTCGTGCCCGGCGCCGCTCGACCGCCGCGGCCTTCTTCCCCGTCGACGAAGTGGACCCACGCCGCCGGCTTGCCCTAGCGTGAGCGCTCGACCGCCGGAGTCCTCCTCCGCGAAATCCCCGGTGCCCTTCCGTCTTCACGAGCCACCGCCGGAGCTCTGCCCTAGTGCCGCCACCTCCCGTGGCCGGAGCTCCTCCGCCGGCCAAGAGCAGGAGCCCCACGGTGAGTCCCCCAATTTCTTTCTCTCTATCTTCTGTGTATGGATTAGGGGGGGTCAGTAGTTATTATTATTATTATTATTATCATTATTATTACTATTATTAGAACTCTTATTATTATTAGTTTATTATTATTATTATTATTATTCTTATTCTTATTATTATTATTTTTATTATTATTATTATTATTATCATTTCTGATATTACTATTATTATTATTATTATTATTTAGCATTACTGTTTTATTATTATTTGTATATTATTATTAGTTGTTGTTTTGTTAAAATTATTATTACATTATTATAACTATTATTTTATAGCAAAAATTTCAAGTTAGATTTTGGAATACTGAAATATTTTTGGCATTTTAGGTACATATATTTGACCAATTTTATTTTTGGGTCTAAATGATTTAGGAATATTTTAAAATAATTATCTAAAATAGATATTTTAAATTGTGAAATATAGTTTTCTGCCTTAATCTTAGTTTACAACTTAGAGTATTTTTACTATTAAGATGTAATTTCCAAAATTATTATATGTAAATATTTCAAGTATTGTCGTAAAGGAATTTTTACAAGTAAACATGTTTTTAAGGTAATATAAATATTTTCTAAAAATATGGCACGTAACTTTCTACATAAATTCTTCTCACAATTAATCGTGACTAAATCATGCTTCCTATTTTATTGTGGATTCGTACCTTTACTCATCGACATGGCTAGTGGACTAATTGGGACCTGTCAGATCACCACACCAGCCGGTACCCCAGGCAAGACACCTTGCCTTTACTGTTTAAATTTTCTGCTCAATATCATGCATGCTTTTTCTTTAGGTTGTTCTTTCAAAATTATATATATATATGCAAATTATTATATTTTATGCAATTGGCTTAGAGTTAAGGGACCACCGTATGTTTAGTGTATCTCATAAACTGTCATGATGTGCCACGGGTTGTGTGTGAGCTGCGAGTCACATATAGCTTTGGACTTGCGTATCGACCGTACATCGGTGCGTACAGGTCGTACGTTAGGATGTAACTGCTAATAGATTTTTGTAGAAGACTTGGCAGTTATTAAGGATTAAACAATATCGTGGAGGCGACGCATGTGTAGTATCATGGGGAGGGGGAGACAGTTATTAGCGTAGGGGCTACATGTTCAGTACACACATATATTTGGGCCGATAGTGTCTCGGATGAGCGCTACTTACTGCCCCGGGGCCGATAGTTCTCGTATGAGAGCTACTTTCTGCCCATGGTCGATAGTGTCTCTTATGAGCGCTACCTACTACCACTCTCTCTCCATCTATGCTGAACACCTAAGCTCCTGCGTAGAACGTTGTCTTCTCAAAGTATATCATTTAGAATGGTTAGGAACCTTTACGCATGTATATTTTCTATTGAGCTCTTACTATTCAGTTATGGCATGATATTATGTGTCTTGTTACGTCCCTCTAAGGACCTGGTTTTTTCCCAGGTGTGTGTTCATGTTTTCTGCAGGTGCTCTAGCTAAGGCCATGACTTGCGCTCTATTCTTCGAGATATTGCTTTATGGGTCGTCATTTCCTTCGCTCGACCATTCATTTTCTTGTACAGTTCTTCCTTATTTAAATTAGTTGGTAGTGGACTTTGTCTCCGCCCAACATATTGTATCAAGACGACTCTTTATTATTATATGATATCTTTTATTCATTTATTATTGTGTGGATGAGATTAGTTATGGTTCTACTGTATTTTACATCTTATGTATTCATACAAGTTATCCATATATTGGAGTATACTTCGTATGAATACAGCTGGCATGTCTACGTTCCTAGTCCTACGTATAATGGGACTGGGGCATTACATATTTTTGTGGTGGCCCATGCAGGTCATCTTCGGTTACGTAATTGTACCGATGTGAACCTGCAACATAGGATTAGAATTTAGGAATCTCATCCACATACTTGACACCCTTTCTTGACTTCAAATTTTGAACTCTCGTTCGACCTCCTTGATTTACATCTTGCTTGAGCTCTTCCTACCGTAATCCTTATTTTCATACTTGATAGGAAGATGACTACCCTAGTATATGCTCATAGGTTAAACACATGGCTGAAGGATTACATTAACCATTAATATGCATTGAGATTTTAAATTAAGTCATAAAGGTATTATTTTTCTAGAAATAGGATCTTAAGGATTAGTTAATTCCAAGTTGGGTAGTAGCATATCACCGCCTTCAAGGGATAGCGAGAATATTATTACCTTATTACAAGGTGGTATACTCAAGAGGATAACTGGAGCGAGAAAACAAATCCTTGATTTACGAAATTTTTGAAATGGTGGAATAGTTATGATTTATCAGGGATATGAAATCGATTGAGAATTAACTTAAGTTTTTATATTGTGATGCATGATTTACAGTTAACCTTGAAAGTTTGGATTATAATATTATAAAGTTTATCTCGAGATTTTTAGGAGTTATGATTTTTAGACAACTAGAGAAGACGAAAGTTTAGTTTGAGAGAGCTTGAGGTTTTAAATTTGAGTCGTACGATTTATAAGTTTATTTAATTTTGAGTTGGAAGAGATGATGGTAAAATTTGTTTAAATATTTTGGAGGATATGAAATCGACTTTGAAGGAAAACTTTAATTTTAAATTGGGTCATATAATCTATGATTTATAAAGTTATTTAAATTACAAGTTTAAGCCTTGATTATGGATATTTAAATTTTGGAAAAATATATATAGACATATATACTTAAACAGAGCCACATGATTTGCGATTAATAAAATAGGCTAAGAGTTTATCTCAAGGTATATTTGAGAATTGAAGGTGATGGCTTATTATGAAAATTTAGTTGTGCTGCCTTAGATATGATGAAGGTTATTTGGAATTTATTTAAAGGAAATTAAAATTAAAGTTATGATTAAATATTTGATGGAGCATCTTGAGATTTTATTTCAAAATTTTTGAGGAACTCAAAATTTGAAATGAAATCATATATTGGTAGAGGACCAAGAAGCAAGCAAGTCACCCTAATGGGATACAAGTATTCCTCATTAATTGCCATGATAATTGTATATACTCCAGTGTGGTTAAGACATCGGCCAAACTTTGTGAAGATATCTTAATCTTGACTCACTCGACATTTTCTCAAATCTAGATTTTATCGTGACCTTCTAACCATTGAAACTTGAGAAATGATTAGATTGTTCCTTGATCGTACTTCATCTGAGTGACTATCCTATCTCTAGAAACTGTACTCCTAACTTATTTTACCTGGATTTGTTAGAATCTAAATTATCTTTATTTTATGCTTTTACTTTGTCAATTATTTTGTGCGTTAATTATTATCTCATGAACTCCCACTTTTTATTTAAAATTTTTTGTGTCCTTTACCGTGACTTGGATATTTGAAGCACAACACTAGACGTTCCTTCCCACAAATTTCACAAGCAAGACCTACACGAGCCCACCTTCATGTAGGTATATCACTTGCCACTAAAACACGTCTCCTTGTACTATAATTTCATGTTTCGACTTTCGGGTCAAAAAGACTGAACTTTAATCCCTACCGTGAGCCCAATATACTTTTTAACTATGGATGAGACTCGACCTTGACTCAATTCTTTCGACCCGATATATGATTTGTCCTACTCAATTCCTTACATGCTTAACCTTGCATTTTATCTCGATTACTGGACCTATCACACCATTAGTTTAAATTCTTGAAAGTTGGGTAGAATACCTCCCGATCTAACCAAACTTTGTGGACCACATTGATAGGTTCACTTGGACCATAGAATTTAGTGGACCCTAACTTATCTAGTCAACCAAGCCGACTGCATAGGCCCAAATTTCGGACGGAACTTAGATTTTATAAGATCTTGGACTAATTGATTTCTTTCATCATTACCCTTTACTTATTGTTTTAGCTACATATGATGCAAAAATACCTTAGTTTTGCAAGCTTATTTTCTTATCAAGCTTGATTATGACATGTTTTATTGGGTCTCTCCCACTAACATACTGTTTAATCAGAACGGGTGCATGATGGTCTGATCAACCTAGTGCACTTAGTTCGCTCTTTGTATATTATTCTACGTGGATGGAACATAATTAAACTCGGCCTTTAGAATCCCATCCATGACTGCCTTGACAATTCTTTTGAAATTTTTCGGTCGTCGTTGCACCACGTATTGCATTCGATAATATCGTCTTTTGAACTCCCTATTGCTTTCGCCTTCACCTATTTTAGAGGGACGAAGGCGTTATACTAGAACTTCCTCTAGCCATCCTATCGAGTACGACCCTATCGTATTATTTTCCTATGATCTAGATCGCAATTTCTTACGGCATGATTTTGTTATTAATTGTTCTTCATCGATACCCCTTGTGTCTTCTCACCCCCTACGAATTCTTAATTTCGAGGACAAAATTTTTTTAAGTTGGGTAGGATGTAAAACCCCTAAATTTCTACTATATTTTTATCAATTTGGTACTGATTTAAAATTTTTGTATTGTACGTCGAGTAGTCGTATTATACGTTGTGCACGGAATTTTATTTTTCGTTTTGCTCGACGAGTGCGAATATGTGCAAGCGTACATATTTTAGAAAAACATTTTTTTTCTATTTTTATGATTTCAAAATAATATATGTAATACTTATTTCTAGCTATCATTTTCAAGTTTATGATTTTAATTATGAAAGGCCTTTCATTTATACAACTATAATAATAAATTATTTTTCCTATAAAATGGTATAATAGAAAAGTATATTTATGTAAACGTTATTTGTACATACATATATATTTAGTAATTATTATTGAGTTTATTTGTAAATAATAATATATTTTTGAAATTAATATTATTAGTATTTTGGAAAATATATTTTGAATTTATTGTGGCATTTAAATCTTGATTTAAATTTATGAATTTATTTATATAGTTGAATATTTAAAATTTGATGTATCTCATTAATTTTATACTAGAAATTTAATTAGATTTAAATTAGATTTAATTTGGATTGGATTTATTGAATTAAATTAAAATATAGATTGAATTATCTATTATGTGGAATTTAAATCCTAATCCATATCTAATTGGGAATTCCCACATCCTATAAATAGGCAGGTACTCCTTCAATTCATTATTCATCCACCAAATTTTCCACAACCCAAACCGTGCATCGTGTTGGTGTCCCCCTTCCCTTCCACTATTTTTTTTCTATTACAATTACATTTTCACCTCCTTCGTGTCTACATGTCGGATACGATCTCGACACAGCAATCCATCCCGTGTCAGACACCCTGACATAATCCAAACCCTAATCTTAACCCTAACCCTAATTTTGGCCGAAACCCTTCGCCACCGGCGTAACCACCGCCAACCACTGCCATCACCACCACGTCGGCGTCACCAACATCCACATCCAACCCCGTCTCCGATCGTCGCCTTCCCACATCCACCAGCCACAACCATCCCCGTCACCTTCGTCGCCAACACCGCCACTGTCATCCCCTCGACAACCCTCAACAAACCAGCGCACACCACAATCATCACCCTCATCATCCTCGCCACCACCGGTCGGCCCAAAAACCCATAACCACCAGAGCAGAAGGATGGAAAAACCTTACCAACCCCGTCGCCGCATCAGCCTAGTCCGATGCCGCCATGATCCGCAAGTGCGCTGTCCCTACCGCGACTCAGCTTTCCGCCGTCGTGTATCTTCCACGAAGTCTCCCCGTGGCCGGCAACTCCGCCGCCGCCGGCGGTAGCTCGCGAGCTTGGAGCATTCCGGCCTCCCACAGCGATGGCCGGAGACACAGCACCCTTCCTCGCGCCCGACCCCCTTCCTCGCGCCCGACGCCGTTCGACCGCCGCGGCCTTCTTCCCCGTTGAGGAAGTGGACCCACGCCGCCGGCTTGCCCTAGGGTGAGCGCCCGACCGCCGGAGTCCTCCTCCGCGAAATCCTCGATGCCCTTCCGCCTTCACGAGTCACCGCCGGAGCTCCGCCCTAGCGCCGCCACCTCCCGTGGCCGGAGCTCCTCCGCCGGCCAAGAGCAGGAGCCCCACGGTGAGTCCCCCTATTTCTTTCTCTCTATCTTCTGTGTATGGGGGGGGGTCAGTAGTTATTATTATTATTATTATTATTATTATTATTATTATTATTATCATTTTTATTACTATTATTAGAACTCTTATTATTATTAGTTTATTATTATTATTATTATTCTTATTCTTCTTATTATTATTTTTATTATTATTATTATTATCATTTCTGATATTACTATTATTATTATTATTATTTAGCATTACTGTTTTATTATTATTTGTATATTATTATTAGTTGTTGTTTTGTTAAAATTATTATTACATTATTATAACTATTATTTTATAGCAAAAATTTCAAGTTAGATTTTGGAACACTGAAATATTTTTGGCATTTTAGGTACATATATTTGACCAATTTTATTTTTGGGTCTAAATGATTTAGGAATATTTTAAAATAATTATCTAAAATAGATATTTTAAATTGTGAAATATAGTTTCCGCCTTAATCTTAGTTTACAACTTAGAGTATTTTACTAATAAGATGTAATTTCCAAAATTATTATATGTAAATATTTCAAGTATTGTCGTAAAGGAATTTTTACAAGTAAACATGTTTTTCAGGTAATATAAATATTTTCTAAAATATGGCACGTAACTTTCTACACAAATTCTTCTCACCATTAATCGTGACTAAATCATGCTTCCTATTTTCTTGTGGATTCGTACCTTTACTCATCGACTTGGCTAGTGGACTAATTGGGACCTGTCAGATCACCACACCAGGCGGTACCCCAGGCAAGACACCTTGCCATTACTGTTTAAATTTTTTGCTCAATATCATGCATGCTTTTTCTTTAGGTTGTTCGTTCAAAATTATATATATATGCAAATTATTATATTTTATGCAATTGGCTTAGTGTTAAGGGACCACCGTATGTTTAGTGTATCTCATAAAATGTCACGATGTGCCACGGGTTGTGTGTGAGTTGTGAGTCGCATATAGCTTCGGACTTGCGTATCGATCGTACATCGGTGCGTACAGGCCGTACGTTAGGATGTAACTGCTAATAGATTTTTGTAGAAGACTTGGCAGTTATTAAGGATAAAACAGTGTCGTGGAGGTGACGCATGTGTAGTATCATGGGGAGGAGGGAGACAGTTATTAGCATAGGGGCTACATGTTCAGTACACACATAGATTTGGGCCGATAGTGTCTCGAATGAGCGCTACTTACTCCCCCGGGGCCGATAGTGTTAGGGTTATATACTAAAAGCATCACTTTTGTAGTAACCTTATTTCCTTAAATTTTGAATAAGAATCTTATGGGCAAATGTTTGCATATTGTATTGTTGCAAGTGTTAATGCAAATGTCTGATATTCTATATTGTAGATAATATGGTGTGTGGTGTCACACAGAAGATCATATTATCAGTTTCCTATGGAGTATATAAATAGTTCACAACCTAGATGGACTTGGACAATCTATTGGAAAGGTTATAGTGTAATCTGGTATTAGTCTATCTTGACTATAGGTCTACACTAGTACACTTTGTGTGTATTGAACAGGACCACTTGAGGTTGTTCTCTTTGTACTGACTACATATGAGAACAAACACCTCTGTTATTATGGATGCTTGTACTCTTAATCCGAATATAATAACGACATGTATATGCAATGTGCATTACTTTGACTCATAAAAGAGTAAGATTCATTATGGATCAACAACCTCTATGAATTGGGTAATAACATTGTATGTATGATGGGCTGTTGATTATAAATGGAATCCATGTCCCGATACATCGGGTTGATGATGTCCTCTTAAGGAGCTCATAAGGATTGTCATGTAAATCCTGCAGGTGGATTATATCCAACATGACAAATAAAGTTGAGCGGTACTACTTAAGGATAAAGATGTCGAATCAATATAGTTATCAGTAACTTAAATTGATCGACGGACATACGATATCTTAACATGGGGAGCCAAACGAGCATATAATAAAAGGAGCCCACAAACATAATTTGGGATTAGGGAGGTAGTGCAACAATAGCTCATTAGTGGACCGAGCTATTGTTAATGGGCCTGGATTGTGTGTTCGGGCTGAACACGGGATATCTAGATCCATTAGGAGGCCTAACCCTAATTTCTCCTCATGGTCCCTGCTGTAGCCTATATATATCCTCTATTCTCTGGCCGCCAAATTATGGATCATAAAATCTGAAACTTTCTCTAAATTCGTGATTTACGTAAGGAGAGAAAGAGAGGGCTGCCAAGGAGAAGAAAAGGTTGGGAGATCGTCGCCCACACGACGTCCAACTCGAGGAAGGAACACGTACAGAAGATCTTGGGGTCGTATGCTCGAGGTTGCCAGGAATTACTTGTCTCCTTTCCGCTGCAGGTATAATTCGTGAACCCTAGTTTCCGCCTATGAAGGGTTAGAACACGTATTATATCTGTTTAACTTTCTATCGATCAATACGCACACCAAAGGAAGGGTCCTGGTGTAAAACCCTATTTTTTTAAATTTTTTATTTTTATTATTTTATTAGACTTCAAATTTAATTTATACAATTTATTATTTTTTTTAAATATTAAAATTGACCTTAGCCATTGTTGAATTTTGGAGCACAAGACTACCATGAATTTTGGCACGAAGGATGTAGCAGCGTGCCTTGACTAGTGTACTAGCCATGTGTGGGAAAGCCTTACCATGGAGATGACCGAACTAGGAAAACCAGGCCGAGTTATGTAATGACTCATTTAAAATATTTTATTTAACTAGTATTTTATTTATTGATTTTTAAATGACCCGGTTGTGCCAAACCAGTCCGAACTGGGTCTGGACCAAATTTAAGCCCGTGTAGGCATGTGGTGGGACCACGATGGCCATGTAGGAATATTTCATGTGTGTACAAATATTTTTAAATTGTTTTTAGAACTTGTTAAATATTTATTTACTTTGGGTACAAAAATCTATATTTTATTAATAAAATAATATTGTACAAATTTTACTATTTTTGGACCAGGATAGGGTGTGTGCTATAAGTTCACCCATTGGAAAGATTCTATTGAATTATTATTATTAAAGTTATTTTGCACAAATTTAATAAACATGTTTTCTATTTAAATATTATTATTATTTGAATTGATTTATTAAGGATTGAATTTATATATATATATATGCTCAAATATATTAAATAATTGGATAGTTAACTTTTACATGGCATTTGGATTGTAAATAGATTTTTGGGATATTTATGGATATATACATGTATATATATAGATAGATATATATTGAAGATCTAGATAGTTAAGAATAAAAGATTAGAAAAAAATAATAATAATATAAGGCCATGGGAGGTCGGCCCCACCCGACCATCCACGCCCAAACAAGGCAGCAAACATATGCTTTGTTGGCCGCCCATTATTAAGCAGCAGCACCATTGTGCGTACCCCCCTTTTTACAAAACAAGCAATAAGCAATAGCTTTAGTAACATAAGCCAAACCCTTTTATTTAATATATATATATAGTTACATATATATACAAACCCTAACCTCTAATAGACCGCAAGCAGCATCAGCTAGATAGCTTGTGCGCCCCACATGTGCCAAGCCAATTAGCAACAGAACATGCAAACCTGGCCGACTTTTATATTCCTTTGCATTCATAAACATATATATAACCTAACCCTAAAATTTCCTCTCCTCCTTCCTTCCTCTTCCTCTCCCTCTCCTCCGCGTATCCGAGCACAGCAGCAGCCCTGCCCCGTGACATCGACAACAAACAACAACAAAACAACAGATTCCCACTTTAAGGTATCCCACTCTCTCAATCGATTTCTCCTTCAATTCTAATCCGATTGTAGATCCGTAAATTCGTGTAGATAGCCCACGTGACCCTCTTTCATCCCTTCAAATGGTTTTATTTATTTCAGCAATAAATTTCAGTTTTTAATTAAATTAAATATCTCGAAAAATTAGTTTTCAAAAACACTAAAAACCCCGTACGAGGTACGTCCCGACAAATTGGGCGACCCCGTCGTGAACCGAGAGTACCGAAAGGTCATATCGAATTTGTGGACGTGCGAGAATTGACGGAAGTCAAATTGGTTGCGTGTGCGCGACGAATTTGGTCCGTATCCGTCGCATTTTTGCGTATCGGGCATTTTCGGTATTTTCCAATTACTTTGTGCACACTCATCAAATCGCGACGAAACTTGCGCCATTGGACTCGAAATATTTTTCTGGTCCTGTATGCCAAGTTTAGTCCGATTCTGAGACCGTTGGTCGGGACGCTATTTTGGCGGGCCCACAATCCCACTCAACGGGCAATGTTGTGCACGACCCACCGGAATCCAAAATTGGACATACCGTTGGGTTCGTCTCATCAAAAAAAATTCGTAGACATGTAGTTTGACGACTTTAGAGACCGTAGGTTCTGGCGCGCATTTCGATGCAAAGCGGGTCCAATGGCGGACATCGTTTTTACCCAAAATTATGATTTTGCCCCTGTTCCAGAATTTGACTTTTGGACTGGCGTTTCCTAGGTATATCTTATTCACCGAGATCATTTTTTATGTTTGTTTCAGCGACTAGAGTCATCTGTGATTTGTGAGTTTTAGGTGCTGACACTTGCTACTCTTGGATTTGCCTTTCTCGCACCGCAGGCAAGATATCTTGTCATTAAACTGTTTATATTCAGTCTGCATTTATTTTATATATCACTGTTCTTTATTTCCGGTTCTTATAGTTCCTGATTTACTGCCTGTTCAGTGATTAATAATTTACTTTGTTAGTATCCTTTGATTGCATGTTGACCTAGAGTTAAGGGACTACCGTTGTGGTGTATTGCATATACCTTGACACAGTTGTACCACGAGGATGTGTGAGATGAGTATCATGTAGAGGTTCTTGCGTGTTAGGAGACTTAGCAGTTAGTAGAGGTACATGGTCGTGGATGCGACATGACAGGTACATTGGGTGGGTAGAACATTACCTGACGTATGGGCTTCTATGCACTTCCCTCATTACCTGTGCGCTCCGCCGGAGACGCAGGCTCCAGGTGCCCTCTGACGTTATCCAGAGCGTTATGGACGTAGCCCCTTGCACATGGTGCCCTCTGACGCTTCCCGAGCGTTATGGACGTAGGCCCCTAGTGCCCTATATGGGAACTATGCCGATCCTATTTACAGCCAGGGCTCATGCGTGGAAGGTTTGTTCTTACTGCATAAACACATTAGATGGTTAGATAACCCTCGTCAATGTCGTATCACCCCGTTCCATTAGTAGCTTGGGACAATATCGCATCGCGGTATAGTGTACTACCCCTTGTCCTTGTTTGGTTGTAGGGGTAGTCCACTGTTTCGATGATGAGGTATTGGAACTTGTTACGAGTGTGACTATTTACTTTACTTGTGATTTATGACATAGTATATATATTCAGTTATATGGCATGTTGATGTATCTTGTTACGTCCCTCTGAGGACCTGGTTATCTCGCCAGGTGTGTGTTCCATGATTTCTTGCAGGTGCTCTAGCTAAGGCCATTCCTTCCTTCGTGGTGATTACTCTTGGACTCGCCATTGCTCTCGCTTGCTAAATTCTTTCCTTGTAAATTTTTCCATATTTAATTTGGTTGGTAGTGGACTTTGTCTCCGCCCAACTATTGTGTACATGACAAATTCATAGTTACTTTTATATTATATTTATCTTTGTGGATGAGATTTAGTACGCTTGTTACTGTATTTTACAGCTTATGTATATATACGAGGGTCCATATACTTCGTATGTATACAGCTGGCATGATTGCGTTCTAGTCCTACGTATTTTGGGACTGGAGCGTTACATGTTTTTGTGGTGGCCCATGCAGGTCGAGTTTATCACTTTGGTTACGTAATTGTACCGGTGTGAGCCTGCAACATAGGATTAGAATCTAGGAATCTCATCCATACAGCTTGACCTCTTCCCTTGGCTTCAAATTTCGAACTCTCGATCGACCTCCTTGAATTGCATCTTGCTTGATTTCTTTCTACCATTGGTACTTATTTTCGTGCTTAGTGTCAACTAGGAAGATGACTACACTAGTATATGCTCATAGGTCACACATATGGCTAAAATGGTTATATTGGCAATTGGAATACATTCAAGACTCTAATTGTGTTTAAAAGGTTTTTTTTAGTGTGATTTAATGATTAGTAAATTGTAAAGTAGGATATTGCCATGAAAAGTTTTTAATCTTGAGATTCTAAATAGTAAACACCAGAGGATTCATAGAATTTTACACTTGGTTTAAGAAATGGATTGGCTTTTTGAGATTTGATGATTTATTGAGTTATAGTTATACATCTTTGCACAAGTAAAATATTAATTTGCTTTTCGAGTTGTGATATTTATAATTTTTGGATGATAGATATACATCTTTAAACAAATATAAAATTTATTTGATTTTCGAGTTGTGATGTTTATGATTTATTGTATTATAGTTATAAACCTTCGAACAATTATAAATTTGGTTTGAAATTGATCTTAGCTTTTAAAAATGGTCGTAGGAATTATTTAATTTTGAGTTGTACAACTAGCGATTTTCGTGTTTAGTAAATTTTAAATTTTAAGTGGAAGTAATGACAGTGAATTTTGGTTTAAATATTTGAAAGTTATGAAAACGATTTTTGAGAAATTTTTTTATTTTAAATGGGGTCCTATGATTGAGGATTTACAAATCTATTTAGATTTTTGGCAAAATTTTTTTTTTGACTTATAAGATTATTTGAAAAATTAGTTTAATGAGGGATTGCTAATATTAAATTTTTTTTTTGAGAATTTTGAAGGATGTGATGGAAGGTTATTTGATTGATTAAAGGAAGTTACCATTTAAAAGTTGTGATTTTGTTGGAATAACTTAGCATGAATAGAAGTTAAAAATTTATGAGAGCATTGAGCTAAATTTTTTTTTTTGAGATTGCTTTTAATATGCTAAGAGTTTTATTATGAGTTATTGGAAAATTTTAGAGTGTTAAATTTTTTATTGATTGTGAAATTTTTATGGATTCGTAAATTATGAACTCTTGAATTAAATAGTTGAATTTAAACGTTAGTTTTGGAAAAGGTTAGTAGTAACGTGATAAAATTTTGCTTGGAGATTTATGAAAGTGATTTAATTTTTTTGATGAATTTGAACGGCTTGGAGTGAATACAAATTTTGGGTGGTTTATTTTTGAAAGTTTAATTTAAAACTTTTGGAGGAAACTTGAGTTAAAATTTTAATGGTAGGCCGCAAGGTAACCCTACTGAGTATTCCATACTAATAGCCATGCCACTCATGACCATGATAGTAATATATACACGAGTGTTGTTAGTCATCTACCCAGCTATATGGCTGTATTTCTACCTTGACTTACTCGACCTTCATTCAATTCTAGATCTTTTAATTGCGACCTTCTAACCCAATTGCAATTTGAATAATGAGTTAATGGTTCCTTAACTGTATTCATCTAGAAGACTATCTTCTCTCCAAAATTATGTTCCTAAATTACTTTTACTGGATTCTTTAATTAATTTTATTTCATGCTTTAACTTGATCTTCTTTATTTTTGTGCATTAATTATCACCTCGTGAACTCCCACTTTCTATTTTAGATCTTTTGGCGTCCCTTACCATGACTTGGATATTTGGAGCACAACACTAGATTTTTTTTCTTCCATCAAATTTTATATGTAAGACCTAGATAAGCCCACCTTCATGTAGATATATCATGTCCTACTAGAACACGGCTCCTTGTACACTATTTTTCATGATATAACCTTCTGATCAAGATAGCTAAACTATAACCTTTACCATGATACCGATATATTTTTTTACCACGATAGGGATTCCATCTCGACTCAATTCTTTCAACCCGATATGTCATTTTGTTCTACTTAATTCCTTAAATGCTTAAATTTGTACTTTATCTTGATTGCTTGACCCATTATCCCATGATACTATTAGTTTAACTCTTGTAAGTTGGGTAGAATACCTCACCACCTAACACAACTTTTTTCTTGTGAACCACATTGGTAAGTTCACTTAGACTATAAATTCAGAGGACCCTACCTTATCTAGTCTACCAAGCCATAAATGAAGAAACACTAGGACAACTGTATAGGCCCACACTTCGGGCAAGACTCGATTTTAAAAGATCTTGGACTATTTAATTTCCTTCATCAGTACCTCTCTTGCTCATATTTTGACTATCTCATGCTGCTAATGTAGCTCTAGTTTTGCAAGCTTATCTTTTATCGAGCTTGATCATGACATATTTTATTGGGTGCACCCACTAACATATTGTTTAATCAGAACCGGTGCATGATGGTCTGATCAACCTATTGTACTTTGGTTCGCTTATCACATATTATTCTACGTGGATGGAGACATAGTAAACTTGCCTTAGAGTCTCATCCGCGATAGCCTTGGCAATTCTCGTTTGAATTATTTTTGCCGCCTATAAACCCCACAATTCGTACTCAATATATAATACCGTCTTTGAAACCTTTGATTGTTCTTGCCTTTTACTTATTTCAGAAAGACAAGACGCTGTACTTGCTAAGATAGACTCAAGGTATCATCTTTGGTTGCCCAATCGATTAATTATACACCAATGTAGATAGCCACCGACCGACTCATGTGGCTATATCCTTGCCTTTAACTACTCCTCACTTCTCAACCCTAGAATTGTTATCGTGCCTTTCCAAATGTTCTCGAGCACTCGAGAATGATTCTAATCATTCACTTAAATCAAACCCTCGACCAAGGCGATTAGTATCCAGTTCTCCCCTAAGGGATCACATTTTCTAAATGTCTAATTTATTCCCTTTGGTCTACTCAATTCCTTACTGTTCTCTGAAATTGGGTATTCAAAATTTTGTTACCTTCACTAGCAATCCTTATTTGAATTCCATAACCATGATATATTTTTGTATATATCGACTCCCCAAAATTTCTAATGCATGGTTGTGGTGAACGTCGTTTTATCTCCTCCACCAAATTTTAATTGCATGTTGGTATTGACGAACTCTTCCTATCCCTCATCTCTATCTACCCTATAAATCCTAAAATTCGAGGACGAAATTCTTGTAAGTTGGGTAGGATGTAAAACCCCTATTTTTTAAATATATATTTTTTTTATTATTTTATTAGACTTTAAATTTAATTTATACAATTTATTGTTTTTTTAAATATTAAAATTGATCTTAGCCATTGTTGAATTTTGGAGCACAAGACTACCATGAATTTTGGCACGAAGGATGTAGCAGCGTGCCTTGACTAGTGTACTAGCCATGTGTGGGAAAGCCTTGCCATGGGGATGACCGAACTAGGAAAACCAGGCCGAGTTGTGTAATGACTCATTTAAAATATTTTATTTAACTAGTATTTTATTTATTGATTTTTAAATGACCCGGTTGTGCCAAACCAGTCCGAACTGGAACTGGACCAAATTTAAGCCCGTGTAGGCATGTGATGGGACCACGATGGCCATGTAGTAATATTTCATTTGTGTACAAATATTTTTAAATTGTTTTTAGAACTTGTTAAATATTTATTTACTTTGGGTACAAAAATCTATATTTTATTAATAAAATAATATTGTACAAAATTTTACTATTTTTGGACCCGGATAGGGTGTGTGATATAAGTTCACCCATTAGAAAGATTCTATTGAATTATTATTATTAAAGTTATTTTGCACAAATTTAATAAACATGTTTTCTATTTAAATATTATTATTATTTGAATTGATTTATTAAGGATTGAATATATATATATATATATATATATATATATATATATATATATATATATATATATATATATATATATATGCTCAAATATATTAAATAATTGGACAGTTAACTTTTAAATGGTATTTGGATTTTAAATAGATTTTTGGGATATTTATGGATATATACATGTATATATATATAGATAGATATATATTGAAGATCTAGATAGTTAAGAATAAAAGATTAGAAAAAAAAATAAAATAATATAAGGCCATGGGAGGTCGGCCCCACCCGACCACCCACGCCCAAACAAGGCAGCAAACATATGCTTTGTTGGCCGCCCATTATTAAGCAGCAGCACCATTGTGCGCACCCCCCTTTTTACAAAACAAGCAATAAGCAATAGCTTTAGTAACATAAGCCAAACCCTTTTATTTAATATATATATAGTTACATATATATACAAACCCCAACCTCTAATAGACTGCAAGCAGCATCAGCTAGATAGCTTGTGCGCCCCACATGCGCCAAGCCAACTAGCAACAGAACATGCAAACCTGGCCGACTTTTATATTCCTTTGCATTCATAAACATATATATAACCTAACCCTAAAATTTCTCTCCTCCTTCCTTCCTCTTCCTCTCCTTCGCGTGTCCGAGCACAGCAGCAGCCCCGCCTCGTGACATCGACAACAAACAACAACAAAACAACAGATTCCCACTTTAAGGTATCCCACTCTCTCAATCGATTTCTCCTTCAATTCTAATCCGATTGCAGATCCGTAAATTCGTGTAGATAGCCCACGTGACCCTCTTTCATCCCTTCAAATGGTTTTATTTATTTCAGCAATAAATTTCAGTTTTTAATTAAATTAAATATCTCGAAAAATTAGTTTTCAAAAATACTAAAAACCCCGTACGAGGTACGTCCCGACAAACCGGGCGACCCCGTCGCGAACCGAGAGTACCGAAAGGTCCGTATCGAATTTGTGGACGTGCAAGAATTGACGGAAGTCAAATTGGTTGCGTGTGCGCGACGAATTTGGTCCGTATCCGTCGCATTTTTGCATATCGGGCATTTTCGGTATTTTTCAATTACTTTGTGCACACTCATCAAATCGCGATGAAACTTGCGCCATTGGACTCGAAATATTTTTCTGGTCCTGTATGCCAAGTTTAGTCCGATTCTGAGACAGTTGGTCGGGACGCTATTTTGGCGGGCCCACAATCCCACTCAACGGGCAATGTTGTGCACGGCCCACCGGAATCCAAAATTGGACATACCGTTGGGTTCGTCTCATCAAAACAAATTTGTAGACATGTAGTTTGACGACTTTTGAGACCGTCGGTTCTGGCGCGCATTTCGGTGCAAAGCGGGTCCAATGGCGGATATCGTTTTAACCCGAAATTACGATTTTGCCCCTGTTCCAGAATTTAACTTTTGGACAGGTGTTTCCTAGGTATATCTTCTTCACCGAGATCATTTTTTATGTTTGTTTCAGCGACTGGAGTCATCTGTGATTTGTGAATTTTAGGTGCTGACACTTGCTACTCTTGGATTTGCCTTTCTCGCATCGCAGGCAAGATACCTTGCCATTAAACTATTTATATTCAGTCTGCATTTATTTTATATATTACTGTTCTTTATTTCTGGTTCTTATAGTTCCTGATTTACTGCCTGTTCAGTGATTAATAATTTACTTTGTTAGCATCCTTTGATTGCATGTTGACCTAGAGTTAAGGGATTACCGATGTGGTGTATTGTATATACCTTGACACAGTTGTACCACGAGGATGTGTGAGATGAGTATCATGTAGAGGTTCTTGCGTGTGGGCTGATCCCCCATGCGCATGCGTTAGGGCTAACTGCTAGTAGAGGCGTGTTAGGAGACTTAGCAGTTAGTAGAGGTACATGGTCGTGGATGTGACATGACAGGTACATTGGGTGGGGAGAACATTACCTGACGTATGGGCTTCTATGCACTTCCCTCATTACCTGTGCGCTCCGTCGGAGACGCAGGCTCCAGGTGCCCTCTGACGTTATCCAGAGCGTTATGGACGTAGCCCCTTGCACATGGTGCCCTCTGACGCTTCCCGAGCGTTATGGACGTAGGCCCCTGGTGCCCTATATGGGAACTATGCCGATCCTATTTACAGCCAGGGCTCATGCGTGGAAGGTTTGTTTTTACTGCATAAACACATTAGATGGTTAGGTAACCCTCGTCAATGTCATATCACCCCGTTCCATTAGTAGCTTGGGACAATATCGCATCGCGGTATAGTGTACTACCCCTTGTCCTTATTTGGTTGTAGAGGTAGTCCACTGTTTCGATGATGAGGTATTGGAACTTGTTACGAGTGTGACTATTTACTTTACTTGTGATTTATGACATAGTATATATATTCAGTTATGTGGCATGTTGATATATCTTGTTACGTCCCTCTGAGGACCTGGTTATCTCGCCAGGTGTGTGTTCCATGATTTCTTGCAGGTGCTCTAGCTAAGGCCATTCCTTCCTTCGTGGTGATTACTCTTGGACTCACCATTGCTCTCGCTTGCTTAATTCTTTTCTTGTAAATTTTTCCATATTTAATTTGGTTGGTAGTGGACTTTGTCTCTGCCCAACTATTGTGTACATAACAAATTATAGTTACTTTTATATCATATTTATCTTTGTGGATGAGATTTAGTACCTTGGTTACTGTATTTTACAGCTTATGTATATATACGAGGGTCCATATACTTCGTATGTATACAGCAGGCATGATTGCGTTCTAGTCCTACGTATTTTGGGACTGGGGCATTACACCTGGGAATCCCCAGTTCCATCAGATAGTTCTCGTATGAGAGCTACTTTTGTCCATGGTCGATAGTGTCTCTTATGAGCGCCACCTACTACCACTCTCTCTCCATCTATGCTGAACACCTAAGCTCCTGCGTAGAACGTTGTCTTCTCAAAGTATATATCACATAGAATGGTTAGGAACCTTTACGCATGTATATTTTCTATTAAGCTCTTACTATTCAGTTATGACATGATATTATGTGTCTTGTTACGTCCCTCTGAGGACCTGGTTTTTCCCCAGGTGTGTGTTCATGTTTTCTGCAGGTGCTTTAGCTAAGGCCACGACTTGCGCTCTATTCTTCGAGATGTTGCTTTATGGCCTTTGCTCGACCATTCATTTTCTTGTACAGTTCTTCCTTATTTAAATTAGTTGGTAGTGGACTTTGTCTCCGCCCAACATATTGTATCAAGACAACTCTTTATCATTATATGATATCTTTTATTCATTTATTATTGTGTGGATGAGATTAGTTATGGTTCTACTGCATTTTACAGCTTATATATTCATACAAGGTATCCATATATTGGAGTATACTTCGTATGAATACAGCTGGCATGTCTATGTTCCTAGTCCTATGTATAATAGGACTAGGGCGTTACAATTCGGACTTTCAGTCGGATACCTTAGCAGTAGAGACAGTTGCTCCATAGTTAGCTTATCTTATTTCATAGTATTTGGAGTTGAGTTGTATATACGTTTGGGATCTGTATTATGTCTAGATGTTGTGGAGTTATTATAGATACTTAGCTCTCTCTCCTTATCTGTATTTCTTATGGATTGGATCTTGCATCTTATTATCTATCTATCTTCCTTTCATGTTCTACCTTAGCTGTGATTGAGATATATTCTGTTATGTCACCCCCATTCGGGGAGTATAACTGTTTTACCTTCAACTGTTAGATGTTGTGACCTAGGACAGCGTTCTACCGCCGACACTGCAACGTAGGCTGGACGTACCCACTTCTCGTGCCCTTACTCTAGGGTGCGGGTCGTGACACATTTTTAGTGGTGGCCCATGCAGGTCTAGGTTGGAAATGTAGTGGTATTCGAACTAGAATATCACTGCAGCCTGCAATAGAAATTAGTACATTTTTGAAGGTACTCAATCATACTAGTAAAACTCCTTATCAGATTCCATATATCTATTTTGCTGCTTATTATCTTCCTTAGAAAATTTAACTGTCCTTCTTTGATATTTCGATTCATTCTCAGTAATTGTTTCTTGTTTGATCTGTGTCTCCAGGATGGTTGAGACGCGATCGCATCGTCCTGGACTGGGAGACGCTGGAAAGGGGTCTAGCACCTCTTAACCTCAGCAGCAGCCAGCTCCCGGTGCCACAGGGCCAGTGCAGCCCTCAGGAGTCGGTGTTTCTGCCACTTTTGGAGGAGCACCTCCAGCAGTCAGGAGGCCAGTTGTGATTCCTGAGATCCTTCCACTGTAGCAGCCTCCACCTGCAGGATGGTAGACGCTGTACATCTATTCTCCTTCGTGGAGGGGATTCTTGAGTCCCACCAGCAGCAACAGACGAGGCAGACTGTAGATTTCAGGCAGGGGATCGATGAGGCACATCAGCTGGTTCGCACTACAGTCGAGATGATTACAGCTCAGGGGACCCAGCTGCAGCCCCGTCGGAGGGAGAAGGACATTCAGGACTTCCAGAAGATGTATCCTCGGGAGTTCTTCGGCACAGAGGGCATCCATGTTGCAGACAACTGGATAGAGCATATCGAGGAGATCTTCCGACTGGCGGAGATACCAGCTCGACTCCAGATCGAGGCGGCGGGCAGTCAGATACAGGACTTAGCCCGTGCATGGTATCAGACAGATCCTATGGTGGGAGTTGAGGGCCAGACTTGGGCCCAGTTCAAGGAGCTGTTTAAGGAGCAGTTCTTTCCTGATGTTGCCTTGGGAGGTATCGAAGCACAGTTCGAGGCTCTGGTTCAGGAGAACCAGACGGTAGCTGAGTATGTCGGAGAGTTCCGTAGATTGGCCCGATTCATTGATGACTTGTCTGAGAAGACGAAGGCGAGGAAGTTTTGCCGAGGCTTGATTAGAGAGGTTCGGTCGCTGAGTAAGAGCGACCGGAACGCTACTTATACTGAGATATTTTCTAGGGCTATGGCGGCAGAAGATAACCTAGGGCTGAAGCAGAAGAGGAGTCGTGACTTCCAAGGTGGCAGCAGCAGTCAGGGACAGGCCAAGAGGCCTCACTTCCAGCAGCAGTATCAGCAGCAAAGGCCAGCTCAGCAGTATCAGCAGCAGGGTCGTGCTCCTTTTCAGCAGGTGCAGCAGCAGTAGAGTCATCAGCAGCAGACACCCCATCAGTAGCAGGTAGTTGTTTGTGCCTTCTACAAGAAGCCGGGGAACATGATCCATGAGTGCATGAAGAAGCTAGGTAAGTGCCTTCTTTGTGGTACGGAAGATCACCAGTTGAGGGATTGCCCTGGGGCTTTAGAACGAGGACAGCCGGGGGGTGGAGCCAAGGCTCCAGCAGGCCAGCAGAGGAGGCCACTGCAGACCCAGCAGCAGAGGTTCCAGCAGCACCAGCAGTAGGCACGAGGTGGACAGCAGGGGCGAGCTTTCGCCATGGCAGTTGAGGAAGCCAAGGCCATCGGAGAGCTGATAGCAGGTTCGGTTCTCCTAGATTCCCTTCCAGCATTTGCACTCTTTGATTCCGAGGCTTCCCACAGCTTTGTGTCAGTATCGTATGCTATTAGACACAGTTTAGTTTCTGAACCATTGCCTAGGACCTGTAAGATCAAGACCGGGGGTGGGGTCATCCTCGTGAGTGATGTTTGCAGAGGGCGAAGCATCTTATTGGGAGGCCGAGAGTTGGGAGTGAGTTTACTCGTCATGCCATTACCGAACTACGATATAGTATTAGGTATGGACTGACTGAGTAGGCACCACGCCCGTATTGATTACCGTGGGGGTAGAGTTTTGTTCGGGGCGCCAGAAGAGCCAGAGTTTGAGTACACCAGGCGACAGGCAGAGCAGGACGGCAGAGTTTTCTGTGGAGCATCAGTTGAGAAGCAGGTGGCTCCGCATCCCTTGATCGCAGAGTTTATGGACGTATTCCCAGAGGAGTTGCCAGGGCTTCCACCGGACAGAGATGTAGAGTTCTCGATAGACTTGGTTTCCTAGCGCGGAACCGATTTCTCAGCATGTCTATCGGGTGAACAACAGCGAGTTGGTGGAGCTGAAAGAAGCAGGTGGATGAGCGGCAGGACAAGGGCTTCATCCAATCTAGTTCTTCACCTTGGGGTGCATCGGTACTTTTCGTATCCAAGAAGGATGGATCGGTACGGATGTGTATCGACTATAGGGCACTTAACAACCTTACAATCAAGAACAGATACCCACTACCGCGGATCGATGATCTCTTTGATCAGTTGAGCGGAGCTCAGGTGTTCTCCAAGATTGATTTGAGGTCGGGTTATCACCACGTGCAGGTGAAGGGAGAGGATATTCCCAAGACCGCTTTCAGGATGCGGTACGGGCAGTTTGAGTTTTTGGTTATGCCGTTTGGGCTAACCAATGCACCATCAGTAGTTTATGAATCTAATGAACAAGGTAGTTCCACCAGTACTTGGACAAGTTCGTGGTGGTGTTCATTGATGATATCTTGGTATATTCCAAGACTGAGGAGGAGCACTGAGGAGCATCTACGGATAGTGCTAGAGACTCTCAGGAGGGAGCAGCTTTATAAGAAACTCTCCAAGTGTGAGTTTTTCTTGGACCGGGTAGACTTCTTGGGACATGTGGTGACTGGAGATGGTATCTCAGTTGACACCAAGAAGATTGTAGCAGTTGAGGCTTGGACAGCAGCCGACTTCAGTGGCAGAGATCAGGAGTTTCCTGGGGCTGGCAGGATACTATAGGAGATTTGTGCAGGATTTCTCCCGAGTTACAGAAGCCGTTGACACGGTTGACCCGGAAGGAATACTGAGTTTGTTTGGTCAGAGGAGTGTTAGGCAGCTTTTAATGAGCTGAAGAAGCGGCTTACGACAGCTCCGATTATGACATTGCCTTCTGGATCAGGTGGATTTACTATTTATAGTGATATTTAGGGAAGGGGCTGGGTTGTGTCTTGCAGCAGCATGGGTAGGTGATTGCCTATGCTTCCAAGCAATTACGTCCCCATGAGAAGAACTACCCTACCCATGACCTGGAGCTGGCGGCGGTGATTTTTTGCTTTGAAGTTGTGGAAGCACTATCTGTAAGGCGAGAGGGTGGAGATTTTCACAGATCACAAGAGCTTGAAGTTTGTGTTTACACATAAAGAGCTCAACATGAGGCAGCGCAGATGACTAGAGTTGATGAAGGACTTTGACATCTCACTTCAGTATCACCCAGGGAAGGCCAACGTGGTTGCCGAAGCCTTGAGTAGGTATCTGACAACCATATGTTTGACTATGGATCGGCACTTACTTGCAGACTTGGAGAGCCTTCGGATTGAGGTGATTGTGCCAGGGGTGCAGATGTAGTTATGGGGCCTTCAGATACAGTCAGACTTGATAGACAGGATCAAGGCGACACAGTTCGAGGATGTGGCTCTGCGGTGTATCCGAGAGCAAGGTTCGTACAGGGTTGGTGGATGGCGAGTTTTCACTTGCAGAGGATGGTGCCCTGAGGCACGGTTCCCGGTTATATGTGCCTAGCGGGGAGCTCAGAGAGCAGATCATGCAGGAGGCTCACAGATCGCAGTACTCTATACATCCTGGTGCCAACAAGATGTACAGGGATCTGTGAGAGCATGTCTGGTGGTACGGGATGAAGCGGGAGGTATTCTACTTCGTAGCTAGATGCTTGATCTGTCAGCAGGTCAAGACAGAGAGGCAGAGGCTCGAAGGATTATTGCAGCCGTTGCCCATTCTAGAGTGAAAGTGGAAACATATCACCATGGATTTCGTATCAGGGTTGCCGTGTACATCAGGAGGAAAAGACACAATTTGGGTCATCGTTGACAGGTTGACCAAATCGGCCCACTTCTTACCATTCAAGGTGGGTACGTCTACAGAGAGGCTTGCAGAGTTGTATATGAGACAGATAGTCAGGATTCACGGAGTTCCCGTCAGCTTAGTCTCAGATTGGGATAGTCGCTTTACTTCCCATTTCTGGAGGAGTCTGCAGACTAGCTTGGGTACTCAGCTCAAATTTAGTACTGCATACCACCCCCAGACGGACGGACAGTCAGAGAGGACTATTTAGACCCTTGAGGACATGCTGCGGACGTGCGTCCTAGATTTTAGAGGTTCCTAGGAGGATCACCTACATTTGGTGGAGTTTGCTTACAACAACAGTTTTCAGGCCAGCATTGAGATGTCACCGTTTGAGGCTCTGTACGGACGTAGGTGTCGTACACCCTTATCTTGGATGATGTTGGAGAGCGAGCTTTACTTGGACCAGAAATGGTTGTTGACGTAGTCAAGAAGGAGAAGCTCATCCGGGATAGACTTCACGTGGAGCAGGACAGACATCAGCACTGGGCCGATAGCCACCGGAGGCCGCTGGAGTTTGAGGTACAGATTTAGAGATAGGATTAGAAGTAGGTTGTTTCTTTGTTTTATTTTTTTGATCGTGTTTGATTTTTAGTAACTTGAGACCTTGCTTTTGATTAGGTTGGAGACATAGTTTTTTTGCAGATATCTCCGACTCGTGGTACGATACATTTTGGTGGAGGTGGGAAGCTTAGCCCGCGCTTCATCGGCCCTTTCGTTATCAGCGGGAGAGTCGGTGACATGGCATACAGGCTAGACTTGCCACCTGCACTAGTGGAAGGTCACAACGTATTCCACGTATCACAGTTGAGACGGTACGTGGCTGACCCTAGCCATGTGTTCTATCATTCGGAGATTGAGGTTGGACCTACTCTCAGTTATCCAGAGCATCCTGTGGAGATTCTGGATCGCCGAGAGAAGGTGTTGAGGAACCAGGTGATACCCTTGGTACGTGTCGAATGGAGGCATCATTCTCCAGGAGAGTCTACCTGAGAGTGGGAGGATAAGATGCGCGAGCGGTACCCCTATCTTTTTGGACCTTGAGGTATACTTTTCTATCCTTCTCAGCAGTTTAGTTTCGTCTTTAATTTCGAGGACGAAATTATTTTAAGGAGGGTAGATTTGTCACTACCACTTTTCTAGCTTGAGGGTATTTTGGTCATTTTGGTCATTTTTGAAATTTTGAGAATTATTTGGAATTATTATGTATTATTTAGATTTATTGGAATTAATGTGATTTTTAGAGATTTTTAGTATAATTGATTTTGGTGTTTTAGTTGACTTTGACTTATGTTGACTTTGGAGACTAACCTAGTGGCTAACCTAGGTCATGACTATGTGATTAGGATATGGAAACCTAGGTTGACTTAAGTTAGTGATAATTAACCTATTAGAATTTATTTTGGAAAAATAGGATTTGAATTGTTTAAGGAATGGCTTGTGATTTCATAAGTCATGACTTGCGACTTAGGCTTAATAGCCCATAGGCCCATACCATGAACCAACACTAACCCTAATCAGCCTATGGCAGCCACCATTGATCCTTTCCCCTATTTAATCTCCTCCTAGAAATTAGGGCTAGCCTCCTTAGGAATTATTTGCTATTTCGGAAGAGGTGAGTCTCCATCTTCCCTAATCCCTAGAAAATCCATTTTAATTCGTTTTTCCTCCTAACCAATTGCATTAGGACCTAATATTAGTCTACTTGCTGTTGGTATTGAATATTTTCAGGAAGGAATCAATTTGGGAAAGTTTTGGTGGCTTGAGGAACCATCTCCATTGAGTTTTTTGAGCTTTGCAACAACCATAGGTATATTTCAATTCCTTCCATGAATTCCTAGTTTTATTGCATTTCTAGGATACCCTAGGCCTACCCTAGCTGTAGGACTAGCTAACCCTAGGTTCGAGTCCATTACGTGTCCGTATTGGACACGTATCAGCGTGTGTTTGATTGTGTTCGACGAAATACCTCAAAGGGCATTTCGTTTGATTTTGTGGATTGTATTTGAATAGAATTCTAGGTCTTCACCTCGCTTATGCATTTCTATTGCTCTGAGCACGTCTTAGTGTCGTGTCGAGTCAACACGGACACGCGAACACGTGGTCGTGCGCGCGCCTGTACGGGCACTCTGTATGCCCTGCTGCACGGGTACATTTGCGACACGAACACGCGACGTGGACATATGGGATTTGGCATACACCGAGGGGCAATGTCTGCCACCCCGTGTGTCGAGTTGCACGACCTCACGTGTCGTGTGGGACACGCACGAGTGCGTGCACTGAATTTACACTGTGCGGTTTAGTGTGCAGTATTGTGTCCTCTGTGTTAATTCGATTTTTAATAGTTTAAATTATGTTTTTACTGGTTAACTAGATCCTATATATCATGTATAATCTATGATTAGACTAGATTACATATTGATCTAGGTTAATGAGGGAATTTGGTTCGAATGGGGCTTGAATGGCATATTCTGATACACAACTGATACTTGGGTTTTCCATTGTTTTCCTAACTTTAATTCCTTGGAATACTTACTATTTTACACTATTATATTACCCCATATATTATAATCCATGTTAGCTAAGTAATTACATTCGTATTTGGGTTTTTGGATGTGTTAATTAGGATTGGACATTTGAATTGGTTTTGATTTGGACAATGACATGTAAGCTGATATTGTTTTCCTTTCTCTTTAAAAAACTGAGATTTATGCACTGATTCTCCCTTCCTATTCTTGAGATGTATATCTAGTCCTATTATTACACTGATTGGAATGATTCAATTCTTATTACTGAGATTGCTCTCCTTCTACTAAATGTGTTTCCCTGTTAATATATAAACCTGAGTTATTCCCAGATTTTCCAAAACCTGGGAATGAATGTTCATTCACATTAAATTGGTTTTTCCTATGCAAAACCTGAGAATGTACATTGTTGAACTGATTTTGGGTTTCATTTGAACTGAGATTTGGGAATGAGATATTAGTCATTGGGTTTGGTTTTTCGAATTGGCTGATAACCTGAGATTTCCATTTTTTTCTTATTTATGAACTGATAACTGATTGTGATTCATGTTAATGCAAAACCTGAGTTTTTCCTTTTCGAAATCTTCTGAACTCAGATATGGGTTAACTCATGTTTGCCTTTTGTTCACTGTTAATGCAATGCTTCTATTTCCCTTCTTTGTTTTCTTGCACACACTAATGTATTTTACCCTCATGTATAACACACACACACACACACACACCAATATTTCATTGTCACGCACCATTATCTGAATACACTGCCACTGCTTCATTTTCCTCACTATTTATCCTATTTTGCCACACTATTTTCTCATTTCCTGAATACACACACCCACAGGTTGCATCAGTTTCCCTTCCCTTTTTCCTGTATTCAGGACATACACAGGGGTTACTGACCCTTCCTAATTTTTGTGACACTCTATTGCCTCTCTAACATACAACACTCATGCCATATGACACTCACCATCCTCATGACTGAGCTCTCTAGATTCACACACACATTAGCACATATGTATGCACTGTTTCAGGATTTCACAAACACACACACCCTCATGTATCTCACACCCACTCTATTGCCTCACTTGACACACACACACACCTACACTTGAACATTGTGAGTATCCCTTCTCCCTATACATATGTATGTTTATTTTTTTTACACACACACACACCTACACTTGAACATTGTGAGTATCCCTTCTCCCTATACATATGTATGTATATATGTTGAGGGGTATATATAGGTATCCTATATTATATAGTGTTGTACTTTATATATATTAGTTATATGTGTGACATGCATATAGGGAGCCTATAGCTAATGTATGTTCTATATTATAATATAGCTATATCTATATGTGTAATATATATTATATATATTGACATGTATTATGTGAGTATGATTTGGTTCATAGGCATGGTATAGCCTATGGCCTAGGCTCTTAGCCTATGGGTATATTTGTTAGACCTAGTTTGGAGTCTAGAATAGACTGTTTAGCCTTGTTAGAACCTAGAATGGCTTGTTAGACCTAGAATAGACTAGTTAGACTAGTTCGACTTAGGTTTGACTTGGTTGACCTAGTTTGACTTCTAGGGTTGACCAGAGTTGACCAAGAGTTGACTTTGGTCTAGATTGACCTAGATTCATGTAGTATGCATCGTAGTGCATCTTATTACTATTCTGGACTTGTTGTGACTTGTACTGTTCTAAATAGGAGCCAGACACTACTCCTCGGACAGTACTTTCATCTCGGACATTCAGTTAGCAGGCGAGTACATTCTCTGATCTTTTCATACCTGTCTGGACTATATTTTTGCTCTAGATTACTCTACATGATGCTGACACGTATCATCACGGATTAGTACTATATGGATCCCTTCCTGAGATGTTATCCCTCTACGGGTGCATCGGGTATTTCATGTTCATGTACTTTATCATGTGCATCAGGTACTCCTTGTACTCGTACTAGTTCATGTTATTGCATGTTATCATGTGCTTTATCACGCGCCTCATGTACTACTCATTACATGAGTTCACGTATCTTAGTTGTATTCATGTGCTTATAACGTAACTTTAATGGATCCTTGTCTATTGATTGGGGCGGGGTGAGTAGAATTGGTTATGTGAACACTATCCCCAGTAGCTGTATTCATGTGCCTTCTTATTTGTATTCATGTGTCCCTAAGCCGTTTACATAACCATATTGTACTCTAAATTACGTAGTCACTTACAGTCTCTACTATCATGTATTTACTTTCAGTTACAAAATATCTTCTGTTTACTTGTACTTCCATTCAGCAATTCCTGTATTTTACTCTATTGCATGATTTATACTCCTAACCTGCTATGAACTGTTTGAGAGATATGTGCTCGTTCCCGTCCTGACTGGACCTGTTGAAAATTTTATAAAGGACGAGGAGGAGGCCTACTTAGACACTTATTATGGGACAGCCTTAGAGGACACTTGCGATCCGAACTTCCAGTCGGATCCCTTAGCAGTAGAGACAGTTGCTCCATAGTTAGCTTATCTTATTTTATAGTATTTGGAGTTGAGTTGTAAATACATTTGGGATCTGTATTATGTCTGGATGTTGTGGAGTTATTATAGACACTTAGCTCTCTCTCTCTTTATCTGTATTTCTTGTGTATTGGATCTTGCATCTTATTATCTATCTATCTTCATTTCATGTTCTACCTTAGCTGCGATTGAGATATATTCTGTTATGTCACCCCCATTCGGGGAGTATAACTGTTTCACCTTCAACTGTTAGATGTTGTGACCTAGGACAGTGTTCTACCGTCGACACTGCGGCGTAGGCTGGACGTACCCACTTCTCGTGCCCTTACTCTATGGTGCGGGTCGTGACATCCCCGACGACGTCCGCAACTCCCAAGACGAGGCGAACTCGGAAACTGGGGGTACTATTCCTTCTGAGTCCGAACCGGAGGAAGACATTCCCACATACCCCGATGATTTCTCATTACAGGGGTATGACAAGGAAGACACATCCTCCACTGTGCCATCCATCTCTCCTCACGTAAGGACGGTATTCATGACGGGCAGCAACCAAGGTGGTTCCAGTGATCGCCAACGCATCGACACTCTGGAGGCCATACTGCTTGCCTTGGTCAAGTCTGTGGACGAGATCAAAGCGGCCCTTCCAACCCTGCAAGGAGTGACGCCTGGCCAAACAAGCGCAGATCCCGCGGTCAATGCGGACTCGAATTCAGCGACACCGAATCCGGGCAACAATCCTCCTGAAGTAACGACCTCCACCGCTGTGGATGAGGCCCGAGAAGCGAGAAGAGAGGTCCAGGAGCTCCGAGCCATGTTTCACGCTCGAGAAAATTCTCAAGACCTCAGAATACGGCAACCGTACCCTGCTGCATGGAGGGATGTCCCCTTCCCGCCAAGATATAAGCCGTTCAACATCAACCCGTATGATGGCAAGACCTCCGCAAGTCGGTACATCACTTACTTCGAGGTCACCACCGACCATCTGCCCTATGACGATGCCATCCTCACACGATTATTCATTGGGGCATTGGAAGGAGTCACCTTCGACTGGTATCGCAACCTGCCAGATAACTGCATCCACTCCTTTGCCGGCTTCAAACACATGTTCTTGGAGAGATTCTACGAAGTAGGGTAGGACATCACAATGTCCACCCTCATAGACGTCGTCCAAGGAAAGAAAGAGCTGACAAGAAACTATATCGAGCGATTTTGCCAAACTGTAATAAAGTTGCCGTCTGGAAATCCGGATTCCTCCTTGATTGAAATTTGCCAAAAGGGATTGCTCCCAACAATCAGTCTCTGGATGGGCGAAAGTCAATTCAAGGACTGGAAGACGTTTATCATCAGTGCCACAAGTGCCGAAGAACGGTTGAAGAAGGCTCGCCAATTGGGATTGCACATCTCGGATGGAGAGAACAAGGGCAAGCGTCCCAACAACGATAATGGGGGTAGCCCCTCCAATAATCGGAACAGCAGGGGTAAGCAGGCTATGGTGGCCGATACAGCCCAGAAACCTGAGTCAAAACCGGCAGACAAACAATGGCCGCAAATCACTTACTCCTTCGAAGACGGTCACGTCAAGCCCATCTTAGACATGCTCATACAAGGAGACAGAATTCAACTTCCTCCACCAAGACGGGAACCTCGACCGGCAGAAATAGAGAACCCAAAGTACATCCATTAACACCGCTACGTCCACCATGCTACATACGACTGCTACCAACTAAAATGGTACATCCAAAATCTCATCGATTCGAACACTCTGGCCATCGATTTTGAGGAGGTAACTGTGGCAGCCAATATGGTGTCAGTACAATTTGGCAGCTTCCCTCCAATAAAAACTCAAGACGGCGTGGTCCCCACCCCTCTGGCAACAATGGAGATTGCTAATCTTCCACCTCCCCGAGATCAGGCTGCTGGTCTAGTGCCCCTTACCACATCACGAGGGGAGGTCATGTGGGTCCATCCAGACTAGGTATCTGAAGTGACTCAGTCGTGCCATCTTCCATTGGCAAGAAGAAGAGTAGAAAAGTCAGGTCCTGCCGCACAATCTCGGCAGATATTGAAGAAGCTACAGCCGTCGTTACTCGGTCCGGGGTATAATCCCAACCTGTGGCTGATAACTCGGCTGAAGATCACCAGCCCGCTACAACTGATGCTCCGGGACCTTCTTAGCCTCCGACGACCGACAAGCCTAGGCCGAAGGAGACTCGCTTTGACAAATCCCTCCGAAAAGAGGCATCGCAGGGGTTGGAGAGGCCCTACAACTTCGACATCTTGGCGCAATTGGCCAACACACCGGCCAAATTGTCATTATACGAGCTTCTTAGACTCTCAAAGGATGTTCGCGCGGCTTTGAGCGATGCACTCCAAAATGCCGACGCATACCTGGCTCGGGTCAACCTCACGGGAGAGAACCAGCCTGCAGATCTCCAAGACAGCGCTTGTACGGGAGCGATGCCCAATATTGTCTTCACTCCGCAAGACATGCTCATCAAAACCAACATGCACGATCGCCCGCTATACTACACTGGATACATCGACGATGTAAAGGTGGATCGGATGCACATTGATCCTGGTTTTCCATAAGCATCATCCCGAAGGGTCTGTTACATCATCTCCGTATCCCTATGCATCGTCTGACGCCTACAAGTACCGCCATCAGCGGTTTCAATTCGGGCAGGAGCTACCCAATTGGGAAGATTCGTCTGAAGTGTCAAATTGGCGATCTCCAGTCGGAAGTCACCTGTTACGTCATAGATGCAGACACTTCTTACAACATCCTCTTGGGGCACCCTTGGATACACGATTATATGATCGTGCCTTCCATGCTGCACCAGTGCTTCAAGTATGTCGACAAACACGGCTTCGTGAGGACAGAATTTGTCGACATCGATCCCTTCAAAGGGGTCGAATCCTACTACTCAGACTCCTGTCTGTACGAAAAGTCGAAGAGGCACCTTGGTGAAGGAGATGTGCAAGCTCGTACCGAGACAGCCACATGATCAGAAGAACCTCTGACGATCCACCTCCAAGCTCGCGAACCTGGCAAGTCCGCACCCCTTACCGCCACTCTGCGTAAAGACGCAATCAGCCTCTCGGCACAAGAAGAGCATATGATAATCCGGCTGCCAAGGTCTGGCCAAGTGCCAAGACCCACAACGGAGCCACTGACAATCAGGCTGCCGAGAGTCGGCCAGCCGCAAACGGAGAAGCTCAATCCCTCCGACAAGCCAATAACGATACGCCTTTCCAAGAGGACTCGTCACCCCGATGCAAGGTCTGGGACTTCTAGCGAACCAACCATTCCCCGCCCAACATCAAGTACCAAACAGGGGGTCGCTAGTCTACCAACAACTCTATGTTCTGCTCCACCAGCTGAACCTCTGACGATCAAGCTGCCCAGGTCGTCCTCTCAGTCTTCATTTATACCGGGGGTAGCCGAAGAGGAACCAGAGCTAGCCAAGTATGTGGCTGCCCACACCGATGTTCCCTCCGTAGATGATGTAATCCTCCTAGAAAAGATAACTTACTTCATCAATAAAGGGCTATCTTTGAACTACCTCGAGCTTAATAGGCTTTGTATAATGTATGCTATGGAAAACGGTATAGGCACTCACCTACACACACAGGTGACAAATGTATACACCGTAATCTAACTTACTCCAGTGGAAGACGCTTACCGCATAATCGAGGGAGGGGACCATCCAATCATCTTCGGCCGGAAGGACGGTCCGCAGCCCTTCACCATAGAAGAAGTCGACCTTGAATCAGATGCCGGGAGACTGCCTCTGTACACTACCAAATTACAGTATTTTAGCGACGGCCATTTAGCGACGGAAATTTTCCGTCGCTATTACCGTCGGATCACCGACGGATTTGTGACGGAATACCGACGGAAAGCAGTGGACAATTTTTTTTATTTTTTTATGTCCATATCCGTCGCTACGCCGTCGATAGGTCGTCGGCCAAGTAGCGACGGTTTTATATCCGTCGCTAGAACGTCGCATATTTTGGCGGAAAAAGCCTAAAATATTGGCGCGAGATTTACTGACGACTTAGCGACGGAATAATCCGTCGCTACTCCGTCGCTAATTTCTGTACCCTAACTTAAATTGAACCGACGGGGGGGAAATTTTTATTCCCCCCCAAAACACTCTCTCTCTTCCCTCTCCCTCTCTCCGACGATCTCCCTCTCTCCGACCGGCGATCTCCCTCTCTCTCTCTAAGGTATGCTCTCTCTCCCCCCCTCTCTATCTCTATCTCCCTCTCTCTCTCTCTCTCTCTTTTACGATTTGGGGGGTTGGGGGACTGTCGTAGTGGTCAGAGAGGGTGTGGGGCAGGGGGGTTTCGGGTACGGGGTGGGGTGGTCGGGGCAAGGGTGGAGTGGGGTGGTCGGGGGCAGGGGGGTCGGGGAGGGGGTCGGGCAGGGGTGGGGGGGTGGTCTGGGCAGGGGGGGTTCGGGTAGGGGTGGGGTGGTCGGGGCAAGGGTGGGGTGGGAGAGGGGGCAGGGGGGGTCGGGGAGGGGGTCGGGCAGGGGTGGGTGGGTGGTCTGGGCAGGGGGGTGGGAGAGGGGGTCGGGCAGGGGTTGGGGGAGGGTCGGGCAGGGGTTGGGGGGGTCGGGGCAGGGGGGGCAGGGGGGTGGGAGAGGGGGTCGGACAGGGGTTGGAGGGGGGTCGGGCAGGGGTTGGGGGGGTCCGGACAGGGGGGTAGGGGGGTGGGAGAGGGGGTCGGGCAGGGGTTGGGGGGGTCGGGCAGGGGTTGGGGGGGTCGGGGCAGGGGGGGCGTAGGAGGGACTCTGGAGTCCCCGCGCAGGAGTCCTCCTCCTCCTCTCCCACAGACACACACACACACGGACACACACACACACACACGGACACACACACACGGACACACACACACAGACACACACACACACGGACACACGGACACACAGACACACACACACACAGACACACACACACACACACGGACACACACGGACACAGATACACGGATACACACACACACAGACATATATATATATATATATATATATATATATATATATATATATATATATGGGCATAATTTTAAATATATATACATATCATCGCGCTCGGGAAACCCTAGGGCGCCTCCTTCTTCCACGAATCCCGGTGTGGCCTTGCGGCCGTACCGGTACCCCTTCTGGGGTTGCCACACCACTTGGGTGGCAACACCGCCCCTCTGCTTGTTTCGTGCCCTACGGTTTCCATGGCGGCCAGGTCGTTTGCCGAAGTTGTGGGAGGCAAGGCAACCCCGTCTGCGCCTCTCATCCCTCCCAGACTGATATCCACGTTCAAGGGGGCTCCATCCATCTCCTTCTCTGTGGAGGAGGAGGAAGCGCTAGCCTCCCCACTACGGTTCGCTTTGGTGGGGAAGTTCTCACACTATCGTCCGTCCATCGACAAGATCCGTAAGGCTCTTGCGGAGTTTGTCTTTGACGGATCTATCAACGTGGGTCTCATTGACTCAAAACACATACTCATTCGCCCCTCGTGCGAATCGGATTTTCTACGTCTTCGATCAAAGGACACATGGTACATTGCGCGTGCTCCGATGAGGATCTTCAAATGGGACCCAGATTTCTCTCCTAATTATGAATCTCCTATCACTCCGGTATGGATTAATCTTCCGAATCTGCCTCATCATTTTTATGCTAAGGATGCTCTTTTTGCCATCACTGGAGCCATCGGCACCCCTCTCAAAATCGACAAAGCTACGGCAGATCTCTTTCGCCCTAGTCTTGCCCGTGTTTTCATTGAGATTGATGCCTCTAAATCTCTTCCTCAGAAGATAAGGATTAATCTACCTCGGAACAGGAGTTTTTGGCAACACATTGAATATGAAACTATTCCGTCTTATTGTAATACATGCCGTCATCAGGGTCACATTGCTGAATCATACAAATCAAAAGCCCAGGAAAAAGGAAAGGCGGTCATTACAGAAAAGGAACAACAGCCTACGGTGACCAGAATCCTGGCGAGAGGAGAGCCAGACAAACAACGAGGTGAGACTCAGGTTCCCAATAAGGTTATCTCTATTCGGGAAGTTCCATCCACCATTGCTACTGGCAATAATTCTACTCAGGTAGAGCCATCTTCCAGTGCTCTTCCAGTTGTAACTCCTCCGGCCAACCAGGATCTGACAACTCAGCAGCAGTTATTAGTTGACCCCATCAATGCAGCCAACCGTCAAAAGGAGATTACTTCGCCCCATGCAGAGAACGATCACATCAATAATCCTGCTTTAAGTCCCAAACCATTCCATACTCATGAGACATCTCCTCCAAATACGCCGGGCCCTATTGAACCAGGGGAAGAGCATATTCAACTGGAAGAGGAATCCCTTCAGCGGGAAGACGACACAGATGTTTTAGAAGATGGGGAGATTCGTGGACGTCCTTGGGCGGATATAGCTGAAGAGGAAGACGCTCGCAATCTGAGTGTGCATTATGGGCAGGAAAAAGAAGCGGAAGTCATTAAACCCTCCGACTCCGTTCGAAAGAAAAAACCTCCTCCTCCCCCGTCGGACAGAGTACTCCGGTCTGGTATCACAAGCTCCTCTTCCAGCCAAAATCTTAATGTTTAAGTTCTTGATATGGAACGTTAGGGGCATTGCTAATAAGATGACTCTCAAACGCATCAAGAATCTAGCAAGGATTAACAAAGTTCACCTCATTGCTATCATCGAGCCCAAAGTTGCTCCTTGTCAACTGACATCCTTCCAACTTAAGTTAGGTTGTTCTCAAGGCATTTCCAACGAGAAAGGGAACATTTGGATTTTCACTAGAGGAGGCTCATCCATGCATTTGGTAGATTCTTTCGATCAAGCTGTTTCTATTCGTTTCAATATTGATTTCTTACCTTCTGAAACCCTTATTTCAATCGTTCATGGTGATAACACTAAGGAAGGCCGCATTATATTGTGGGAGAGACTCCAACATCTCCAAACCCAGTACAACATCCCTTGGGCCGTAGGCGGAGACTTTAACGTTGTCAGGACTAGGAAAGAGAAAACAGGGGGCCTTTCTCCTAACTTCAATGCCATGAATGATTTTAACAATTTCCTGATGGCTACAGGGTTAACGGAACTCCCTTACACAGGCAGTATGTTCACCTGGATGAAATCCGAAGGGGAAAAACAGGGCTCTCGGCTTGACCGTATGCTGCTGGATAAAGATTGGCTTTCTCTGCTTCCATTGTCTATAGAAGATCACTTAAACAGAAATGAATCAGACCATTCTCCTTTACTTATTACTTTTAAATCAGCTAATGCTCGAGTTCGTAAGCCATTTCGCTTTCTGAACTTCTGGACTTCTCATGAGGAATTCCTTCAGGTTGTCCAAACTGCATGGAATTCTACTCAACACCCCAATGCTCTTGTTCGTGTGTCTGAGCGATTGACTGCATGTCGTAAAGCTTTATCTACTTGGAGTCGGGCTACTTATGGGGATATTTTTCAACAGGTGAAGGTTGCTGAAGACTCTGTTCTGGCTGCTGAAATTGATCACGAGCTTCATCATTCTGACATCACTAGATCAGCTCTTCTTAAGGCTCGTGCTCTGTTAAAACAACGGCTCACCTATGAGGATTCCTATTGGAAGCAGAAGGCTAGACTTAGATGGGACCTTGATGGTGATCGTAATACATCCTATTTCCATGAGTGTGTCAACAGTGAGCAGCGTAGACTCCGAATTCACTCTATAAAGGACAATGGAGGTCTCATCACTGATCTCAAAGACATCCAGGCTTCGGCTAATGCTTACTTTGAGGAGCAATTCAAAAATACAGATATTATAGATGACAACAGCTTTCTTGATGCAATTCCCATGCTTATTTCTGAAGAGGATAATCAGGCTTTGATTTCTCAACCTACCAAAGAGGAGATTTCTTCTGTTATTCGGAGTATTGACTCCGGCAGTGCAGGGGGGCCTGATGGTTTCAATGCTAAATTCTTTAAATGTGCTTGGCCTATTATCGAAGATGATATTCTTGAAGCTTGTCAGCTATTCATGGACGGATTCTCTCTCCCCAGAACTATCTCGAGTACTTCCCTTGTGCTTATTCCTAAGGTCAAGAACCCTTCGTCTTGGTCTGAATATAGACCGATTAGCCTATGCACTGTCATGAATAAAATTATATCTAAGCTTTTGGCTACTAGGCTGGCAATTCTTCTCCCTAAAATAATATCCCCGGAACAATCTGGATTTGTGAAAGGAAGGGAAATCATTGATAATGTTGTCCTTGCTCAGGACATGATGAGCTTAATGAAAATCAAAAATAGAGGTGGTAATGTGGCTATTAAATTAGATATGGCCAAGGCCTATGACAGAGTGGAATGGAGTTTCTTGATGAAGGTTATGCGTAAATTTGGGTTTGATGAAATTTGGATCAATCTTATTTATCGTCTGATCAGTAATGTATGGTACTCTACCATCATTAACGGTGAATCGTCGGGGTTCTTCCATGGTTTCCGTGGCGTCCGTCAAGGTGATCCCATTTCTCCTGCTCTTTTCATCATAGCAGCAGAAGCTCTATCTCGCAACCTTCAGAAATTAATCTATATGCCTGCATTCCATCACTTCTATGCTCCGAGTGGCTGTCCGGCGGTGACTCATCTTGCCTATGCAGATGATGTTTTGATTTTTTCAGCGGGGGATGTTTCTTCTATTAGAGCCTTGCGATCTGTTCTCACCAAATACGAAGCTGTTTCTGGCCAACTAATCAATAAACGAAAGTCCTCTATTTATGTACATCCTTCTTTTCCTGCAGAGAGAGAGGAGGAACTAAAGGATATCACGGGCTTCAGATCCTCTAACCCTCATTTTACCTACCTTGGTTGCCCGCTCATGTCAGGTAGGAAGAATGTGGGTATGTTCGAAGAATTAATTGCTAAAATAAGAATTCGTATTGATGGATGGCAGCAGAGACTTCTATCATATGGAGGTAAATTGGTTCTCCTAAAATCTGTCTTAACATCTATTCCGATGTATACTCTTGCGGCATGCAGTCCCCCGAAGGCGGTTATTACTCAACTTGAAACCATGTTCTCTAAATTTTTCTGGGGCTCTAAGGAAGGACATTATAAACATTCATGGCTTAGTTGGTCTTCTATGGCTAGACCTACAGACGATAAGGGGCTCGGGCTTCGCAGTCTTGAGGAAGTTATTGACTCCTTTTCTACTAAACTATGGTGGAAGATAAAGACTCAAGATGGGCTTTGGTCTTCTTTCATCAAGAATCATTACTGTAAGTTTACTGACATTGACGAAGTCCGTATTAACTCTAATGCTTCTCAAATTTGGAAACGTATCCTTCATGGGAGAGATATTTCTAATCACTTGATTGTTCCCAATCCTGTGAACCACCAATTATGGTTGTGGTCTCCTTCGCAATCGGGGGAGTTCACCTTGGCCTCGGCTTGGCGTCATACTAGGGTACCTTATCCTCGTGATACGAACTTCGGCCATATTTGGAATTCATGTATTCCTATCAAGTGGTCTGTTCTGGAATGGAGAATATTACAGGATCGTCTTCCAACTGATGATAATGTGCAGAATCTGGGATATCACCTCGCCTCACAATGCCATTGTTGTATGCAACCTCATCAGGAATCCATTAAGCATATATTTCATGAAGGGGATCTGGCTAAGTTGGTGTGGCAACAGCTTCAAAATTTTTTCCGTATTCGCTGTACTGGTAATTTTAGAAATAGACTCAATCGCTGGTGGTCAAGGCCTTTGCTTCATCTTCGGGAAATCGTTGTTGCGGCTGCTTGTTGGGTGATATGGAAAAATAGGAACAAATGGAGATATGAATCTTATAGGTATTCAGGGGATCAGTTAGTTGGGGAAATTCGAAGGCAGACTTTGAAAGCTCTTCAAAGATGCAAGCATGTGAACCCTGTTCATCCGTTTTTGCAAACTGGGTACTAGCTCTCTTTTGTTCGGTTGATTGTATCTTCAAACTGATTTTTGGTTGTAACCTGAGTTGGTACTCATCTTGAAATATTAATAAAATCTTAGTGTTCCTCAAAAAAAAAAATATATATATATAGGCATAATTTTAAGTAATTTATTAATAATATATATATATATATATACACACAGACACACGTCGTGAAGTCTAGTATATATATTTGATTAGCTAAGGTAGAAGTTTAGCCTAATTAAGGTTAGTTTTGACAGAGTTGACTTGGACTCCTAATTTGACCTAGAACTAGCCTAGTTGACCAATTTGTATTTCGATTGATATCATATGAATAGTTTGCCTAAGATTTGATTGGGTTGGTTTTAATGTGTGGGTAAATTAGTTTACCTTATTTTAGAGTATGACTACGTAGCTAGTGTGTAGAGTAGTATATGGTTACTAGATCCTAGTGTAGAGTAGTATGTAGAGGAGTATGGCTACTAGTGATATATAGATATGTAGGTCCATGTGTATCTGTATCGGACTATCGCTATCGGTATCGAACTATCGCTATCGGTATCGGACTATCGCTATCGGTATCGAACTATCGGTATCGATCGAACTATCGGTATCGGACTATCGCTATCGGTATCGGACTATCGCTATCAGTATCGACCGTATATACTTAGTATCGGGCGTATCGGATTAGTATCGATCAGTATATAGGTTTGGGTTAAGATCAAGGTTCAAAGTATCGGTATCGAAATAGTAGGCCGAATAGGAGGCCGAGATAGTCGAATGAGAAGAAGGGAAGAAGGGAGGAGCAGATGGGTCCAGAGCCATGGTGGAGGAGGAGAAGTAACATGAGAGCAGTTTCCGCCGTAACATCTCCTGGCTCTACTAGCAACTGAAGTCCAGATGCTACCGGGGAGTACATACGCGGACCCGCGGATCCCCCGACGCCACCAGAGAGGCTGGTGGGCAAGTTCCGACGAGAGCTATGGCCCGCTGGTGAATCGTAAGTAAATTTAAGTTAATTTATTAAATTTGTTTTATTTATTCAAGTTAATAATCCAGTCGTTGCTTCTTTATAGGTTTTTCCCGTGGGATGCTGCCCGGATTCTAGGGCGCATTATCCGGGATAACTACCATGGCCCCTACCTCAATTTTTCTGAGGTGCCTCAGGACATGAAGTACGTCTGGCTCGACGAGATGAGGGTATAAATCCGTCGGTGAATTATTAATTATTCTTTAAATCATTAAATTTTTTATTACGTGATATTTGAATTTGTATGTCAGAGGACGTTCTGGTGGCCCCCCCATCGCGAGGAGGCGATCCGCAGGACCTACAAAGCCGCCGCCGGGAAGAAGATACGGGATGCGGTGTACGACCTTCGTACGGCGCATACGAGGAAGGACTGGATCCGGGCGGAGTACTATAAGCAGATGTTGGAGAAGATGGATACTCCGCAGTTCAAGCTGAAATCGGAGAAAGCTAAGGCTAATCGACAGGCCGCGGGTCTGCATACGGGGGGATCAAGGCCCCACGCATCGACGCGTGCAGATTTGGTGAGATAGCGCAAATTCAAATTCATTCTATTATTTAATTTCGTACTGTTAATATACGAAGTTAATTAAATTCTACGTATGCAGGCCGAACGGGCGGTGAAGTAGGGGAAAGAGGCGGAGACGGTCACCGCTCACGATGTATTCGTGCATACGCACAAGAGGCGGAAGGACGGGAGCTTCATCGACGTGAGGGCCGAGGAGACTGATGTAAGTACTTACGTTTATGAGATTTATGTTAGAAATATAATTATTGTTAAGTTAATTAGATAAACTTAGGATTCAGACTATAACTTAGGGAAACATAGGATTTAGATTATAACTTAGGAAAACTTATAGTATAAACACATTCATTGGATAGACTGCGTATCGTGAGGCACTTAGTCGGCTTGAGATCGAGCCCCCTTCCGAGAATGTCGGTGAAACGACGCCCACCCAGACGCACTCTTCTATGGCCGCTCGCTACGACGACGTGTTCGTAGAATCCGTCGGCGGCGTTAGGAAAGGGCGCGTCTACGGCTTAAGTTCCATGGCGCCCTCGTTGCAGCCGTCCCCGAGATATCCACTGCCTCCGCCTCCCCCAGCGCCCCCGGTTGACGATGTGAGGGTGCAGCTTGCGACTCTAACCTCCGCGGTGTCAGATTTGCGGGCGATAGTGTTGGGGCGCTATCCGTCTGCTCCCGGTCCGTCTGCTCCCGGTCCGTCTGCTGGTGCTCCCGGTTCATCTGGTGGTGCTCCCGGTCCGTCTACTGCTGCTGCCGGTGCTTCGGATCGACCTGGTCCTTCTTCCCCCGGACGGCTTTCGTTTAACCGCTCTGCGGACGCCCGCATCGTATCGGATAACACCATCTTGACGCTCCTTGACATGTTGTCGCCAGAGCAGCTACGCGCGCTTCCAGACCATGTCTTGTCCCAAGTGCCGGCACACACGGTGGAGGAGTATATACGCAAAGCGGATGCGGCGGCACGAGCACGAGACGATCCGACGGACGGGATTTGATTTTGTTTATGTTGTTGGTTTTGTAGACATTTGGATACATTGTATGTTCGGATATTTTTTTTATGTTTGGATAATTTAATGTTGAATATTGGATATATTGTGTTGGTAATATTTTGTTGGATATTGGATACGTTGGATATTGGTGTCGGATATGGATATTTTGCATATGGATATATGGTGTTGGATATTGGATACGTTGGATATTCGTGTTGGATATGGATATATGGTGTTGTATATGGATATTTTGCATGTTTGATATTGTGTTGGATGTGTTGTATAAACAGGAAAGAGTCTGTTTGCAGTATTTTTTTTTCAAAAATTAGAAGTTAGCGACGGACTGGCGACCACTCAGCGACGGATAGTCCGTCGCTAACTGGAGAAACTGAGGTTAGCGACGGAGTGGCGACGTAAAAACCGTCGCTACCTGGAGCATTTCAATAAAGCGACGGATTGGCGACGGACGATCCGTCGACCTGGTGCTGTTTGATGTCCATAAATTTTAGCTTTCGCGACGGATTGGCGACTGACTTACGACGGACTGGCGACAAAGTCCCGACGGACTATCCGTCGCTAACTGTAGGAATTTAATGTATCGACGGATTGACGACGTAATATCCGTCGCTACCTGGAGAATTTTACATTGAGCGACGGTTTAGCGACGGAATGTCCGTCGACCTGGTTCTGTTTGATGTCCATAAATTTTACAGTTAGCGACGGATGTTTTGTCGCTAATACGACGCTAATCCGTCGTACACCTCGGCGGATTAGCGACGGCATAACGACGACCTGCCGTTTGGGAAAATCTCTGATACGCTTTTACCGACAAATTTACGACGGATTAGCGACGGATATTGCGTATCAGAAAATCACTGATACGGTTTTGTCGACTCTTTAGCGACGGAGTTTTCCGTCGCTAACCCTATATCCTGATACATGTTTTGACGAAAGCTAGTCGGTAATCCGTCGCTATATATATTTAAATGTGCCGACGGTATTTCGTCGCTAAGTCGTCGCTGAGCGACGGATATGTTTTAGCGACGAGGTTATTCCCGACGGCTGTTTTACCAAAATATCCGTCGGTAATCCGTCGGTATTTATTTTTGGCGACGGACTACCGACGGATAAGGCCGTCGGTAAATACATATATTTTGGTAGTGGTATCTTTATAGCCCCCAATCCAAATATCGCATACAAAAACAGGGGTATGACCTGGAGACCACGCCAGGCTTGAACTACGGCACCGGGCGACGATTACCTCTAAAGCCACCAGTCCCGGCTGGCAAACCACGGGACTACTATAGCAAAACTCGATGTGGATTAGGGTATGTAACACCCATAAATACCCCTGAAAGTTCAGATGAAGAATGTGACTGTCATTCACATTCAACCGGGTCACCAACTTCTGACTCGGATACCAGCATCAGAGACATATTCATACGAGTCCTGTCAGTCAACATGGCATTCGCCGACGCTTATGAAGAAGATGAAGACATTCCTGAAATCCTTGAGCTAGATCCGTGGGCCCAACTGTTGGATGCACAATGGAAAAAGTGGTTCGAACAGAGAGAACCTCCTACTGAAGATGAGGTCATACAAGTGGATCTCGGCAGCGAATCTTCTCCAAAACCAATCTTCGTCAGTAAAAGTCTAACAGACGAAGAGCGAGAATCGCTGCTGGAACTTGTCAAAGAATATATTAATGTGTTCATATGGAGCTATGAAGACATGCCAGGACTAAACCCCGAGGTTGTCCTTCACAAGCTCAACATTCGGCCAGATGCAAAGCCGGTCAAACAACAACAGTGACGCTTCCGCCCAGGCATCATGGATGCAATCGAAGCCGAAGTCAACAAATTGATAGCCAGTAGCTTCATACGAGAAGAGCAACATCCAGACTGGGTCGCCAATATAGTACCCGTCCTCAAGAAGAATGGGAAGATTCAAATCTGCATCGACTTTCGCAATCTGAACGAGGCATGTCCCAAAGATGAATTCCCCCTCCCTATCACAGACATCATGATTGACAACACCTGTGGCTTTGAACGTATGTCATTCATGGATGGCTTCTCGGGATACAACCAAATCAAGATGTCTCCTAACGACAAAAAGCATACATCATTCCGAACACCGATTGGCACATACTGCTACACAGTCATGTCTTTCGGTTTGAAGAATACCGGTGCCACATATCAAAGAGCCATGAGTATCATCTTCAGAGACCACTTACGCAAGACGGTGGAGTGCTATGTTGATGACATCGCCGTCAAGATTCACCGTAAGGGAGATCATCTGCAGGATCTGAGGACGGTATTCGATCTGATACGAGCGCACAATTTGAAAATGAATCCCACGAAGTCCTTCCTGGGCGTATCCAGCGGGAAGTTCTTGGGTTTTATCATCACCGCCCAGGGTATTTATGTAGACCCTTAGAAGACGAAGGCAATTATGGAGATGGGTCACCCGAGAAATCTCCGCGAACTCAGAGGCCTTCAAGGGAGGCTAGATTACATCAGGAGGTTCATTTCTAACCTCTCCGGGCGATGTCGACCATTCACCCATCTCAAGAAGAAAGGTATCTCATTCGTATGAGACGAAGAATGACAGCGGGCCTTTGACAGCATCAAATAATATTTGTCGAACCCTCTAGTTCTGGTGGCCCCAGTCGCTGGAAAACCATTCTTGCTCTATGTACGCGCAATGGAGCATTCCCTTGGCGCCCTGCTAGCACAAAACAACGATGTAGGCCATGAACAAGCCATATATTACCTTAGTCGAATGATGATTGGGCCAGAGCACCGATACAGTGCCGTGGAAAAGGAATGCCTTGCCCTGGTGTACGCCATTCAGAAGACACGGTACTATGTCACGGGACAAACCATACATGTGATCTTACGAGTCAACCCTCTCAGGGTCCTCATGACTAAACCAGGGGCACTCAGCTCTCGCCTCGCTACATGGGCAATATTGCTGTCCCCTTATCATATGATCTTCGTCCCACAAAAGGCTGTTAAAGGTCAAGCCCTGGCAGACTTTTTGGCAGCCCACCCGGGCTCGGAGTCGTCTAGAATATATGAAGAAATCCCAGATGAGGTTGCCGACTCGCATGCAACCTCTTACGATGATATATGGCAAATGTTCTTTGACGGTGCCTCAAGGACCGGACCTAAAGGTAACATCATCGTCGGAGTCGAGGTGGTGCTGGTTTCTCCTTCCGGATTGGTGATCAATCGCGCTTACTCTCTCACAGAACCCTGCTCTAACAATGTGGCCGAGTACAACGCTTTGGTCATCGGCCTCCAACTTGCAAGAGAGCTGGGGGTAGAATATCTTGAGGCATACGGCGATTCTCAGTTAATCGTTAATTAGATCCAGGGCTCATACGAAGTCCGCCACGAAGACATGATCCCCTATCACCAAATAGCGATTGACATCCTCTCATCATTCGAAGGGTTCTTCATCGAACATGTTCCCAGACTCCAAAATATCGAAGCCGATGCCTTAGCAGACCTGGCCGCTTCCCTAGCAGTGCCAAATCATACTCATCAATCGGTAGATATGATAGGCCACGAACTGGTCTGCCCCAAGAATAACGTTCAATTCGTGGCGAATTATTCCGCTCAGACGGTCGACGAAGTCCCATACTGGAGACAACCATTCACTGACTTCGTAGTCTACGACATCCTGCCCGAGAACCCAAAGGAAGCCACTTCCATCAGAAGGCATTCTCTCAGATTCTTCTACGATACAGAGACGAAATTGCTGTATCGGCGATCCTACGATGGGTTATTGCTTCGGTGTCTGTCAAACGTAGAAGCCAAAGAAGCCGTACGCGAGGCTCATGACGGTGTCTGCAGGGTCCATTAGCATGGCCCTAAATTATAAGACCGTCTTCGCCGAATGGGCTACTACTGGCCCACGATGGTAGCAGATGCGATAGATTATGCAAAAAAGTGCAAAGCTTGCCAAGTCCACGTGGACTTCATCCACCAACCATCCGAATTTCTACATCCGACAGTGGCGTCCTGGCCGTTCGAAGCATGGGGAATGGATATCATCGGTCCGATTACTCCACCTTCCTCCCGAGGACTTCGCTTCATACTCGCAATTACAGATAACTTCTCTAAATGGGCAAAAGTTGTCCCGCTTGCAGAAGTAAAGACTTCAAACGTGATCAGATTCCTTAAGCATCACGTCATCTATCGTTTTGGACTGCTCCGAAGGATCATCCACGATAATGGTCCGCAGTTTGCAAGCCATGCCTTCTATCGGTTCTGCGACAAGCACCGTATCCAGAATATTGCTTCGATGCCAAACAATCCAGCAGCAAATGGGTTGGCAGAAGCTTTCAACAAAACAATCATCAAGTTACTCAAGAAGTTTGTGTCATCCAATAAACGCGACTGGAGCGAGAAGCTTGGTGAATGCCTATGGGCGTACCGTACCACAGTCCGAACAGCCACAGGGAACACACCGTTCTCCCTGGTATACGGGATTGAGGCAGTTCTCCCATTGGAGACTCAACACCCTCACTACGCGTCGCCCTTACTTACCAATTGACGACGGACGATAACTACCGTCGCCGACTGCAAGAGTTGGAGGCCTTAGACGAAAAGTGCCTCCTGGCTCAGCAACGAATCGAGCTTTACCAAGCATGCATCTCTGAAGCCTTCAATAAGAAGGTTAAAATCAGAACATTCCAAGTAGGCGATCTCGTTCTTGCAGTCCGGAGGCCGATGGTCATGACTCACAAGACCGCCGGCATGTTCCAGCCAAAATGGGAAGGTCCATTTATCATTGAGGCTGTATTCTCCAACGGTGCTTACCACCTTGCAGAACAAAATGGAGACTTGTTCATGTTGCCCATCAACGGCAAGTTTCTGAAGAAATATTATGTCTAAACGACACATTCCAGATTATTGAGTTATGTACCCGCTGGTGCCGCTGAACTCACATCCATAACATTCCAGATTATCGAGTCACGTACCCGCTGGTGCCGCTGAACTCACTCTCACAAAATTCTATATTATCGAGTCATGTACCCGCTGGTGCCGCTGAACTCACATTTCCAAATTCTAAATTATCGAGTTATGTACCCGCAGGTGCCTCTGAACTCACATTCCGGTCACTCTTTCAGATAGCAAGTCATGTATAACCATACCTCTAAACTTTTTTCCTGAAAGAAATCCTCCCTCATGATCTACTACCCGCACTCCCAGTGCACAAAAAGGGTAACAGATCCACAAATTTCCAAAACGGCCATGTCCTCATTACCTCTGAGTCGTTTCACTTCCACCAAAAACAAATCACCCCTTTACATAGAACTTCCATATCCTCATTACCTCCGAGTCGTCTATGTGCCCTCCTTCATTGAGCCCACTCCTGCCATGTCCTCATTACCTCTGGGTGGGAAGGCTCCGTCGAAGAAACCTTCATGCTTGCCATGTCCTCATTACCACTGAGTAAGTATGATGATTCCCTTTTGACTTATTATCCGTACCCACAACCGGAGTACGCCAAGGATAATAGGTCCACAAATATTCTCTGCTGAGTCCACTCCTGCCATGTCCTCATTACCTCTGAGTAGCAAGACCCCACGGTAAAACCTTCGTACTTGCCATGTCCTCATTACCTCTGAGTAAGTATGTTGGTTCTCTCTCGTCTTATTATCCGTACCCTGAACCAGGGTACGCCAAGGGTTATAGGCCCACAAATGTCCTCTGTTGACCACAAATATCCTCCGTTGAGTCCACTCCTGTCATGTCCTCATTACCTCTAAGTAGGAAGACTCCACGGTAAAACCCTCATACTTACCATGTCCTCATTACCTCTGAGTAAGTATGCTGGTCCCCCTTCATCCTATTATCCGTATCCTAAGTCCGGGTACGCCAAGGATAATAGGCCCACAAATGTCATTTGCTATGTCTCTTAGTACAGGCCCACCATTCCTCATCATGCCCCGGGAGCCCAACTGCTCCATGGCATTCTATCTTCCGATACCCCAAACACCCACGACCACCTTACCATGGAACTGTTCTAGGTATCCCCAATCAAACTTGTTATCCGTACCTAAAACCAAGGTATGCCAGGGATAACAGGTCCACAAACAAGTCCCCCATGCGGGGCACACATCACCACAATACCAGAGGTACAACAAGCAATACAAATGAAGGGTAGAATGGAAAGTACTCTTTATTTGAATAATGAAAAAGCATTACATATGGTGGGGACCATGTCCCTCTCAAGAAGAAAAGAAAAGGAAAAAAGGAACAAAAGAAGAAAATGTCGACTATAGTTCGGCATTACACAACTCCAAAAGGCAGTTTCTCACCAAGGCAGTACCCCGCTCAAGCCTCTGTCTAGCCCTACACTCAGCCTCCTGGGACAACCGCTCCCCATTATGCAGGTCCATGAGTGCCCGACAGTCGTCGTCCACCCTCTTCAGAGCCATTTCCAAGTCAGCCGAAGCTTTATTGATTTTGTCAGCCTCCTGGATAATTAGCCCTCTGTCGATCCGGGTAGCCTCAAGCTCAGACTCAAAGAAAGTTAACTTTCTCTGAAGCTCAAGGATCTGTTCCCGCGTGTCAGTAATTCCGTGGGAGGCAGTCGCTTCCCGAGCCGTAACATCTTCACTATCATGGCTCAATTGATCATATCGATCAGACAGAGTGTAAAGTTCCCTTAGTATAGCCGGCCTGGTTTTATCCTGAGCGGCCCTCGCCTTCTCTATAGCGATTGTGAGGGAGCCGCGCTCCTGATCTATAGCAGCAGAAAGATCAACCTGTCACAATACCTGAAGCAGGGCCACCAGCTGATCAGTCTCCAACAATTTTGCCTCCAGGAGTGCAGCCACCCCTGCCCCACCAGGAAGGGCCTTAAGGATATCAATTTGAACCTGGGCGTATTGCCGGGCCAAGACGAAAGAGGTCCCTCTGTCCACAGCAGCTTCTATCCCCCTTTTCAAGTGACGGTGAAAGCTGTCGACCATATCCTGTAATGCTTCGTCCAGGACCTCTGTAGAGGACGGCGTTAGAGGAAGCGTGGCCGGAAGCATCGAAGGAGTAGTACTAGAACTCAACACTATGGGGGCAACTTTCGAGCAGAACGATGCACGGATAGCGGCTAACTCTTTCTCTGCCACCCGAAGAGCCTGGACACTTGGCAGGGTGGAGAGGTCGACTCTCGGGGCCGCCCGAGTAGAGAGAGACACAAGGACCATCGCCCCCTGCCCTGGTTGCCCCATTATCGGACTTGCCGAACTCGAGCCCGCAGGAGGCCCATCAAGACGAGCCAGAAGGGGAGGAGGTACGCTCCTCTCCGCCAGTACCCCTTCGACAGAGTCTATCTCAACAATGTCCATCCTCGGTACTGGAGAGACAGGACCTGCATGTCCATGACAATGATCAATCGACGTGACCCGAGGGATGTTATAATAGAGCTGATAGGCCTTCTCGCAAGTTAAGATTCGTCTTATCTTACCAGGAGAGGAGCATGGAGGCTGCAGCTCGTTCGTAGCTGGCAGGGTCTCCTCACCCGCGATCTCCAAATTAAATTTGGCCGGCTCCTCTGACCCAGCCACCTCGGAGGGAGCGGCAACTCGATCAACATCATCATGATGGAATTCAGAAATTTCAGGGGCAGGCTCACCGGAGCCCCCATCATCCCGAGTCACGACCTCGACAACTCGAGAGCCCTCTTCTTCTGACGACTACAAGAGGGAAGGAAGTTGATTAAAATCAAAACTAGAAGAAAGGAAGGACCGATAGTAACTTATTTACCTCTGATGCGGGGTCAACTTCTTCGTCTCTTTCTTTTATAGTTAGCCCGCGGTGCCTGGTCACAGCCAGTTACCGAGAGCGAGGGATGCCGCCGACAGGATAAAGTTGCCTGCTACACTTTCATGCAGGGCCGGGTGCAACAGATGGCTGATCTACCACCACCTCATCTGGCAAAACAGGCGGCTGATCCGTACCTACATCTGCCACCGGAAGAGAAGAGCCATCTCTATTATGCTTCTCGCCTTCGTCATCTGCAGCAGCGGGGTCCGAATCCGGCACTTCGACTCTGTTCTTCCTCTTCCTTGTCTTGGCCCCATGGGAACCCTCATCCAGGCCGGTACAAACGATGAAACTGGTACCCGAGCTAAAATCGATAGGGGCTTGTTCGCCATGACGTAGTACAGAGCCGCCATATACAAGATCTATACCGACGCCTTGATAGCAGGTACTGAGAAAATGATACGGGTATGGAATGTGTCATAGTAATGTCAGGCTCTGATGCCGTCAAGAAGGCTACCTTCAAAACCTAGATAAGAGCTGGGGCTGTCTAGAAAAAGCTGACTATATCCAAATTGCCAGGCGAACCTGCTAGGCAGATAAGGCTCCAGAAAGACAGTGTTACGGTTGCGATACACCAAATGAGCGGGGCAGATGTTACGCAGCCACAAAAGCATCTGGCCGTCCAAAAGTTGAGGGGGCCCAATACCGTCGAGATGGACAGCAGCTATCTTCTCATCAGTAAAACGGGGGATAGATACAAAAATGTTGTACATGTCTGCCCTCGCCAGTGCCATCCAGTAAGCATGCATGGTCTCCAATTCCCAAGACTCATTACGATAGCGGAAGATAAAAGCGTCGTCATCAGTTACGCCGTCTTCAGAGCCCGGTCTCATCAAAGACGGATAATGCATCAACAGCCACCCCATCAAATAATGATAGGGCAGCTCGGTCCGTTCAAAATCTTTCATCACATCGCGGGCAATGACCTTGGATGTGAAAGTGCGAAGGCCACGGTGTATTATGCACACCATAGCCGGAAGGAGAGATAGCCGGACTCGCAAAACTAACTTCACAGCCGAAAGGATAAAATTGTGACTTATCCTCTCGATAGAACCTGCTCCTCCCGAGACTACACAATTTCGCAGCCATATTATAAAGAATCCCGCCAGGAGCGCCTTCTCTGACAACTCTTGGGTGTCCTGATAGAAATAACCGAAAGAATCGGTCTGACTCCCGAATCTGTCGCTGGCGGTGGCCACCCTCTTAGCTGACGACACTAAGGCTTTAACCGCCTCCCGGGATTGAGGACGTCGGGGAGTAACTTGACCTGAGGCATCCGTCGTGAAGAGATAGCTCACCTAGTCCTTGGTATGAGGAGCATTCCCTTCCGAGCTGTTCTCCTTTTTTGCTATTTGATGACATGTGCTATAATGGCACAATATCTCTTGATAAAGAGCCACGAAGCCTCGATATCGTCATTTCAACTCTTCGAACTCCTCATTCGTGGGAGTATACGCCTCAAAAGCTTCGTCCCCCCAAGGAAGCTTGGAGATCGCATGCATTTCGTGGAGCGCAAGCCCCATTTCCCATATGGGCGTATAGAAGGTTCCCGTACGACCATTATACATCTCCAGCAGAGATATAAATAATCTCTTGTTTATAGATAAGCCATGGCTGGTGCCCCGAATAACATGGTAAAGATCGATCTCACACAAAAAGGCCTCATGCTTTTGCAAAATCCACATAGACAGATTGGTCCACGAGGGAATGTGATGTATCCAGCTAGGGAGCATCAACCGACCAATAGGATAGGAGCCCTTCCGAGCAAGTTGGTTCATAAAAGTGTCGGCTATAGAAAACGTAAAATTGGGACCCGGCACATTCAAGAAAGTACCCGGGGCCAATCCTATTACAGAACGGCTGGTGTGTACCTTGCCCGCACACACGGACTTCAGGCTGTTGTTATAATGGATATCCCCCACAAACATCCCACTTCGGCTAGGAGTTAGACTCTTCCATCTTCCGGTCCAGTAGGAGCATATTGAACCAAGATAAAGGGAAGTGACGCTCCATCTGGGGGATGCGGATCGCCATCCTGTTACAAACAAAACTCCAGTTCTTTGACACTTCTAGAATCTGACTATTATTCACAGTCAAGGCGTCTCCAAAGAAGAACGCGGGCTTCAAGTATTCTTCTTCTAATTTCCCCGAGTTTATCATAGCGTTAAAAAAATAGAAAGGTTGGTTCTTGAGGGCATTCAATCTCGCCAGAGGCTCGTCACTCAGAAATTGGTCCGCCATATGCTGAACTATATAGTCGTACCTATAACCCAGAGCAGCCTGGGCACTGCCTACCAGGAGTTCTCCAGCAGCATTAACCGGCAAATTCACTGAGAAGAAGACAGAAAAAGATAAGTTAAAAAGATGGACAAAAAAAGGAACTAATGGGGGCTTTCGAGCTTATGTGGCTACAATTTAACGAAGCCTTATGCGGCTCAGGAGAACACTTATGCGGCTCCAACTTACTGAAGCCTCATGCGGCTCAAGCTCAGAAGAACATTCATGCGGCTCCATTTAGTAAAGGGTCATGCGGCAGTGCTTTCATAGGGCCCGCATGGATCAGATAAGTTCATGCGGACCACGTGACAGACAAATGTGTGCGAATCTATGCGGCTCAGTGTAGCTTATGCGGATTCATAGGCGAAGCGCGTATACGGCCACAGTGGCTATTCTTATGCGGCTCGCGGCTCGGCCATAGGACAAACATGTGGCTCACATGAAAGTAAAGGCTCGTGCATAAAGCATACGACGTAGCCATAGCAGTTAGGGTTCTTTAAACCCATATAAAGTCCTTACCAGCAATAGGAGGATGAACGTCAGGGTGAGCTGCGGGCACGACGGCCGGCAGAGGAGCGGCCGCGGTCGAAGTAGAGGCAGTCGTCTAGACCTTTGCCGTCATAGACGACAAAGACACCGCCTTCTTGCCCTTCGCCGCAACGGTCTTCTTGGGAGCCATTGGTGATTGAAGAAGAGGATGACAATGGGGTAGGGAAAGTTCGAAGTAAAGGAGAAAGTAAAGAAGTTTTCTCTCTTAAACTCCTTTTATTTATAGGGGGACAAGGGAGGGGGAAAACACGTAGACTAATAACCGTCTCGGAAAAAATGAAACCGATTTCGCGGATTTCGTCCCCTCTCTCATAAAGAAGATTCACCCAGGGCATAAAATCTAAAGATTTAATGAGCCGACCCTTGGGATTTCCCCAAAAGGTGGCACTAAAGCGAATTTGAGGCAATTAATGACACACACACGTGGCAAGGAGCTTTGCGGCCCGAAAGTCCCTACGGCTGATTGACTCAATATGGCCGAGACATCCATGCGGCCGAGACATCCATGCGGCCGAGATATCCATGCGGCCAGGACATCATATGCGGTCAGGAGAATTTATACATGGCCATGCTTCTTATTCAAAGTATTTTAATTTTGCAAATTAAAAACTTTGAAGGGGGTCTTGTAGAAGCATGAAAAGAATAAGAAAAGATCCATGCGGCCAGGGAGCCCGATGCGGCTCAGAGAGTTCATGCGGCTCAAGTATCCATGCGGCTCGAGCGTCTATGCAGCTCAAACAAGTTCTATGCGGCTCAGAGAGGATGTGGTCTGCAAACATCTCTTCTGTTTGTCCTTTACTACATTAAATGCTTTGACGACTGACAGCTCTGACACATGTCAGCCCTGACAAAAAATACAATTATGACTCCGTCATAATGGCAGACTCCTAGGGAAATGAAGGAAATCTCTGACACAATCTCTCAAAATCCAGAAACCTTCATAAGGATTTGACACGTGGACAGCCGCATGCGGCTCACGAAGACTAGCCTCATACGGCTCACGAAGACTAGCTCCATGCGGCTCACGAAGACTAGCCCCATGCGGCTTACGAAGACTAGCTCCATGCGGCTCACGAAGACTAGCCCCATGCGGCTCACGAAGACTATCCCCATGCGGCTCACGAAGACTAGCTCCATGCGGCTCATGAAGACTATCCCCATGCGGCTCACGAAAACTATCCTCATGCGGTTCAGATCATTACCATGCGGTTCAAATGTTCAGGAGGCACTCTCAATCAGCCTTGACACGTGGCCAGCCTTATGTGGCTCAATGCTTGCGGTTAAGACATGTGGCATGATAGTGGGACACGTGGTATCAAATTGATCGAAATCTCTCAACAAATCTTAATAAAATATTGGGATCAAATCAGATTATTTGTAATCAAGCAAATTAATGACACGTTCGAGAAATCTGAGGTTGACAAATCAGGAGGATTTATGTCAATCATCATTAATTACCCTCAAAAGATTTAATGCAATCATATTTATTGCTCAAATCTCGTATATTCAAGATGGACAGCCCAGATCCAGTGATCCTTAGCCGCCGACTTTTAAGAATGGGCCATCATTGCAAACCGTAATGATGTCCCCCCACACTTATAAATAGCAATGTGCTATTCCCTTGCAAAAAAGGGGATCAGAGATAAAAAACAAGGAGAGCTAGAGAGAGAATATACAGAGATCAAAAGGAGAGCATTTCTTCGTCAACGCCAAGCAGTTCTTCTACAGAGCCAAGGCTGCACCCGATCGTCCAAGGAGTAAGGCAAAGCTGCCATCGCTTTTCCGAGCCTCTACCGTCACCCCCCAGAATCTAAAATAAACAATTGTACTTAGATTGCTGTAACTAGGTTTTTGTCCCTAGGCTTTCTTTGTACAAGCGAGTTTGTATTGTGAGTCTATGTTTAGTCCTCCGATAAGTGTTATGTTCTTTTACAATCAATGGCAAACAGTAATATAAACGTGGAAGTTCTACGTAACGGGTAATGAATGCCACGGAACAACTGGGTTCCAGAAGCATATAATTATGAAGAAGGGGTACATGTAGTAGATGACCTAATACAGCATTTGTGGCCAACAGAGGACATTTATGGACCTATTATCCTTTTTGTGTACTGGCAGTGCGAGTATGGATAATAAGTGGAGAGAAAACCAACATATTTACTCAGAGGTAATGAGGACGTGGTAAATATGGGTCTAAAGTAAAGCCTTCCTACCCAGAGGTAAGGAGGACGTAGTAGGAGTGGGCCTAATGAGGATACACAAAACAACTCAGAGGTGCTATCAACGTGGAAGTTCTATGTATTGGGTAGTTTCTTTGTGATGGACGAAAAAATAACTCAGAGGTAATATGGACGTGGTTGTTTTTCCCGTTGGAGAATTTTGTGGACCTATTGCCCTTTTGTGCATCTGAAAATGCGAGCAAATAGATTCGAACGATATTTTGTGGACCTACTACTCTTTGGTACACCGATGGTGCTAGTAATAGATTAGGATAACTTTCGTAGACCTATTACCCTTCTGCGCACTGGCGGTGCGGATAATAGATTTGAAACAAAACCTAAAAGAAGAAATGTGGACGTAATAGGTTTTGTGGTCTTAACACCGTGTCTTTTATCCCAGGTTGGGTACAGGTGTCAAGTCGGAAGACTATCGGTATCAGAGGTAATATGGACGTGACACACGACAATCAGGAGTAGTTTTTGGTGGAATGGATTTTGAGACAAAACCTAACAGAGGTAATATGGACGTGATAGGTTATGTGGTCTTAACACCATGTCTTTTATCTCGGGTTGAGTACAAGTGTCAAGTCAAAAGACTATCGGTATCAGAGGTAATATGGACGTGATACACGATAACCAAGAATAATCTTTGGTGGACCTATTACTCTTCTACGCACTGGTGGTGTGATTAATAGTTTTTGAGGCAAACTCCGGTAGGGGAAAGCATTTAGTGTGGAAGTTCAGAGGTATGATCATACATGACTTGTCGCCCCAAAGATGCGATATGAATCCATTCATAGTGGTCAGAGAGTAAATTCAGCGGTACCTGAGGGTACATAACTCAGCAATCTAGGAGATTTGGGGTCAGATTGTAAGTTCAGCAGTATCAGAGGGTACATAACTCACAATCTGAGAGATAGTTGGAAAATATCGTTTAGACATAATATTTTTTTAGGAACTTGCTTTGACGGGCATCATGAGCAAGTCTCTATTTTGTTTTGCGAGACGGTACGCGCCGCTGGAGAATACGGTCTCGATGATGTATGGACCCTCCCACTTGGGCTAGAATTTGCCAACAATTTTGTGAGTCATGACCATCGGTCTGCCAACGGCCAAGACAAGATCGCCTACTTGGAATGTACTCTGCTTGACTTTCTTGTTGAAGGCTCGAGAGATGCGTGCTTGATAGAACTCAATACTTTGTTGAGCTTAAAAACACTTCTCCCATTGTGCATCCAGTTGTTGGACCCATGGCTCCAATTCAAGAGGTTCGAGTAGATCCTCGCCTTCCTCTTCATGTTAACACATGCCATGTTGACAGATAATATCTGCCTGAATATATCTCCAATGCTGTTATCAGAGTTGTACGTAGGTGATTCGGATGAGTGAGAATGCCACTCGCATTCCTCATCGGAGCACTCGAGCGTTGTTGCTGGTGTAACATAACCGAGGTCGCATTTGGACTTGCCATAGTAATCCCGAAGTTTCCCAGACAAGGTTGACAGTTGCAGAGGCAAACGTCGACCGTTACCGTAATTTAGACCTTGGATAGCATCCATGTCGTAGCCCTACTTTTGTATGAAATACTTGGCCTGAGGACTATACAGGTAGAGCGGTAGTCTTCCATTATCGGGTTCGAGATCAAACTCTTGAGGCCTGAAGGATTGAGGACCTTTTTTCGGCCAGAGTTGATCGGGTAATCCCCTTCTCTTCTACCTAGAATTAGGAAGTAGACATCTTTAATAGGGGCAAGTCGATTTATGTTATGGACGGTTCTCATATCATCAGGAGAGGGACTATCCACCTTTGCAACCAGATACTATACGAGTTCTGCATCTTCTTCTGCTACCGCCTGCGTGACCGGAGGTTGTGTAACACCCAGTTTTCTAAAATGAGGGTAATTTTCAAATTTTATGATTTTAATTATTTTATTATGATATTTAAATAATAATATAATTTTTGGTGATTTTTAATCAATTTAAAACTATTTAAAACCATGACTTGTGATTTTGATGTGCAGCTAGTGAAACCCTAGAGACTGTCTACCCTAGAGCGTAACCATATGATTTGAAATATTTATTTATTATTTTAGACTAGGGATAATTTGGTCATTTTGACTTATTAGAATTATTGATTTATTTATTGGAATATACGTGAATTTATTATTAATTAAATAATTGCTTGGTGTCTTGTTAGTCCTTAACCTAAAATGGACCTAACCTAGAAGTGAGACTTAACCTATAGACTAAGTGGGACTTGTTAGTTTAAGTCATGGTTAGAAAATTGGTAGATAATTGCTTTTGGGCTTATTAGTTAGAATGAGGTGTTTTGAGAATAGGCCTTTAACTAGGAAGCCTAGAAACCCACCAAGAGAGGGAGGCCTATGGCCCAACTAACTAAAACCTTAACCCTAGAGTTTTGGCCAGCCAACATAGGGAATCCCACCCCTATATAATGTCTCTTCCATTAGTTGTAGCCTCCTTAAGAAATTTTCCAAGTTTACAAGAAGAAGAGGTATAGAAATCTTCCTCAAGTCCTAGTTTCTTTATTTTAATTCCTTTTCCACTCTAGTCTTTTGCATTAGTTCCTAATCCAGCTCTATTTAATGTCCATGGAGAGAAACCTTAACTTTGGAGCAATTTGGAGCATTGGGCTAGCAAGGAGGAATCCTTATTTTAGGAGTTTTCTTGAGGAAGAACAACCAATAGGTAACCCTGTTTGCAAAAACAAAAGTATAGAACTTTATTGATACAAATTGTAATAAAGATTACAAAAATTCTGGGAAAATTACAACTATAGGAATCCAATCTTGATGACGATTGCTTTATCCCTTGGACGATGTGAACTTTGAAGACGAAGCCTTTGAAGTTGAAAACAACTCTGGAAATTGAAGGCAAAAGCCTCTGAAGTTGAAGACAAAAGTCTCGGAAGAATGCAGCAGCACTTTGGCAAGAACTCCTGAACTCTCTGATTTCTGATCTCTGATCTTGATCCCCTTGAAATGAAGACTTGAAACTCTATTTATAGAGTTCTGAAAATAACTAACTTTCAGTTATTTTGGACTGCGCAAACTGATTTACGCAGCAACTGGTTTGTGCAGCACTGGATTGCGCAGGCAGTTATTGGATCGTGGGCCAACTATCTGAGACACATGGCATTATTTGATTGAAATGCGCATGATCGTGCATAGACAGTTGCCACGTAATGAGCAATTGATGGCATGAATGCCACATGTAATTGGTCAGTTATGTTGGTAGAATGCGCAGAGTGAACTGCGCAGAAATGGTTTGCGCAACCACGGATTGCGCATGAATGGTTTGCGCAACCACGGATTGCGCTGCCACCTGTCAGCCGCCCTCGAGCACTGTGCGGCGTCAAAAAGGAACAGCCTCCTCGTTATTCGTGTTGTCCGCTGTCAGAAAGATCTGATTTGATTCAGTCAATGATGACTTCTGCCACGTCAGCCTGCGCAGTTGGGAACATGCGCAAACTAACCTGCACAAAGTGATGTCTGCGCAATCTGTTGTCTGCGCAACTCAACAAAATGATGAATATCTTGAATTTTTGACTTTGTTAATTGATGCAACTTGATTTTTTAGGACCTACAAGACCCCCTTCAAAGTTTTCAAAAGTTGATTATAATCAAAATTTCGAAATACTTTGAATTTTTGAATGTTGAATCGTTTTACGCAATATGATGAGCTGTCTGCGCAAAGCGAATAGACCACAAGTTTAGGCGCAATCCGAGGCATCCGTTTCGCATTTCAAAAACTATAAATACCCCTCTTTTCGTTTTCAATTCTTTACTTTGCAATCTTTCGAACTTTTTGAGAAGAAAACCTTCACTATTCTCCTCCTCCGACGATTTGTCATGGCTCCACGACGATCAAATGCTGCCGCTGCCGCCGCCGCGAAGGGAAAAGCTCCGGCCGAGTCTTCTGACAGGGTTGCACGGCGAGCTTCCCGACACGAATCCGCACACCCTGCTCTGAGAGGTAGTTGAACCGATCGAAAACCCCTTCTTAGGGTGATTCGACTCCCTTGAAACTCATCTCTTTTTAGAGATAAGTTCATATTGCGCCACCCTTTTCAGCGCAAACAATTAAGTTGCGCAGATATCAGCGCAAACCATTGCTTTGCGCACCTTTAATGCTGCGCAAACTGATATTGCGCAAGTCATGTCAGCGCAATCTGAGGTTGCGCAAATCATGTCAGCGCAGTCTGATGTTGCGCAAATCATATTTCATGTTTAAAAACAAAATCTTTGTCTTGGACTAATTTTCATTTGTTTGTTGATGCAGTTGAAGTCAATAAAGATCCAGATTACGAACATTTTGTGGGAACCCTCACAGAGTCTGAATACAAAGAGGATCTGTCTCATGTCCATTACCCTCAATATGATCTGCCGACCTCCCGTCAGGCTATATTGATTTCTCAGGACAATAAAACTTTGATGTGTTTGATGAACGGACAGCCTTTAGAATCAGCTGATGCTGTAATTCACAAGAAACCCTTATTCCTATTCGGTGACGCCTTTGAGAGAGCCTCTCAGCCTAGGCCAAGGATGGAAGATAGGGTAGTTCACCAGCAAGATAGATCCTTTTTTATACCCGACATCGCTCGATGCCTTCCTTTGTCACGGTACGCTCATGCAAGCTACCCTAGGAAGATGGAATAGAATATCACTCTATTTCAGGATGCTCGGGCAGGAAAAATCTTCGTAAAGAAGGGGCCACATCATAAGGATATGTTTTATAGCTCTTCCGACAGATATAGTGTCATACTGAGAGGCTTAAGACCTGGCTGCATTCCACCAGAGAACTCATCCATGCTAATGCCTGTTAGGACACCAATGTTCGCAAATGAGTTTGTGAAGGTTGAAGGAAAATATCCTGAGCAAGATATAAGAATGACTGGATTGGTGAATCCAGACTACAAGCGATAGAGTTATATCGCGAATTGGGTTCTAGGAAAATTCTAAGACAGACTCCAACAAATCAACCTGTATGAAGCAGTGCATGCCACTGTATATGGATTTGCTCAAAATCCTCATATGTTCTTAGCCTTAGCTGAGAGATACAACTACAGGACTGGAACTTTCATGACCCCAGGGGGAGAGATGGGCTTTGCACTCCACGAGATGAAGTATATCTCGTTCTTGCCCATGGCAGATGCTCCGTATGAGGAGTATGTTCCAACAAATGATGAGTTGAACAAGCTCAGAAAAGAGAATCCAGAGATGGTGACAGTGTTCGAAGAACTATTGTGCCATTACAAGATCTGCTCTTTATTTTACAAGAGTGCCACTGCCAATACTTGTTATTCTTCAAAGTGGCTACCATATCTGTTTCTTAATCATATAGAGGAGAAGAAAACCAAGGAGAACGATAAATGCTACCCAACCTTTTTCAAACCTTTGAGCCATACAGAGGTCAAAAAATTAATGGAACATAGTGGTCACTTTGATAAAGAAGTGATGGATGACCATGAATATCCTCCTTTAAAGAGAGGAGATAATTTGGAAAGTTACTTGAGAATGGGCTATAGGCCCATGTCAGAAGAAGCACAATTGGCGGGATTCTTGACATACTGGCTGCGAAGGTTCGTGGTTCCCGGATCCAGTGCAGTGGATCATTTTCACCGTGGCGTCTTGTTTGCAGCTGTTAAATTGGTCTTTGGCTATAAAATGGACTTACTATCAGTAATGACCTGTAAGCTGAACGCCGGTCTTTGTTTATATGTTGACTTGATGTTGAAAGCGAAAGGAGAGAGAATTCCCTCGCTTAGAACTGCCATATACATATTTGTTTGGATGGTTGCTTCTTCACTATCCAACTCTAATGGATCCTGGCATGGGACCAGTTGACGGCAGTTTTCTTCGAAGGTATTCCGATGGAAAATGGAAATATACTTCCTTATCTGAATGTAGATTTATGTTGAATCTGAACTGAGGCTGGAACTTCTGCTGCGCTCCTTTCCCTACTGGATATGATCAGATGCCCACGAATATGGTGGATTCGAAACTGCAGCCTCTAACTCGTGTCGCTTTTGAATGGTTGAAGACAATTCGACCATCTCATTTGGTCTACCGATTCGAAGAAGAGTGCTACTTAGAACCATACCTCCCAAGCCGTTTTGCTCGACAGTTTGGGTATGATCAGTTCCACGTAGGGAACGCAATTACCTGCCTCCAAGGCAAGGGTTATCTGATAGACGGAGCTAGGGCTTGGGCTTATTACAATGCCCGTGATACAAAAGTCACTTTCTCCATGCCAGCAAGGACTACTCCTCAGGGTCCTCGAATGCTTTTTACATACTCCGTGTTTTACACATCAGCGAATACTTTTGCCGAGAATTTCCATCTCGCAGATAGTTTTGCCACTGCAACAAGATTGAGAAGAGGAAGAATTGCTCCATCAATCCCTATAAATGAGGAGGCGCAGGAACCGGCAGATGCACCTCTGGAGACTACAAGGGATATTATATTCCCCCAAGAAGTGAATGCACCACTTCGTATTTCACTGAAGGTGGGTAAATCTCCTGCAAAAAAAAGAAGAAGAGAGGAGCCTCCTGCTCTTGTGGCGAAGAAGAAATTGATTCTTGATGTTTCTTCTAAAAAGGTGACTACCAGATCTCAATCCCGGCAATTGGCCGAGACACATCAAGAAATTGCCAGTACACCAACCTCCGTACAAAAGCAAGCAGAGCCAGAAAATGTAGAGAGTCCTGTTAGGCCTCTACACAGAAAGAAAAGAGTAGTCACTAGAAGAGTCTTGGAAGAGTCTTCTTCTATACAACTCCTGACTTCAGTAGATGCTGCGGCAGGACTTCTAATGGCATCTCCCACACCCGCTTCTGAATCAGGGAGCAAAACTCTCGAGGAGAATGAACAGAGGGGAGATGTTGCCCCAAGAATTGAAAAGCCTAGAGAACATATTTTAGAAGAAGATCAAAGTGTTGTACGACCTCATTCTCCTATTGCAGATATTACTCAACCTCCTCCTACTCCCAGGACTCTTCGTGAGGACGAAGACCGTAAAATGATTGCAGCTCTGGAGGATTGCAGTTATAGCTTGCAGGAAGATCAGGCTGCCACTAGCAGTGGAAATGCAGCAGTAGAAGAAGAAGAAGACGAGGAAGGATCTTCATCCGAAAATGTTGATGAGTATTTACAAGATCCTGAAAAGCAAACTGAAGAACACAGATCTCCTGATACTGCCGATGATATTTCAAATCCTAAAAAGGATATTGAAGTGGAGGAGTCTGCAGAAAAGGCTGTCGATGTTGAAATAGAAATATCTCCTGAAGAAGTAGCCGACGAAGGTGTGCTAAAAGAAAATCCCACCACCGACCTTTAAGGTATAAAACGAGATTTAACAATCTTTTCTTGTTTTACAATGAACCGATAACTAATATCTTTATTTGCAGATCTTGGGACTTTGCCAATACCTCCAACGGACCTGATTATGGTGCCTATACCAACGGTGGTTATTAGCAGTAGTCATCATTTATCTTGTGGTTCTGAGGCGGGCAGCAGTCAGGCTGTTGCAGCGGAGGCTACTTCTGTTCAACAGTATTCCATTCCAGTAAGGAATGAACTCGTTGTTAAACCAAACCAAGGTAACATTGCTCTTAATTTGATCTTTTTGTTCATCAACAATCAATTAGTAAAATAATAATTTTACTTTTGTAGAAGATCCAGCAGGAGGAGCAACCAGCTCTACTTTGGCTCCCTTATTTAAAGAGCCAATTGTCCAACCTCAAAGAATCGAGCAACCTGTTACCCCGTCTTCATCGGGAGTAGCAGCGACTCCTGGAACTTTAGCCATCAATCAGCAGGTTATCCAATCATTTACTAAATGCTTCTTTGAATCGCTGGGATCTCTCGTCCGTAAAATGATAGAGAAAGAAGGGGCTGACTTCATTATGGTTAGGAAGCCCACTTCTTTCTTGATAAGGGCCATAAGAGACCAAGGAGACGAAGCTCAGGCCACTCTCCTTGAACATATACTGGATGAATTAGAAGTCTCCATCAAGAAGTATAAAGAACTCAAGAAGAAAGATGTAAACTCTTTAGTACAAGCTGAATTTGAGCGGCTGGCTCAAGCTGCTGATATGGAAAGGTTAACTCTTCAAAATCTATTAGAAGCTTATTCAGCAAAATCAGCTGAATATAATTCTAAAATAGAATCAATTACCCTAGTAGCTGAAAGTAAAGGACGGCGACTTGCTGAGCTGAAGGCTGAAATTACTCGCCTCCAACAAGAGTTTGAAGAAGAAACTGTTAATCACCAACTGGTGATTGAACCATTTAATGCATTGATTGAAGAAAGGAATGAGTATGAGACCACTCATGGTGAAGAGATCACTCGCAGGACAGTAGATATGCCCATTTTTGATGAATACAGCGGGATGGAGGAGGCAAGAAAGATAGTAGCGTCAACACACGAAGAAGAGCTGCAGACATTGAAGCAGCAAATTGACAATCTGATTGTCCCTCCTTCTTGATTTTGTATTTGGGTTTTGTTGCTGTAGCTGCATTTTTGTAATGTCTCATTTTTTTGATATAAAGGACATTTTGTTGTGGCTCCATTATTTATTGCATATCTTATTCAGATATAAATAATAGATAGATATGATATATTTATTGACAATTTAATCGAAAACGACAAATTGCTGATATAGAAGATGAACGATGATGAATCGTCAATGTATATGAAAATGAATGAACGGGAATACCGTCAAGTAATGATGAAAGAACGGGTAAATCGTCAAATGATATTGAAATAAATGAATTAACCGTCAAATGATAATAAATGAACGGATTAACCGTCAAAATATATGAACGGATGAACCGTCAGATATTAACGAACGGACGAACCGTCGGATGAGTGTAATAAATGAACGGATGAACCGTCAGGTGTTTAATGAACGGACGAACCGTCGGATGAATGTGATAAATGAACAGATGAACCGTCAGGTATTAATAAACGGATGAACCGTCGGATGAATGTGATAAATGAACGGATGAACCGTCAGGTATTAATGAACGGATGAACCGTCGGATGAATGTAATGCTTCATTAATTGAGGAACTTCTGTCTATAAATATAGCAGAAATCTGACAGGAACGAACACTTCTACTCTTCAACATAAAAATGTCTTCCGGAGAAGCATCTAAGAAGGTTGAGACTGTCTCGAAGGTTCAGAAGGGTATTGAAGAACACCCTGCCGATCCAGTTCAGCCAAAGGAAGCTGAAGCAGGCAAAAGTTCGTCTGCACCCCAGCCACCGTGGGACATTTTGGACTTCCTGCTCGAACCAGGAAAGACTAAAGAAGAAGAAGCCATGAGGATGGCCGCTTGCAAGTTTCTTGTGGGATCCAGCAAGGAGGTTCTTGGCTCTTTTGCTGACCGCATTTTTGAGAAGGACGGCAGTGGCCCTCGTCCCAATGTAGAAAAAGATGATAGTGATCTTTAATATGTACTATCATATAATAAAATTTAAATTTTATTTATGAACTTGATTCTGTCTGATAATTTACAAGTATTTATATTTATACATAATACTTCTTTAAGAATTTGCCATTGATAGGCATCATAGCAACTCGACCATCAAGTTCTGAAAGTTGATAAGCTCCGTTTGAGAAGACTTTGCTTATAACATAGGGACCTTCCCATTTCGCATCGAATTTCCCTTTGCTCATATGAGTCATAGTCATAGGACGTCTGACCGTTAGAACAAGTTCTCCTTGCTGAAAGGCTCTGACCTTCACTTTACGATTAAATGTCTTTGAGATGCGGGCTTGGTATAACTCAATATGCTGTTGAGCCATTAACCGTTTTTCATCCAATGCTTCTAACTCTTGAAGTCGAAGAAGGTCATTGTTTTCTGTGGTGAGCTCATTGGCAATAGCAATCCTTAAAGAAGGAATTTATAACTCCAAAGGAAGGACAGCTTCACTGCCATACACCAAAGAGAAAGGTGTAAAGCCTGTGGGATTGCGGACTGTAGTTCAATAGGCCCAAAGACATTCGCCAAGTTTCTCGCTCTAATTCCGTTTGTTAGTGGATACAAACTTCTTAAGGAGCTTAATAATGGTTTTGTTAAAGGCTTCAGCTAAACCATTAGTAGCAGGATTGTAGGCCGTCGAAGCAATATTGTTAATCCGATAATCATCGCAGAATCTAGTGAACTTCTGACTAATGAATTGAGGTCCATTGTCATGAATGATTCTTCGAGGTACACCGAATCTATAGATGACATGGTGTTTAACGAAGTTGATGACACTGCTAGTCTTGACTTCAGCCAGAGGTATAGCTTCAGCCCACTTGGAGAAGTAATCGGTTATCGCCAATATGAACCGATGTCCTCTAGAAGAAGGAGGATTAATAGGACCTATGATGTCCATACCCCAAGCTTCAAAAGGCCAGGAAGCAGCAGTCGGGTGTAAGAATTCCGAGGGTTGATGAATGAAGTCTGCATGGATTTGACAAGCACAACATTTTCTTGCATATGCAATGGCATCTGATATCATAGAGGGCCAATAGTAACCCATGCGTCGGATGCGATCCTGTAATTTAGGACCAGGTTGATGTGCTCCACAGACGCCATCATGAGCTTCACACAACACTTGTTTGGCTTTATCACCAGCTAAACAGCGTAGAAGAAGACCATCATAAGTTCGCCGATAGAGTGTTTTGGTGGTTTGATTGTAATATAATCATAGCGATCGACGTCGAACGCTTGTAGCCTCCTTAGGATCTTCAGGGAGTATGTCATGTACTACAAAATCGATAAAAGGAGTTCTCCAATCGTCATCAATAACTTCGACTTCAGCAAGATTGCTAAATTCAATATTACGATTGTTCTCAATACAGAACAGTTCTCGGTTAGAAATAACCACCACCTGATGTCTTTTGATAGGGATGGCTAAGACAGCTGCAAGATTAGCCAAAGCATCGGCTTCAGTATTGCAAGCTCGTCGAACATAGTCGATGAAGAAAGCTTTGAATGATGTAGCTATATTGATTGCCGCTTCATGATAAGGCACCAGGTCTTGATGACGGACTTCATAGGTTCCTCTAACCTGGTTCACAACCAGTTTAGAATCACCATAGACTTCCAAATATTCAACATTCAATTATTTAGCTAGCTGAAGGCCGACAAGTAAGGCATTGTACTCTGCCACATTGTTGGAGCAAGGTTCATCTAAAGAGTAGGCTCTTTGGATAGTTAATCCGTCTGGAGAAACGAGAACAACTCCAACACCTGCCACTATAGCACCATTTGGTCCAATTCTTGATGCACCATCAAAGAATAAATGCCAGGTTGGAAACTCTTCGGAGATCATGTTGACTTCTAATGTCTCGTCAGGAATTTCATCATAGAGTTTAGATGTCTCAGGCACAGGATGAGCTGCTAAGAAGTCCGCCAGCGCTTGACCTTTGACGGACTTTTGTGGAACATACACCATGTCATATTGAGCTAACAGGATTGCCCATGTAGCCAACCGAGAATTAAGTGTACTCGGTTTCTTCATGAGTACCCGGAGAGGGTTAACTCGAAATATAACATGAATAGTTTGACCAATGATATAATGCCTCGTCTTTTGCACAGCAAATATGAGAGCCAAGCATTCTTTCTCAACCGGACTATAACGGTATTCAGCACCAATCATAGTTCGGCTAAGATAGTAGATAGCTTGTTCATGGCCTTCTTTGTTCTTTTGGGCAAGTAAAGCACCCAATGAATGGTCCATAGCACGGACATACATCAAGAATGGAATGCCAGAGATAGGTGGCACCAAAACTGGTGGGTTCATAAGATATTATTTGATATCGTCGAATGCTCGTTGACACTCTTCAGTCCAAATAAAAGATACACCCTTCTTCATTAGTTGAGTGAATGGTCTGCAACGTCCAGACAAGTTCGAAATGAATCGCCTGATGTACGCAAGTCGGCCTTGGAATCCTCGTAGCTCTTTTAGGTTGCGTGGAGGACGCATCTCTTGGATGGCTTTGATCTTCTCGGGATCCACGCGTTTACCCTTAGAGGTAATGACGAAGCCGAAAAATTTGCCACTAGAGACACCCAAGAATGACTTGGTGGGATTCATCTTGAGCTGATGTTGACGCATGAGATTAAATATTGTTCTCAAATCTTGGATGTGATCTTCTTTTAGACGACTTTTAACAGCAATATCGTCAACATAGCATTCGACTGTTTTACGAAGATGTTCTCTGAAAATGGTACTCATGGCCCGTTGGTAGGTTGTACCAGCGTTCTTGAGACCAAATGGCATCACTGTGTAACAATAGACTCCTCGAGGAGTGCGAAAAGATGTATGCTTTTCATCTTCAGGATGCATTTTGATCTGATTATATCCGGAAAATCCATCCATAAAAGATATTCTTTCGAACCCACAAGTATTGTCAATCATGACGTCTGTGATAGGAAGAGGAAATTCATCTTTTGGACATGCTTCATTGAGATCTCGGAAGTCGATGCAGATTCGAACTTTTTCAGTTTTCTTCAAAACTGGGACGACATTGGCTACCCAATCAGGGTGCTGCTCTTCTCGAATAAAGCCACAAGCGATGAGCTTCTTGACTTCATCATCAATTGCGTCCATCATTTCTGGCTTAAATCGCCTTTGTTGTTGTTTGACTGGTTTAGCATTAGGAAGAATGTTCAGTTTGTGAGTAGCAATCTTGGGATCTAAACCTGGCTTGTCTTCGTAACTCCAAGCAAAGACGTCTATGTATTCTTTAATAAGAAGAATCAACTCTTGCTTATCTGCTTCTAGAAGATTCTTGCTAATAAAGATTGGCCGAGGTGACTCTCTTTCCCCTACATCAATTTGAATTAGTTGATCTTCAGTAGGAGGTTCACGTTGTTCAAAACGAAGTACCCATTGGTTATCCATATGTTGAGCCCAAGGATCTGTTTCCAGATTTTCTTCAACATCTTCATCACAGCCTTCTGGTAGTTCAACGGAGACCATGTTAGAAGATACGATTATACGATGGACTTCACCGATGCTGGTATCAGAATCCCATGATCTGGAATCAGAAGAATTAGAACGTTCTTCACTATCTGATTCAGAAGCCGCTGGGGATAACAATGGAGGAGAAGTATATCCGAGACCTTTCTTGGTCTTGCCATAATACATTTGTGATTTTCCGTTTGGAACTGTTGTACGAATAGGAGTTCGTCTACCTTTACCATAGTTAAGGCCATTCTTGAAGTCATAACCCATCTTTCGGAGGATGTCTTTTGATTGTTGACTATAACGATGGAACTGGAGACGTCCCGTATCGTTAAATTTGCTATCATCCATATAGTTAATCTTTGTTTCCGATCTTTTATATAAAAATGCTGGACTTTCACCTTTCTTCAAAGAAGGGTGAATACGGTAAGAGTCATCTGGATCTTCAAGCGAGACTTCTGTCTGAAGAGATTGTACGACTCCCAGTGTAATTGATTGGAAGCTATCTAACATATCCAAATAACTTTTAGTATGACAAATAACATCAATATACTGGAAAGTAGGTGCTTTTTCATTGATTTGTACATCAGTATTTACAACAGGACCTTTAACCTTAGCAGGTTTGGTCAAATTAATTACAAGAGGGAGAGAAAAAGAACGTGGAGGAGGCTTGTTACGACGGAGGTCGATAACAAGTGGCTCAGAAGAGGTGAGCTCCTTTTTTTTCTTGTTGCGATTTAGATCAACAACAAGTGGCTCAGAAGGAATGAGCTGCTTTTTGTCTTTGTTACGACGTAAGTCGATAACAAGTGGCTCAGAAGAGGTGAGCTCCCTTTGATTTTTATCAGCATCAACTGATTTCTTTTGAACTGGTAAGTGAATAACCAGTGGCTTGGAAGATTGAGGATGAGAAACTCGCCCTTTAACAGGTATGATGAGAGTGTCTTGAGGTACTGCTTTTTGATCTTCTTCAGTATCTATAGCTAATACCACCTTCATAAATTTATCCTTGTACATACGAGCATCGTTGCAATAAGCTTCAACACCTTTGAAAGGATAAAGGTCCGCAACTTCCTTGTGAACTTGTCCTTTGTCATCAACGTATTTAAAGCATTGATGAAGAGTTGATGGAACGACATTGTGTTCATGGAGGAATGGCCTTCCCAGGAGAGCATTGTAAGAACAACCATGATTGTCAATGATATAAAAGGTCACCTTTGTGCGAAGATTGCCTATTTGGAGTTTTAGGCGGATCTTGCCCAAAGGTTCACTCTTTCCTTGATTAAATCCCAGAATAGTAGTGATCGTGGTTCAAAGACTATGCACTGGTATCTTCAATGCATCTAGTATTGTCTTTGGCATAATACTAAGTGCAGACCCTGGATCTATCAGGATACGATCAACCTTCATTGAATCTATATATCCTGTATAGTAAAGAGGACGATCATGTCTATTATCTTCCATTAGCATATCATCCTGAGTGAAGTTAATGTTTGGGATCAGTTCCAAGACACTATGACAGTGATGACAAGAGACTGGTTCTGATTCTGGCCTCTTGAGAAGAGTTAAGCAAGTATCAGCCTGCATCAGAGCTTCACTTAGAGTTTCTCGTGTCTCTTTGGAAAGACGCAAAAGTTCAAAGATTGACAACCTAGCTGGTGTATTGGCTAATTGAGCCAATATATCAAAGTTGTAAGGCTTCTCAAGCCCAGTAGGAGATGACTTCTTTAGAGGTTTGTCAAATCGAACTTGTTGCTTGCCTTTATCAGCCGTTGTTGGCTTAGGAGGAATTGATACTACAACTGGTGAAGATGTAGAAGGGACCTCTTCAGCAGATACGGGTTGTGCCGGAGCAGGTTCAGAAGAAGAAGCAGGATCCTTTTGACCTTCAGAATGATCTTTCAAATAAGCTTTCCCGGATCTGGTGCCTAACAGAATCTCTTCGTCAATAATGGGATCAAAAGATACCATGTTGCAAATCTTGGTTTTGCCTTTAGAACGAGTTTTCTTCTTGGAAGATATCTCAAATTCTGGAGCAAGATCAGGATGGATCCACATAATTTCACCATTGTCAAGAGACAAGGGAATAAGACCTTCATTGGATGGAAGCGGGAGATTCTCAATCTTAAGGGTTGCTTTAGGAATTGGAATGACACCATGCTGTATCATCTGCGGAGGAAAATCTCCAAATTGGACTGAAACCATATTTGCAGTAACAGTCTTCTCATCTTGTTGCAAAGTGACTACACTAGCATTGACAAGCTCTTGAATCTTACCTTTGAGCACATAGCATGCTCGAGTAGGATGTCCAATGAATCGGTAATAGACACAATACTTGGGATGATCAGTCTTATTGACTTCATCTGGTTTCTTTGGATCAGGGAGTTGAATTTTATTGCTTTTGAGTAAACACTCAAAGATACTTGCTGTGTCATTTTCGTCAAAGGAATATTCTACCTTCGGACGAGGTTCCCTCGGTAAAGGTGCAGAAGGAGTAGGAGTAAATGTAGGTGGGGCCACATTGACAGCCAAAGATTTTTTATTTTTGTTCAAGTTAATGTTTAAAGTCTCTTTCGCTTTGCGATTGTTCTGGCGATTGCCACCACCTGAATTCTGATGCTCATCGCGATCAGGGTTAGACATTTGTACCCCCAATTGTTTGAACTTGTCGGCACTTACTTCAACAGCTTTAGCGTTGACGATGAATGAGGGCCAATCTTGAAATTGGGTTGATCCCGTCCACATACTGATAATAGGTAAAAGATTTGCCTTACAAGTATCAATAGTGACAGCAGCTGGAGTCCCTGGAGGCATTTTCAAAGCTTCACGGCGGAACCGTTCAATAAAGCTCTCAGCAGTTTCATTATGTTTTTGTTTGATTTTGTTGAGAGCTGACATAGTCATATCATTAAATCCTTCATAGAACCATTCCAGAAAGATTTGTTTGAGACCTGAAAAGGATGTGATGCAACCATCGGGCAAACTTCTGTACCAGTCGTATGCTACGCCGGCTAAACAACCGACGAACACTCTGGTAAGAAGAGCGTCATTTGGCTGAAGTTGAACAGTCATTACCTCAAAATGATTGATGAATTGACTCGGGGAAGTACTGCCATCGAACAGAGAGATTGTAGGGATTTTGTACTTTGGGGGAAACGGAACGTCCTTCCATTCAACCGGATAGGGCTGTTTAATCCCCAACCTTTGTAGATTGTCTTTCTTTTTAAATGCTTCAAACTGGGTTCATAAAAGTTTGACAGCTTCATTGGCGTCTTCTGATGAAAAAGAAGGAGCAGGTTGAGTTGTAGTGGTAGGAGGAGGAACAGCGTTGTAAGCACTACCCCCAGCTCCTGACTGGCTAGGCGTAGTTTGTACTTGCACTTGTACAGGAGGCAGTTGGGGAGGCACTACCCCCAGCCCAGTATTGGCAGGTATTGAAGATGCTATGATCTCTGGACTAGTAATAGGTGCAGTTGGTGGCGTAACATGCTGTGCTACAATAATGGAATGCATACTAGCAACCATCTCAGCCATGGTTTTTAATTTGTCTTCGAGTGCAGCAATTCGCTGTTCCTGATTTGCGGAGGTTGAAGCATCTGGATCATCGGTGACAACATAAGCCGTCACTTCTCTTGGCACAGTGGAAGATACTGTTTGTTCAGAACTTTCACTGTATGCATCATAATCAGAAAACGAATCATCTCCTGACTGGGAAACAGGAAGATGACTTGAAGGGTTTTGAGGAAGATTCCTTTGACCGATTGTATCTCGGCTTCGAGAACGGGTATGTTGAAATACTCCTTCAGAAGATTCTTGAAGTAATTCCAAATACCGTTGGCTTGGCTTGCGGAGTCTACCATGCTTAGAACATCTCTTACCCCCAGTGTCTCGGGAAGTCATGTTAACAGACGCATACAAAACTTCGTCTTCTTCTGACATAGGTTCAGATTTAGCAAAAGTTAAATGATCGAAGACAGATCATTTTGTCGTTTGACAACAGCATTGGATGATGACTTTATGATTACAGTGATGATCAAATGGTTGAGATGGAGATATTGAATCATTATCCCGTTTTTGTCTTAATTGTTCTCGAAGGTCTACAACAGGACGAGGAAAGTTCCGAGGGATCTGTTCCTTGATAACATTTGGAATATGATTTCGATTCTTCAAATGTTTAGTCCTTTGAGTATACAGGGAAGTACTCACTTCATTGGCATAAGTGTCGGGATTTTTGACCTTGGAGATTTGTTTCTGATGATGTTTGACCTTCGGCATTGGCTGTTTGCGTTTTACCGAAGTGGGTCGATTAAGATAAGTTCTGAGGTCAGCAAATTCACCCCCAGGAGTTTCTGTTTGAGACACCAACAGTTTTCCCTGTCTGGAACGACAAATTTGAAGAGTCGGAAGGTCCTGGAATTCTGCTATCGGAGTAGGCAGAATACCTCTTTGATTAGTACAAGTACTCTTGTTATAAAGGAAAGAAGAATCCTTGTTCGCCAGAGTTCTCGAACTGATTGGTGCCGAGACACATTGAGATGGATCTTCTTCAGTAAAGACTGAAGAAGACTGAAAAAAGACCAAAGGACCTTTTCCTTTGTTTTGAGATGAAGGGTTAGCTAAAGAACATTTCCCTCTGTTATCTTCCAAGTCATGAGACAAGGAAGTTTGAGAAAAGACCTATGGACCTTTTCCTTTGCTTTGAAGAGAAGGAGGAATAGTCAAAGGACTACCCTCAGTAGATTGCGTAGAGGCAATAGGGTGTTTGAGAAGAGGAGTAGAATCTCTTCTTTTATTGTGAGAAGAAAGGAATTTAGCCAAAAGGCTGTTTTTCTTGGATTGCGCAGACTTGGTTTGCACATGGCTGGAAGGTGCACTAGTCATTTGTGCATTAGAAGCTTTGGTAAGAAGTGCATCAGGAGTTCTTGTACTAGAGTGCTTGGGATGCACCTTAGTTACTGGAGTGCTATTTTGCGCAGGAAAAGCCACTGCCAATTGCGCCAGAGTCATAGGAGTCTTCTGTTTTGTCAAGGCAGCATATGAAGTAGCCTGTGCAACAGTTGCAACAGATTGCGCTGCCTTGACTGCAACAGATTGTGCAGCAGTTGCTGAGACAGACTGTGCAATAGTTGGTACAGCAGTTTGTGCAGCAGTCTGACTAGCAGATTGTACAACAGTTGGTACAGCATCCTTGGTGGCAAAAATGCCAGATTGTGCAGACTTGGAAATCCAAACTGAGCGCACTTTGCTCTTGGCAGAAGTGGCTACAGTACGGGGAGTGGTCTTGGAGTTGAGCATCGCCTCGTAGGCTGTCTGGTTGACCTTAACAACCAGTGTCTTCTGCGTCTTCCCGATAGACGCTACGTCACATTGAGTTGCTACTTCCTCGTCGGAGGAGAAAGTTGTCCCCAGTAGAGTCGCCATTTTGTTTGCAAAAACAAAAGTATAGAACTTTATTGATACAAACTGTAATAAAGATTATAAGAATTCTGGGAAAATTACAACTATAGGAATCCAATCTTGATGACGATTGCTTTATCCCTTGGACGATGTGAACTTTGAAGACGAAGCCTTTGAAGTTGAAAACAACTCTGGAAATTGAAGGCAAAAGCCTCTGAAGTTGAAGACAAAAGTCTCGGAAGAATGCAGCAGCACTTTGGCAAGAACTCCTGAACTCTCTGATTTCTGATCTCTGATCTTGATCCCCTTGAAATGAAGACTTGAAACTCTATTTATAGAGTTCTGAAAATAACTAACTTTCAGTTATTTTGGACTGCGCAAACTGATTTGCGCAGCAACTGGTTTGCGCAGCACTGGATTACGCAGGCAGTTATTGGATCGTGGGCCAACTATCTGAGACACATGGCATTATTTGATTGAAATGCGCATGATCGTGCATAGACAGTTGCCACGTAATGAGCAATTGATGGCATGAATGCCACATGTAATTGGTCAGTTATGTTGGTAGAATGCGCAGAGTTAACTGCGCAGAAATGGTTTGTGCAACCACGGATTGCGCATGAATGGTTTGCGCAACCACGGATTGCACTGCCACCTGTCAGCCGCCCTCGAGCACTGTGCGGCGTCAAAAACGAACAGCCTCCTCGTTATTCGTATTGTCAGCTGTCAGGAAGATCTGATTTGATTCAGTCAATGATGACTTCGGCTACGTCAGCCTGCGCAGTTGGGAACATGCGCAAACCAACCTGTGCAAAGTGATATCTGCGCAATCTGTTGTCTGCGCAACTCAACAAAATGATGAATATCTTGAATTTTTGACTTTGTTAATTGATGCAACTTAATTTTTTAGGACCTACAAACCCTATCTAAACTCATTACATATTCAGTTTTCTTTGCATATTTGGATAGCCCTAGGTGTCCCCTAGCTGTAGGTATTGGTTTCGTGTCGAGTCGTGTCCATTTCGTGTCCGTTTCGGACACGTATCATGACTTGTACACATGTGTTTGATGAAATGCCTGGGAGGATTATTTTTCACTAATTTTGAAAACTATTTAAACAAAAATATTATTTTTAATGTGTCTTCTAATTTCCCTAAACCTAAACCATATTTCTGTGTCGTATCGTATCCATACGATGGCGTGGACACAGCCCCGCACGCGGGTTAGTGTATCCCCTGCTGCCCGACACTGAGATCTCGATGCACAGGACACCAGGACACATAAAATTTTGTAGAGTTGTTGGGGCAATCACTGACACTATGCTCCCAATATTTGGGAGCATATGATTCACCAAACGAGGAGAAATCACGTGCACACTGGACACGCACTGTGTGCACGTGCGTAAATTCTCTCTCACTGATACGTACGTTCAGTTTGGACACGACACGGCCATGACCCGATTTAGGGTGCCTATTCCCTAGCCCTAGACCCAGTCTAACACGGGACACGGACATGACCCTTCTCGTGTTGTGTGTCGAGTCCTATTGGACTCGACATGGCTGCACGAGGCAGTCCTCACTGCCAGTTTCAGTTGATGTTTCCATTTCGAATTGGATACTTCGTGTCCAGTTTCCTAGACACGAAGACACCCCAAGACACGTGCACAAGTAGTGTTATGTGTTACAAACCCTTTAATTCAATTACTATGTTATTTGCATTCGAAATTGGGTTGAATCCCCTATTCTCTGATACTGTGTTCCTGAAGGTGCATTTCTGAAATCTCTAATTCATTTTAATGTTTTAAATGTTAATTTACAATTAATTAGCATAGCAGCATGTTAATGTATATATATATACGATCAGTACATTCATCTAGATATGGAGTTGGATGACATTTGATGTTTTCGAGTTCAAATTGAAGCTCTTCTGAATTTTAATGTAGGGTTAGCTGTTGCTTGTGTATAAATTCGAATGTATTTACATGAATATAACTGAGAAGTACCACCCATCTGTAATATACACACTGTACACACTACCCCCTATCCTAATTTCCTATCTATTGATCCCTACACACTCACACACACACCCATATGCATATAACTGAGATGTCAGTTATTAATAAACTGAATTAGTGGTTTCTAATGTTTGATTGAATGTTAATTAGATGCATTGTATAGGTACACATGTCTCTGTGTATGTATGCATGACTGAACTCAATACATTACACACAAATCTAAAATTCTACATACTATTTTTCTATATTATTTACACTATTTTCCTGTTTTTGACACACACATTGAAGACACCCCTGCTACACTCCTCGACACTATTGACTGAACCTATCTACCCACACACACATGCATATACCTCATTGACATAATACCATACACACAAGATATTTGCAATTGAACTGAACCTGAGAATCCCTATTTTCCCTGCATACCTAGTTCAATTATAGTGTTCTTCACTGTTCTGTTATTTGAGTTCAGTTTATGTAGAGTTATCAATTATTTGCTGTTGAGATAGGTTCAGGATTTATACTGCTAACTATTGATTTTACTCCTATTTACACTTAACTTTCATGTACTCCTGAGATTGATATTCACACCTTTACACACACACAAACTGAGATTTGATTTTGAACTTGGAAATTAGTTTGAATGTTAGATTTAAACATGAGAAGTGAGTTTGATTTGAATTTGGAAAATTGTTTGAATATTTGGTTGAAATATGGAAACAGGGATTTTATTTGGGATTTGGTTTCATGAAAACTGAGTTTTCCCCTTAATGTAGTAACCTGAGATCACCTTGTTGTCACACCCAAGAGCACAAACATGTGAATGTATACTACTCACACACACACACATTAGTCTACATTTCAACCTCACACTTGGACACATCCTGAAATCACCCTCATGAACACACCACTGCCACATACACACACACACACATTTAACCTACATGTTGTATCACATACATCACACACTGTTCAGTCACATCCTCTACCTTTTCGTCACAGACACTCATCACCCACACCTATCTATACACACACTACATGTTTAAACACACTACATTGCAACCTAACCCTCTCTATCTCTCTAATATATATATATATATATATATATATATATATATATATATATATATATATATATATATATATTGTTTATGCAAATGATGAATTGAACTAAATTAACCCTTCCCTTCTACCCCATGTACATGTGACACTCAATACACACCCTATATATATATATATATATATATATATATATATATATATATATATATATATTTTATATATATATATATATATATATATATATATATATATATATATATATATATATATATGCATTAGCCTTTCACACTATCCACACCATGCTAGCATAGATTACATTTTCCTACCGCCTTGTATATAGGCATTAGCCCATATGTTTATGCTTACCTACTGTATATATATGTAATGTATATATAATGCAATAATAGATGGAATGTATGCATACATGTGTGTACATTGCTTGTATGCTAGACTCTTAGCTTATGAGATTCTATACATAGTGTATGTATGTATACTAGTATGTGTGATGCTTGGTTTGGCTTTGTAATTGTGTGTGAGTACTAGCCTAGGCTTGGTTAGGTCTAGTGAGACTTGTTAGACTTGTTTGGGCTAGGACTTGACCTAGTTTACTAGTATAGTTGACTAGAGTTGACCAAGTGTTGAATTTAGTCTATAGTTTGACCTAGACAGCATGCAGATGCATTGTAGATTACAATTATCATCCCCTGTATACATCTTGACTTATGTTACTCTAACTAGGAGTCAGGTATCTCATCTCGGATAGTACATTTACTTCAGACATTCAGATACCAGGCGAGTACATTCTCTGATCATTACATAACTTGCTTAGGATTATATTTCTGCACTAGATTACCTTATTTGATGCTGGCACGATATTATCACGGATTGGTACTATATGGATCCCTACATGAGATGTTATCTCCCTCAGGAGCTTCGGATACTTCATGTCATGTATTTCATGTACATCATGTATTCCTCGCTCCCATGTTATTCATGTTTTTCATGTGCTTCATGCTCGTTCATATATGCTCGTGCACTCTCATGTGCTCTCATGTTCGATCATGTCTCTTATGTATCTCATGTATAACCTATACTTCATGTGCACCCATTTATGGGCCTTCATGTGAAATTTATGTGCACTCACTTGTGAGCCCTCATGTATACTTCATGTGCACCCATTTATGGGCTTTCATGTGAAATTCATGTGCACTCATTTATGAGCCCTCATATATACTTCATATGCACCCATCTATGGGCCTTCATGTGAAAATTATGTGCGTAACATAACTTGTCTAGATCCTTGTGTATTGATTGAGGTATGGGAGAGTATAAATTGTCATGTGAACAATTCCAAAGTAGTATAACCATATGCGCCTCTTTAGTATATTCATATGCAATTCCAGCCGTTCATATGTCGACTTTGTACTCTATATCACTAGTCACTGATAGTTCTCTACTTATAGTAGATATTTCCATTACAGTTCTCTCTTTTACATTATGTTCATTCTTTCAGTTTCTTGTATCGTACTCTCTTGCATGTTTATATTTTCTAACCCGTTATGATCTGTGTGAGATGTATTGTGCTCGCTCTTGTCCTGATTGAACCTATTGAAAATATTACAGAGGACGAGGATGGCTCTGGTGTCTACCTATTATGTTGCAGCTATAGACAACACTTGTGACTTGGACCCACTTACAATAGAGGATCTGCTACCAGTGGTTTAGACTGCTAGTTTATACTCTTACCTTGTCTTTTCATTGATATATTATTGTATATATTGGGAATTTGTTTATCTGGATGTTTGTGGAGATGTTTAGACACTTAGACTTTTTTCTATTGTATCTCTTGTGTGGATTCGTTTATATCTATCTATCTTATCGTTTTTTGCCTTAGATGTGATTGAGACTGTATTCTGTTATGTCACCTCTATTCGGAGTTTATATACTGTACAGGTACCTTATATATTTTTAGATGATTGACCTAGGACAGCGTTCTACCGCCGATACTGCGGCGGAGGCTAGACGTACCCATTTCTCGTGCCCTTACACTAGGGTGCGGGTCGTGACATGTTTTTAGTGGTAGCCCATGCAGGTCGAGTTTATGTAGTGGTATTCGAACTAGCGTATCATTACAGCCTGTAGTAGGATTAGGATATATTTTTAAAGATACTCAATCACAGTTAGGACTCCTTGAGAGATTCCTGGGATGATCCTTGAGAATCTTATTTAAACTTCAATTTAAAATCCTTTCCCTTGTTTTGTTCCCTCTCACTCCTTGATCATTGAATTTGATTTTGATAGATCGTTGTTGATTTTGATTTTCCTATCGAGATGAATTTTATGGCCTGAGTTACGATATTTTCTGATAACATATATTGACGGGAATAACAGGGATGGTAAAACGTCTACTTGATTATGGAACCTGTAGTTTATCGCAGCCATATTAGCTGGCGTGGCGGAAACATAGAGACCTGACTTCGGATGTACGTATCTTGGTTATGAGATTTGGAATTTTTTACAGTTATACTAGTCGGCATAGCGAGAATTTCAGATGACATGATTATAGAGGTGCATGCCCCAGTTATGGAATCTGTAGTTTATCGCAGCCTTGCTTACTGGCATGGCGAGGACTCTGAGTAACATAATTTTGGACAGACGCATGTGATTATCAGATTGTATCTTGAGAAGGTTTTTAAACATATCATCTGTATCGTACCCTTCTATGGTTATAAAATTGTTTTCATCATCAAATAACTAAGGAGTAGGGAAATTTTAGTTTTGTATATCTTATTCATATGTAGTTCTTTAAAAGTGTAATGACATGATGACTTGTAGAGTGTCTGTACCCTAGAGATGATAGTTAGCATTGGTATTAGAATAATAACCCATTGTAGATGATTTCTCTATTATTTATAATACCTACCAGTTTTCATATAGGATGTTAGTATACCTTACAGCATTGATGATTTATTATTTTCCCTTACCCTTTCCAGTAGGGCACCCATGACCAGAGCTGTCCTTGAGTATAGTTGTAGTTTCACCTAAGACTGAGAGGTGTATATACATAGATAGGTTACTGATGATATTGGCATATGGGATAGGGGTTTGGTTGGTATCTATAGGTCATTGTTGTATAGGGTTATATACATGTTGTTTAGCCTATATTTGGTCCAGTTTTCTATTTTAGTTAAGTTCTTCTTGTGATGAGTTCAGTCATGTTAGATCAACCTTTATAGGCAGTGTGCAGACCTTTCACTAGATACCCTGTACCCTTGGTTCAGACTTGTACAAGTTGTTCACTGCACTTAACATTTCATTACCTACCATATTGTATCATAGATTTTACTGGACCATTGCTCAGACCCTAATTATTGACTCACCAATATAACCATCAACCCCTTATCATATTCTACATATCTGGAGAGTCAGTATCATGCATATTAGAGGTCTGCACTCATCCTTACTTTCTGTACACGGTGACATGTTGCATCTATTAACATTTTTCTTTACTTGATAGCCTTGCAATACCCTTCAGTATAACCTGTAGTACCTGCCCTACAGTGAAGTTTAAACTTTTCTTGGGCATGGTTGTTCAGTCCATTTAGGATAGTTGTATACATTGGGGATATAACGTGGGTTGTTAATAAGAGTTCTCCCTTGATCATTTGTTCTGTCCCTCTTTCATTCTTAGATACAGATAATACCTATTTAGCCCGTTTGTCCAGATACATGTCCAAACCCTTTTCTTTCATTATTGGTTCAGTTATCCAAAGCCTCTACCTGAGCATTAGTACAATTTTCCATATGTATGTGTCCTATGTATCATTGTCCTCTATATTGTCCAAATCTTGATTACCCAGAATTGATCAACTTAGATCACATCGAGACTAAATTTTCTTAATATATATTGTGATTGGATTTCAATGCTATTGACTTTCGTTCTTTAAACTTTTGATTTTGATTTTTTTTCTTTGAATAGTACCCCTTTGTAGATAATTACTAGCTATCTTTATTTTATTTTTGATAATTACCAGTTTTCATATAGGATGGTATACTGCCTTACAGCCTTGATGATTTGTTGTTTCTGTAACTTTTCTAATTTAGCACCCCAAATTGCTTGTATGTTTTGATACCCTATGACCGTTTTGGTTTAGCATGACTAGTATACCTAGATGAGACTTTCAACTGCCACCGTATACCATGATCCTGTATACCATTCTTTTAAATTGTATGATTTAGGTAAGTTCTGAGAATTTGATTGTTGGGGACAAGACACTAGAAGAAGTACAACCATATTAATTTCGAGGACGAAATTTTTCTAAGGTGGGTAGACTTGTAACACCCAATTTTCTAAAATGTGGATAATTTTGAAATTTTATGATTTTAATTATTTCATTATTATATTTAAATAATAATATGATTTTTGGTGATTTTTAATCAATTTAAAACTATTTAAAACCATGACTTTTGATTTTGATGTGCAGCTAGTGAAACCCTAGAGACTGTCTACCCTAGTGCCTAACCATGTGATTTGAAATATTTATTTATTATTTTTAGCCTAGGGTTAATTTGGTCATTTTGACTTATTAGAATTATTTATTTATTTGTTGGAATATATGTGAATTTATTATTAATTAAATAATTGCTTGGTGTCTTGTTAGTCCTTAACCTAGAATGAAACTAACCTATAAGTGAGACGTAACCTATAGACTAAGTGGGACTTGTTAGTTTAAGTCATGGTTAGAAAATTGGTAGATAATTGCTTTTGGGCTTATTAGTTAGAATGAGGTGTTTTAAGAATAGGCCTTTAACTAGGAAGCCTAGAAACCCACCAAGAGAGGGAGGCCCATGGCCCAACTACCTAAAACCCTAACCCTAGAGTTTTGGCCAGCCAACATAGGAAATCCTACCCCTATATAATGTCTCTTCTATTAGTTGTAGCCTCCTTAAGAAAGTTTCCAAGTTTACAAGAAGGAGAGGTATAGAAATCTTCCTCAAGCCCTACTTTCTTCATTTTAATTCCTTTTCCACTCTAGTCTTTTGCGTTAGTTCCTAATCCAGCTCTATTTCATGTCCTTGGAGAGAAACCTCAGCTTTGAAGCAATTTGGAGCTTTGGGCTAGCAAGGAGGAATCCTCATTTTATGAGTTTTAAGAAAGAACAACCAATAGGTAACTCTATCTAAACTCATTAGATATTCTATTTTCTTTGCATATTTGGATAGCCCTAGGTGTCCCCTAGCTGTAGGTATTGGTTTCGTGTCGAGTCGTGTCCGTTTCGTGTCCATTTCTGACACGTATCATGACTTGTACACATGTGTTTGATAAAATGCCTGTGAGGATTCTTTTTCACTAATTTTGAAAACTATATGAACAAAAATGTTGTTTTTAATGTGTCTTCTGATTTCCCTAAACCTAAACCATGTTTCTGTGTCGTGTCGTGTCCATACGATGGCGTGGACACAGCCCCGCGCGCGGGTTAGGGTATCCCCTGCTGCCCGACACTGAGATCTCGATGCACAGGACACCAGGACACGTGAAATTTTATGGAGTTATTGGGGCAATTACTGATACTATGCTCCCAAAATTTGGGAGCATATGATTCACCACACGAGGAGAAATCACGCGCACACTGGACACGCACTTTGTGAACGTACAGAAATTCTTCCTCACTGATACGCACGTTTAGTTTGGATACGACACGACCATGACCCGATTCAGGGTGCCTATTCTATAGCCCTAGACCCACACTATCATGGGACACGAACACGACCCTTCTCGTGTTGTGTGTCGAGTCCTGTTGGACTCGACATGGCTGTACGAGGCAGTCCTCACTGCCAGTGTCAGTTGATGTTTCTATTTCGAATTGGACACTTCGTATCCTGTTTCAAGGGCACGAAGACACCCCAAGATACGTGCACAAGTAGTGTTATGTGTTACCAACCCTTTAATTCATTTACTATGTTATTTGCATTCGAAATTGGGTTGAATCCCCTATTCTTTGATACTGTGTTCCTGAAAGTACGTTTCTGAAATCTCTGATTCATTTTAATTTTTTAAAATGTTAATTTACATGTAATTAACATACCAACATGTTAATGTATATATATATATATATATATATATATATAATATATATATATATATACGATCAGTATATTCATCTAGATATGGAGTTGGATGACATTTGATGTTTTCGAGTTCAAATTAGAGCTCTTCTGAATTTTAATGTAGGGTTAGCTGTTGCTTGTGTATAAATTCGAATGTATTCACCTGAATATAACTGAGAAGTAACACCCCTCTGTAATATACACACTGTACACACAACCCCCTATCCTAATTTCCTATCTATTGATCCCTACACACTCACACACACACCCATATGCATATAACTGAGATGTCAGTTATTAACAAACTGAATTAGTGGTTTCTAACGTTTGATTGAATGTTAATTAGATGCATTGTATAGGTACACATGTCTCTGTGTATGTATGCATGACTGAACTCAATGCATTACACACAAATATGAAATTCTACACACTATTTTTTCAAATTGTTTACACTATTTTCCTGTTTTTGACACACACATTGAAGACACCCTTGCTACACTCCTCGACACTATTGACTGAACCTATCTACCCACACACACATGCATTTACCTCATTGACACAATACCATACACACAAGACATTTGCAATTGAACTGAACCTGATAATCCCCATTTTCCCTGCATACCTAGTTCAATTTCAGTGTTCTTCACAGTTCTGTTATTTGAGTTCAGTTTATGTAGAGTTATCAATTATTTGCTGTTGAGATAGGTTCAGGATTTACACTGCTAACTATTGATTTCACTCATATTTACACTTAACTGTCATGTACTCCTGAGATTGATATTCACACCTTCACACACACACAAACTGAGATTTGATTTTTGAACTTGGAAATTAGTTTGAATGTTAGATTTAAATATGAGAAGTGAGTTTGATTTGAATTTGGAAAATTGTTTGAATGTTAGGTTGAAACATGGAAATTGGGATTTTATTTGGGATTTGGTTTCATGAAAACTGAGTTTTCCCCTTAATGTATTAACCTAAGATCATCTTGCTGTCACACCCAAGAGCACAAACCTGTGAATGTATACCACTCACACACACACACATTAGTCTACATTTCAACCTCACACTTGGACACATCCTGAAATTACCCTCATGAACACACCACTGCCACATACACACACACATTTAACGTACATGTTGTTTCACATACATCACACACTGTTCAGTCACATCCTCTACCTTCCTGTCACAGATACACATTACCCTCACCTATCTACACACACACTACATGTTTAAACACACTACATTGCAACCTAGCCCTCTCTATCTCTATAATATATATATATATATATATATAATATATATATATATATATATATATATATATATATATATATATATATATATATATATATATATATGTTGTTTGTGCAAATGATAAATTGAACTAAATTAACCCTTCCCTTCTACCCCATGTACATGTGACACTCAATACACACCCTATATTATACATGTATATAGGCATTAGCCTTTCACACTATCCACACCATGCCAGCATAGTTTACATTTTCCTACTGCCTTGTATATAGGCATTAGCCCATATGTGTATGCTTACCTATTATATATATATGTAATGTATATATAATGTAATAATGGATAGAATGTATGCATACATGTGTGTACATTGCTTGTATGCTAGACTCTTAGTTTATGAGATTCTATACATAGTGTATGTATGTATACTAGTATGTGTGATGCTTGGTTTGGCTTTGTAATTGTGTGTGAGTGCTAGCCTAGGCTTGGTTAGGTCTAGTGAGACTTGTTAGACTTGTTTGGGCTAGAACTTGACCTAGTTGACTAGTGCAGTTGACTAGAGTTGACCAAGTGTTGACTTTAGTCTAGTTTGACCTAGACAGCATGCAGATGCATTGTAGATTATAATTATCATCCCCTGTATACATCTTGACTTGTATCGCTCTAACTAGGAGTCAGGTATCTCATCTCGGACAGTACATTTACTTCAGACATTCATATACCAGGCGAGTACATTCTCCGATCATTTCATAACTTGCTTAGGATTATATTCCTGCTCTAGATTACCTTATTTGATGCTGTCACGATATTATCACGGATTGGTACTATATGGATCCCTACATGAGATGTTATCCCCTTCGGGAGCATCGGATACTTCATGTCATGTGTTTCATGTACATCATGTATTCTTCGCTCCCTTGTTATTCACGTTTCTTATGTACTTCATGCTCGTTCATGTATGCTCGTATACTCTCATGTGTTCTCATGTTCGGTCATGTTTCTCATATATCTCATGTATAACCTATACTTCATGTGTACCCATTTATAGGCCTTCAAGTGAAATTTATGTGCACTCACTTATGAGCCCTCATGTATACTTCATGTGTACCCATTTATGGGCTTTTATGTGAAATTCATGTGCACTCATTTATGAGCCCTCATGTATACTTCTTGTGCACCCATCTTTGGGCCTTCATGTGAAAATCATGTGCGTAACATAACTTGTCTAGATCCTTGTGTATTGATTGGGGTATGGAGGAGTATAAATAGTCATATGAACAATTCCAAAGTAGTATATCCATGTGCACCTCTTTAGTATATTCTTGTGCAATTCCAGTCGTTCACATGTCGACTTTGTAATCTACATCACTAGTCACTGATAGTTCTCTACTTATAGTAGATATTTCCATTACAGTTCTCTCTTTTACATTATGTACATTCTTTCAGTTTCATGTATCGTACTCTCTTGCATGTTTATATTTTCTAACCTGTTATGATCTGCGTGAGATGTATTGTGTTCGCTCCTGTCCTGACTGGACCTGTTGAAAATATTACAGAGGACGAGGATGGCTCTGGTGTCTACCTATTATGGTGCAGCTATAGACAACACTTGTGACTTGGACCCACTTACAGTAGAGGATCTGCCACCAATGGTTTAGACTACTAGCTTAGACTCTTACCTTGTCTTTTCATTGATACATTATTGTATATATTGGGCATTTATTTATCTGGATGTTTGTGGAGATGTTATCATAGACACTTAGACTTCTTTCTATTGTATCTCTTTGGTGGATTCGTTTATATCTATCTTATCGTTTTCTGCCTTAGATGTGATTGAGACTGTATTTTATTATGTCACCTCCATTCGGAGTGTATATACTGTACAGGTACCTTATATATTGTTAGAAGATTGACCTAGGACAACGTTCTACCGCCGATACTGCGGCGTAGGCTGGACGTACCCACTTCTCGTGTCCTTACTCTAGGGTGCGGATCGTGACATGTTGGGACGCTGTCTTGGGCAACTTGACCACCAAGGATTCAGCTTGAGGTATTAGCTTGCCTGAGGGTGTCGGATCGACACTTGTTTGTCGGCTAGTCTTGGGAAGATAGATGACCATCAGCTTGGCAGAAGACTTCGTGTCTTCTAAATGCTTTTGACTAGATCTTGGCAATCAGATCACTATCGGCCCTATGACGGGTTTTGGCTCATGACTTTGGGAGTCGAATGACCATTGGTTCTGACTGTGCAGCTTGGACGAGAGAACCGGGTACCTCTTTATGCAAAGTTGTGACAAGTGGTGCGGCTTTGTCCGGTTTATAGGCCTGGAGATAAATTCTTAAGGGTTTCTCTGGCCCTGTGATGCCTGCCAGTTCGTCAGTTATATATCTCTTGGATTCTTCATATAGACAAGCCTTCGAAGAATAATAAGACTCAACCCCTTTGAAGGGATTGATGTTGGTGAATTCAGTCTTAACGAAGCCGTGGTTACTGACATACTTGAAGCACTGGTGAAGGGTGGATGGCACGATCATATAATCATATATCCACAGATGCCCCAAGAGGATGTTGTAGGACATATCTACATCTATGACGTAGCAGGTAACCTCCGTCTTCAGGTCACCAATCTGACATTTCAATCGGATCTTCCCTAGGGGATAGCTCCTTCTTGAGTTAAAACCGCTAATGGCAGTGTTGGTCGCCGCTAGCCGGTGCATAGGGATGCCAAAAAGTTGGAGCAAGCTTTTCGGGATGATGCTTATTGACGAGCCGGGGTCGATATACATCTGATCCACCTTGATGTCGCCTATGTATCCAGAATAGTACAAGGGGCGACCATGCAAATTGGACTTGATCAACATGTCCTGTGGAGTAAATATGACGTTGGGCATTACATCTGTGCTATCGCTGCCCTGTAGATTTGTTGGCGGATCTTCCCATGTAGGCTTGACCAGAGCTAAGTAGGCGTTAGCATTTTGGAGTGCTTCGCTCAATACGACACGAAGATCCTTGGAGAGCCTTAGGAGCTTGTATAACGACAACTTTGCTGCCGTATTAGCTAATTATGCTAATATGTCAAAGTTGTAAGGTCTCTCCAGTCCCTGAGGTACATCGTTATGGAGTGGCCTGTCGAAGCGGGTTTCCTTTGGTTTGGACTTATCCGCCAGTGGAGGCTGAGATGGCCTCGGAACATCAGAGGGAGACCACGTTGCCGGCTGAGGATCTTCGACTGAATTATCCCGTAGGGACTGGACTTGCGCTCCAGACCGGGTTACGATGGCTGCAGCTTCTTCAGCTTCGGTTGAAATTGTATAGCAGGACCTAGACTTCCTGCTCTTTTTCTTATTGGTAGGAGATGACACCTCCTGGGTAACTTCGGGCACTAAGTCTGGATGCACCCACATGATCTCTCATCGCGATGTGGTGAGAGGTACCAATCCAGATGTCTGGCTCCGGACGGGTGTAAGATTAGCAACCTCCATCGTTGTCCGGAGGATAAGTATAATCCCGTATGGAGTGCTTGTTGGAGGAAAGTCGCCGAACTGAATTGACACTATGTTTGCCGCTATGGTAACCTCTTCAAAGTCTATCGACAGAGCTTTGGAGTCGATAAGACTCTGAATATACCGCTTTAATTGGAAGCAGTCATGAGTGGAATGATAGACATAGCGGTAGAAGTGACAATATTTTGGGTCCTCCATTTTTGTCGCTCGGGGCTCGTACCTTGGTGGGGGGAGCTGGATCCTACCCCCTTACAAGAGCATATTGAAGATAGGTTTGACATGACTATCTTCAAATGAGTAATTCACCTTGGGCCACGGACCTTCCGTCTGTTTTTGTTTGGGCTTTTGGGTCACATCAGCGACCATGGCCTGTTTGTCCCATTATTTTGGTTGGAGGTGGATCCACTATTGTTGTTGCTAGAGGTAGAACTAGGACGTCTGTCCTTATCCTCTTCGTCTGGGATGTGTAATCCCAACTGGCGAGCCTTCTTCAATTTTGCCTCTACGTTGGTAGCACTTATGATGAAGGTCGTCCAATCCCTGAATTGATCGTCACCCATCCAGAGGCTAATTGCGGGGAGCAACTTCTTCTGGCAGATTTCAATCAAGGAGCTCTCGGGATTGCCTTGGGGCAATCTTATTATGGTTTAGTAGAACCGCTCGATATAGTTTCTTGTTAGCTCCCTCTCTTCCTGAACGACGTCCATGAGAGATGACATCGTTACATCATGCCCCACTTCGTAGAATCTTTCTAGGAACATGTGCTTGAAGCCGTCAAAAGAATGGATGCAGTTGTCAGAAAGGTTGCGGTACCAGTCGAACGCGATCCCCTCCAATGCTTCGATGAATAATCGCGTGAGGATGGCATCACTATGCGGCAAATAGTCGATTGTGACTTTAAAGTAAGTCATGTACCGACTTGCAGAGGTCTTTCCGTCATAAGAATTGATATGGAATGACTTGTATCGTGGTAAAAAAGGCACATCTCTCCATGCAACGTGATATGGCTACCGTATTCTGAGATCCCGAGAGGAGTCTCGGGGATTGAACATTGCTCAAAGCTCATGGACTTTCCTCCTTGCCTCATTGGCTTCATCTGCAGCTGAAGGAACGGATGCTTATAAGGGATCATCACCCAAAGGAGGGGCGGTCGTATTGGAGTCAGCGTTGATTGCGGGTCGCAAGCTTGTTTGTCCGGGCGTCCTTGCCGGTTGGGTTGGCAAGGCGGCTTTGATTTCGTCCATGTACTCGACCAAGGACATGAGCATGGCTTCAAGTACCTCTAGACGTTGTTGGTCAGAAGGCACTTCATGATCATCGTCAGCCATAAAGAGTATCCTCACGTGGGTAGAGGTAGAAGGGATCATAGCGGAGGTGCTCTCTGTGCCGTACCATTGTACAGAGAAATCGTTGGAGAATGTCGGAATGTCATCTTCCTCGGACTCGAAAGGGGTGTTACCCCCTGTGCTTGAAGCCGCATCGTCTTGGTGAGGGTAGTGGCCCTCAGGGAAGTCCAAGTCTGTTGCACAGTTCTGGGGGATCTCTACCCCTGTATGTTCTCTTGGTACACCGTGTGGTAGAATATATTGAGGGGACTGCTACCCCCAGCTTCATCTACACCCAAAGAGGCCGAAGGTACACCCTCGGATGCTGGAAGCTTCTTCTTGGATCGAGTGCCTAAATAGACACCCCCTATGGTTGTCGGCGGGAACCCTCCAGATGAGTGTCTTCTTGTAATACTGGCCGCGATTGTCGGGCTGGAAGAGCCTGTCTTCTTTCTTCCCTTGCCAAGAAGAACGTTTTGAGTTGAATTACAGGAGGCGAAAGAAAACTCCTCGTCCCCCAAAATTTGTGCCTGTTTCTTGAGTTGTTGTCGGACAGGTGCTGGCGGCTGCAGTCGTTGGAAAACTGACTGTCGACCTTCAGGTGATGCTGATTTGTCGCAGCAGCAGTTGATGATAACTTGGGTGCAATGGCATCCCGAGAGGGACTCATTGCATATCCACGCTGCCACCTTGCGTTTGTGTGTAATCACCTCACGCAAGTCGGTAGCAAGCTGATCTACCTTTGCACCAAACTTGTGGACTCGGGTATCCCAAGTACACGGGTGCTTAGGTACCATGTTTGCGCCCTGATCCGTGGCTAGTAAAAGTACTTGCTCTAGATCGGGAGGGAGACTTTAAAGACCCACCATGTCCGTTAGCCCTGGGGGACTGGACGCGGGTGGTTCTGTACAACTTTCCATCAGGAGCCCGTGTAACAGTCAACGGGGCCCGCTGACAATCAGCAACTTGGACAGTTTACTAGGCTTGTTGGGCCGCACTGTCCTAGACTTCTTTGACTTAGCACCCAAAGGTGTATAGTAAAAAGAGTCCAGATTGATACATCCAACGTTCTCAATGTACCGCATAGCACCGGGCCCGCATGAGAGACGGTTGAACACAGAGCTTCTGACAGGGCCGCATGAAACATCCTGTCTGAGGCCAGGTTAGGTTGCCGCATGGGCTATCTTCTTGCGGCCAGAGCTGGCTGCCGCATAGGCCATCTTCTTGCGGCCAGTGTTAGCTGCCGCAAGAGTTGTCTTCTTGTGGCCAGAGTCGGTTGGCGCATGAGTTGTCTACCTGCGTCCAGAGTTGGCTGCAGCATGGACAGACTGCCCATCTCTTTTATGCGGCTTCTTCTTTGTCTGCATGGATTTTCCTTATTCTCCCAAAAACTCAGCATCGTAGTGTTTTTCTCTGTTGGATTTGGGGACAGTGGGTCCTCTGCGGTCGGAAGTAAAGCCGCAAGAGAGCTTTGGTCACCGTCTTGGGATGCAGAAGGAGCTTCTTCGAAAACTTGGTCGGGGGCAACAGTTCTGTGCACCGACGTCCTGCGAGTTCTCTTTGGGTTGGCTCACTTCTGAGACGGACTGTCGCTCCCTTCAGAGAGCATTTCTTCGAAGGCTTGTTGGTTAAAATGAACGACAAGCATTTGTTGCGTAGAGCCAAGTTTGGAAGAGTCAGATTGCATCACCAACTTCTCATCAGAGGAGAAGGACGTCTCCAGCAGAGTCGCCATCTTATTTGCCATTAAAAAATCAAAGACAGGTATCACAAAAACACTTAAATTGATTGCAAACTTGCTTGTACAAAGAAAAGCCTAGAAAGAAATCCTAGGAAACAATCTAAGTACAATTGTTTAGTTTTGATTCTGGGGGGTGACGGTAGAGGCTCGAGAACTGCCGTACTCTTTGGACTATCTGACACAGTCCTTAGCTTTTGAAGAAATTTCTTTTCGAAGGTTGCCAGCCCTAGATTGCCAACCATCTTGCAGGGGTGTGGCACCCCGCTATTTATAGTGATTTCAGGATAAAGGATATTTTGAGCCGCATAGATGACCACGTGGCAAATCCCCGGGCCACATGGCCGTAATAATGCCTCAAGACTCGATTTGTGACTGATAGATGGAGATTTGTTAGGACTTGTTATGGTTTGTCGTTGTAGCAAGTCTGAGTAGTTGAGACCTAGTCAACTTGTCACGTGTATCAACTAATCTTCTGTGGCGAGCCGCATGAAGGATGTCTTCTGGCCGAGCCGCATGAGAAATGTCTCATGGCTGAGCCGCATGAAAGAATGTCTCACGATTGAGCCGCATGAAGGAATATCTCATGACCGAGCCGCATGAAGGAATGTCTCATGTCCGAACCGCATGAAGTACATCTCATGACCGAGCCACATGAGGGAATGTCTCATGACCGAGCCGCATGAAGGACATCTCACGACCAAGCCGCATGAGGAATGTCTCATGACCGAGCCGCATGAGGAATGTATCATGACCGAGCCGCATGAGGAATGCCTTCTGACCGAGCCGCATGAAGGACGTCTCATGACTGAGCCGCATGAGGAATGTTTTATGACTAAGTTGCATGCAGGATATCTTCTGGCTGGATGGGTATGGGGCCCTAGGAGAAGGTGTTGTGCCGAATGTCACGATTTGAGAGAGTTTTATTTGTCTCCCTCTTGACTGATCTCCTTGTTCAAAGAAGATTTGACGGTAGACTTCTTCGGAAGATTGTGATGCTCTTGACTGAGATGATGCGCCTGATTGAGATATCTGAGTAATGCATCTAGTTGAGAGCAGGCCGTTACAACGTCTTCAATTGGCATCATGTTTCCGAGATGATGTTGGAAAGGCACATTAGGTCGCAGTCGCTGGAATATAGACTGCCTTGATAGTGGAGCCACTGTCTTGTAGCAGCGGCAGTTGATGATGGCTTGGGTGCAGTGATGTCCTGGAAGGGGCTCATCGTACGCCAAGGTTGCTTCCATCTCGCAGGTTGATAGCAGATTGATCTACCTTCGTATCCATATTGTGGGCCCGGGTATCCCGAGCTCCCGGGTGCATAGGTATTATATTTGCTCCCTGATCACCGGCTAGTAAAGTACTACGCTCGATCGATGTAGGAAGGCTTTTTGGGATCATCATATTTGCTCCCTGATCACCGGCTAGTAAAGCACTGCGCTCGATCGTTGTAGAAAGAATTATGGGACCATCATATTGGCTCCCTGGTCTGAGGCTAGTAAAGCACTACGAGCCAGGACGAGCTATGACAGGCCCGGGCATAAAATATGCGATATGACCCTAGACTTCTTCAACTTAGCACCTGAAGGTGCGTAGTAGGAAGAGTCCAAGTTAGAAGCTTCGACATTCTCAACGAGCTGCATGGGGTCTAGCCCATAAGAGATTCCCCCGTGACTTAGTTCAATCGCAATAGCTGCACCCAAGTCGGATGGGGACTTTAGCAAGAGATCCCTCCCCACGACTTAGTTCAAGCGCAATAGTTGTACCCAAGTGGGAGGGGGACTTTAGCAAGAGATTCCCCCCGACTTAGTTCAAGCGCAATAGTTGCACCCATGTGGAAGGGGGACTTTAGCAAGAGATTCCCCCCGACTTAGGTCATGCACAATAGCTGCACCCAAGTGGGAAGGGGACTTTAAGAGTCGGCTCATATTTGGTATAAATGCACCCGAGACGATTCTCTACAGTTAACCATCGGTAGCGCGCATGATTTTTGCGCTCGTATCTCTGGTTTACTGTTGGCATAGCACTTTTGAAGCGCATGGCCCATGCCGCCTTGGATTTCTTCATACTAGCCCGTGAAGACGCCTAGTACTCAGAACCCAACTCATCCTCGCCATGACAGTGAGTGACTCAATTGAGTTATTCTTTTTTTTTCTTTTTTTATTTTGGTGCCTTTTTCAAAGGATGGGAGGGGGCTCTATATATAAAATAGAGTGAGCCCTTTCTTCTTCTCCTTTCCGATGTGGGACTAAAAGCAATATTTTTCATGCTTCTACAACTAGGACATATCCAAAATATTCTTTTGGACAAATACTAGAAAAATTAAAAAAAAATCATTTTTAGGTTGAATACCCTAATTTTGTAAAATGTGATTTTAGATAGAAAACTATTTATAAACTATTTAGAATTATGATAAACTGATATATGAAAGCACTATAAAAGTTCACAAAAGTATTTCATAATTATATGTAGAGCTATCAAGTGGGTCGGGCCAGGCTCGGGCCGGGCCTCTTGAGCCCATAAACTGTAGTAGGCCGGGCCGGGCTGGGCTGGGCTATGGATGAAAATTTTAAGCCCATCCCAGCACATGACCCACGGCACGGTGGGCTTCGGGTCGGGCCGGGCTGGACTGGGCCGGGCCAGACTGGGTCGGGCCAGATGCGACCCAATATAAGGGACTGGTCGGTCGCACTGAAGGCCATCATTTTGATTCAATTCAGTCAGCATATACATATATCATCCGTGGATGCATGCATGTATGTTGTTGTTGCAGCAACTTGCAACTAATATATATTGAAATGAATTGAATTGAATTCAGTTCATTTCAATTCAGTTCACTACTTCACTGTATAACCATAATAATAACAGAGGCCACCACCACTTGCACTTGTTGGTTTAATTAGGCAGTTGTATATGTCATATTTGGAGGGAGTGTTTGTTGTGTACATGTTTTTCTTTTCCTTGTTTCACTGACAACACTGGTGTTAGCTGCTTGGATTTGGGACAAATCAAAGAGATTGTATAAAGATGTTGCAACCGGGTCAAGCTTCGGGCCGAGCTTCGGGCCAGGCCTCGTACCGGGCCGTGCCGGGTCGGGCTTGGGCTTCGGGCCGGGCCTAAATTATGGGTCAATATATGTGGCCCGATACAACCCAATATAGGGGGCTGGGTCGGGCCCACGATTAATCAGGCCGGACCGGCACATGGGCCAATTTTCGGGCCGGGCTCGTGCTGGGCTGGGCCGGCCCGGCCCGGCCCAATTGACAAGTCTAATTATATGGGAAACATATATTTATAACCATCAAAAAATAAAAGCCCAAAATAATATACTAGATGTTGTAAATGAAAAAGCCTTCCAAAATAATCAATTTAATAACTGGTCAACATTGCAATAGTTAAAACCTAATGACTACTTTATTTAACATATTAATTTAAAAGCCCAAGCCCCAAGGTATAATCCTAAAGCCAAAGCCAGTCCAAAAGAGTCTTAACACCAAAGTATACGCTAACAATAATAATAAAGCAAACTAAATCTTTCTTTTCCTCGATTGTATAATACTAATATATAATAATAGTAGTAAACAAACCATTAACTCTCTTTCTCTCTCTCAGAAGAAGGTGACAGAATGAGTGAGAGATTTGAGGGACTGAGAGGTGAAGAGCGGATGAAGTAATTAAACCAGAGAGAGAGTTGAGGGAGAGAACAAAGGAGGGGAGATCGATAGAGCTAGAGGAAAGAGGGAGTGAGTGAAAGAGATGATTTAGAGAGAACTAGAGAGGGAGACGACCGGGAGGGAAACCAAATGGAAGCTCGTGCGTGGCACCGATCTGCCGTGCGTCGGCGGAGGTGTTTCCTAGGCTGACGCCTAATTTCTCAGCTTGTCACAAACCATAAACCCCAAAGTATACGCTAACAATAATAATAATAGAGTCTTCGGTAGAGTTTCGATTGATAAATTTAGTCTTTGTGATAAATTTAGTCCAAAATAACATAAATAAAGTCCCAATTGAGATAATCCTTTAAATTTTTTTACAATATATATATATATATATATATATATATATATATATATATATATATATATATTATATATATATATATATATATATATATATATTTTAATAAACCACCATTCTATTCAAACAAACAGAAAAACATAGTTCGAGTACAAAAATTGGCAATACTTGCCAAACTAGAAATAATTCCCTACTGATGAGAACACTTGATTGAAGCCTTTGCAATCTGTCTTCTAATCTCCTTAAGCAACTGATCCTCCGATAATCTGTAATTTTCATATCTCTATTTATTGTGGTTTTTCCACAAAACCCATATGATCGCTCCTACGCAAATCTGCCTCTTGTGAAGATTCCTCCCTCGCCACCAGTTGTGTAAACAGTGAATCAAAGACATACCCCTGTCTCTGATCTGAACTTCAAGTTGCATTGATCTCCATATCCCCCTGGGCAACTCTCCATCATAGAAGATATGCTCCATTGTTTCCGCCGACTGGAAGCAACAATGACATTTAGAAGCCATATTAAATCCCATTTGTATAATCTGATCATCTGATGGAAGTTTACCAAGCAATACCCTCCACATCAAAATAGATCATTTATATGGGATACAAGTACCCCATATATGAACAAACGATGGGATTACTGGACCGTGTGTTCGAGAAATATCCCACACAGACGCTAACGTGAACCGTCCCGTCGCCCGACGCCAATGCAGCCCCATATCATCTTCAAGAATGTGATGTTCAACCATCTCTCTTCCTGCCAACAACCTCTTCCATACATGAGACGTATTCGACGTAATCTGCACATCAAGAGGGCTAGCCAAGGAACAATATTTCAACATAAAGTACTATATCCATATGCTCTCCTGGGTCCAAAATTTCCACCATAGCTTGACTGTAAACGCCTTCATAATGTCTTCCAGTTTTTTAACACCCAAACCACCCTCTGATTTGGTACGGGCAATAGTATCCCAACCGAGCCATTTCCTCTTAGGTGCCCCATTGCGTGAGCCCCAGAAGAATGAACTAAACATAGCCTCAATACGATTCAACACAGAAACTGGGGGATTACACGCAGCTAGTGTGTAAACGGGTATCGAAGTAAGCACTGATTTTAGAAGAACTAACTTACCTCCCGGCGATAAGATTTTGTTATGCCAACCTTCTACCCTTGCTCTAATTTTGCATAACAAGTCTTCATACATGTCTGCATTCCGATGTCCAGCAGCCATCGGACATCCAAAATAAGTAAATGGTTGAGAGCCAACGTCAAACCCTGTATGGCCTCTGAGCTCTACAACCCGATCCGAGGGGGTCTTCTCTGATAAATATAGTTTGGTCTTGGCCACATTAAGTTTCTGACCAGACGCTTCCTCGTATCTACGAAGGATCTCCTGAATTAGTGGTATTGATCGAGATCACCTGCTGAAAATAATAACACATCATCAGCATATGATAGATGTGTAATGGGCATGCATCCTCTTGGTGAAATTAACGGGGTAAACCTATCTGTAGAAGGCAATAATTTCAAATTACGAGATAAAGCCTCGGCAGCGATGATGAACAGAGCAGGGGATATAGGGTCACCCTGCCGCACTCCTCTAAATGCCTGAAAATAGCCCGCAGCTTCCCCATTAGTCAACGGAGAGAACCAGACATTATTCTGCAACCGGAGCATCATATCCACCCATTTGTTGTGAAAACCGAACCTACGCAAAACTTTGAGTAGGAATCTCCAATCCACGCGGTCGTATACCTTCATCATATCCAACTTGATTGCTATATTACCACCCCAATGCTTCTTGTTCATCTTGGCAACAATTTCTTGGGCCAGGATAATATTATCCACAATTTTGCGCCCTCTAACAAACCCGCTCTGTTCAGGAGAGATCAACCTAGGGAGAATGTGAGCCAATCTCGAAGCAAGAGTTTTCGAGATGATCTTATTAAGCAATGAACAGAGGCTAATAGGTCTGAAATCTGACAAATATTTCGGTTGTTTAATCTTCGGGATCAAAACCAAGGAGGTGTTCGTAATAGCACGAGGAAGGGAAAAGCCATCGAAAAACATACCCACTTCCTCAGTGATGTCATTCCCAATAATCTTCCAGCTGGATAAGAAAAATCTAACACTGAAACCATCTGGTCCTGACGCGCTATTCTGATCCAGTGATTTAATCGTGTCAAGGAGCTCTTTATTGGATGGGAGAGCAATAAGGCAATCGTTCTCTTCATCTTCAACCAAACGTAGAATTACTGAAAGTAGCTCATCATCTTCGCTAATTTCCCTCCGTTGAAACAGGGCCGAGAAATAATCAACAGCATGAGCTTGGATATGGGACTTATCTGATAAAACCTCCTCCGAAGGTGTGGTGATCGAATGAATACGCAAAGCCTTCTTCTTATAATTCACACATTCGTGAAAGTAAGCCGTATTCTTGTCTCCGTCAAGATCCCATTTCATTCTGGATTTTTGACGCTAGAAATCCTCCTCTATACGAACCCGTTGCTTAAGTAATGTAGTTGCTTGGGCAAGTGCAACTCTATTCTCCTCTGATCCATCAGATTCAGCCTTCAGTTTCGCTGTTAGAACCCTGTCCTCTGCATCCTTTACTGCCTGAAATAGGTCCCCGAAAGTAGCCCTACTCCACCTCGAGAGAGCCGAACGACACGCTTCCAGCCGAAGAACAACCTTTGTGATCCCATGATGATGATCTACCGAGTTCCACGCCTCTTGAATCAGCTTTAAATAATCCTCATGCTTGACTCAGAAATCCAAAAATCTAAAAGGCTTTCGAATTCCCTGGTTTTGAGACATAAGCCGAACTAAAATAGAAGAATGATCGGACTCAGCTCGATTCAGATGGTATTCAACAGAGCATGGAGCCAAATGATGCCACGTTCTATCCATGAGCACCCTATCCAGTCGCGAAGCACGCCGATCAGAATTGTCCGACTTAACCCAAGTAAATGAGCTACCCGAATAAGGCAATTCCGAACCTCCTGCAGTTAATTGAAAATTAGCGAACTCTTACATAGACGCCAACTCCACACGCCTACCACCCAATTTCTCCTCCGCTCGCATGACCGCATTGAAATCTCCACCAACAATCTATGGCAAACTGTAAACACTCTGCAGATGCAACAATCTATCCCAAAGAAGCCTACGCCCCTTCTTCTTGTTATCGCCATGCACCACAGATAACAATGACTCCACCGGCAGGATCGGATCCACAAGCCTAACAGAGACAGCCTGCTCAACTTATCTACCAACACAATCTCACAAGTATCTTTAGCCATAACCCATATATTTCCTTTGACATTAGAAAAAGCCTGAGAGAACCCCAGTTTAAGCCGATAACGAAGAAGCTGCTCACTATCGACTTTGGGCTCAATGATAGCAACTACAGAAACTTTATGAACTCTAATTAAAGTCTTCAGTCTTTTAAAAGTCATTGAATTTGCAATTCTCCGGACATTCCAAATCAGAAAATTATACATCACTGGTTTGGGAAGTACCAGTTTTAGCCTTGCTTGCTGTCGAGCGTGTGATACGATCCGATGGCGCCACCTGCTTCTGTCCCCTTTTTCGTTTTTGAACGAGTCCTGTAGGAGCCTGCACCTCGTGCGGCTCAGCTTCTCTCTGCATGTCTTGTGCACCAATGCCTTCTTCAGAGTCTTCATGTTCAGACCCGTCTATGGAATCAACTGCACCTTCTCTGTCACGCAGTTCTTCCTCCTCCACTATGTCCGTCCAATTACTGTGAATACCCCGAATCTCTTCTTCCTCCATCTCTCCCAGGTGAGATAAGCTATCGTTGAGAGTGGCCTGTACGGGATCAGTCGCCACCATCTTGTCACCATTAATCTCCACACATTTCTGTACTTCCTGAATAGATTCCATTTGGACTTTCTTAATTGGCCCACTTGGCTCATTTGGAATGACTCCTTGAAGGACAGGAGATGGCGGCACGGTTTTATCCGGCTGTGTAGTGGCAGTTTCATCATTAGTTTCCCCTTCCAATGAGTTAATGACATCAGCACGAGTTGGCCCACTTGGCTCATTAGTAATGGCACCTTGGGGGGCGGAAGATGGCGGCACGGTTTGATCAGGCTGAGTTGTGGCAGATTCAACATTAGTTTTCCCTCCCAATGAGTTGTTGCCAACTGCTCTAATTAAATCTGATGAGACATGCAACTGTGTGTTAATATGACGCGAGGTCATATTTGATTTTGCGGGTGGCTCAATGTCCTCCTCCTGAATGGCTACTTTCCCTTTATTCTTCATCTTGCACGAGTCCATTGTGTGATCTTGATGAAAGCAATGAACACAATATAATGGAGTATTTTTATACTCCACGTTCTGCCAAAAACTCTTTCCCTTCGCTAAGTTTATTCGGATTCGTCTCTGCAAAGGCTTCCCCGCATCAACATCAACATAAACCCTTGCCATACTTGGACGAGCCAGGTCTTCGGTTGTACGGTCAATCTTCAATGGAGACCCAATCGCCGACGTAACCGCGAAAAGCGCCTCCTTGGCATATAGATGGTGCGGCAAGTCTGGAAGATTGACCCACACGGGCATTAAGGCTGATTCGATCATAGGAGATAAATCAGGGTCCCATTTGAAGATCCGCATAGGGGCACGAACAATGAACCAGATTTCCTTGGATCTAAGTCTCAAATAATCTTCCTCAGTTGTCGGTCGAATTAGAATATGCTTCCGATCGATGACACCCGCCTTGATCGATCCTTTAAACTCAACCCCTTGTAGGACCTTACGCACAACCTCGATCGGAGGTTTATTATGGGAAAATTTCCCAACGAGAGCAAATCTCAACGGAGCCGCTAGGGTTTCTTCTTCTTCAGCAGAAAAAGAAACCGCTAGCGATCCTTTAAAAGAAGTGACCACACGAGCGGCAAGTCTTGGAGGAGCTGCTACCCGACCTGCGACTACTTCTGCGAAGGACTTAGCCGCTGCCATGGTGCCGGCCTGGCCAGTGGCCAAGCCGGGATCGGCAGACGGTGGTGAAATTGTAGGATTCACAATCGCGGCGCTAGGGTTGCGCACGCGAAATATGTGTGTGTCTTCTCCCCCTTATATATATATATATATATATATATATATATATATATATATATATATATATTAAACCCAATACAGAAGAAGTTAATAAGCTCACAAAATATTTAGTATAAGAATCTTTAACATAAAAGCCCAATTCTAACAGCATATATATATATATATATATATATATATATATATATATATATATATATATATATATATTTTTTTATATATATATATATATATATATATATATATGCCCATACTTATTCCAAATATACCCAAGCCAAAATAATATACTATATATTGTTTAATGAAAAAGTCTTCCAAAATAAGCAATTTAATTACTGGTCAACATTAGAAAGGTTAAAATCTAATGACTACTTTAATCAACATATTAATTTAAAAACCCGAGCCCCAAGGTCTAGTGCAAAAGCCAAAGCAGTCCAAAAGAGTCTTTACCCCAAAGTATACGCTAACAATAATAATAAAGCAAACTAAATCTTTCTTTTCCTCAATTGTATAATATACTAATATATAATAATGGTAGTAAAAAAAAACCATTAACTCCCTCTCTATCTCAAAAGAAGGAGACAGAATGAGTGAGTGATTTGAGGGACTGAGAGGGAAAGAGTGGATGAAGTGATTAAACCACAGAGAGAGGGCGGGAGAGGGAGAGAGTTGGAGGGAGAGAACATAGGAGAGGAGATCGAGAGAGATAGAGGAAAGAGGGAGCGAGTGAAAGAGATGATTTAGAGAGAACTAGAGACGGAGACGACTGGGAAGGAAACCTATTGGAAGCTCGTGTGCAGCGCCGATCTGTCGTGCGTCGGCGGAGGGTGTTTCGTCGACTGACACTGTCGAATGCGGCAGAGAGCTCGGCAGCAGGCCTCTCGTCTGTAGAGACGACGATGCGTGGCTCGGGGTTCTTGGCGACGCCGGGAGGTGGCGCACGGAGGGTCGTCCGACTGGCGCTGGAGGCTCAGGAAGATGAGGTTGACCGCTTGGCTACCGACTATGGCGGCTCAAGGGTTTGAGATGACCTAAGGAGGCTCTCCGGATCCGGAGGGCGAGGCAGTGGACAGAGGTGTAGCAGTTGTTTACCACGGTGGTTTGGTAAAGACAGAGCAGTCTCGACGAGGTATGGGTTTCTCCCTGATTTTGGGTGGTAGTGTTTTGGCGATCCCGGCGGTTGTGTGAGGATGGTGGAGGTGAGGGTGAAGGTGGTTGCGAGTTGGCCGGAGTAATCATGGGGGTGCGGTTGGTTCGATGGTTGAAGATGGTGGTGGTGGGTTATTTTGCTGGTAGGGGTGGCCGGTAACAAATGAGATGTGGAGGTCGTGTTGGGCTTGCGGTGATGGCTGTGGTTGCGGGTCGATTGTCAGAGACATGGGGCAGCCATCAGGATTTGCTATGTTAGGGTCTGTAGTTGTACTGTCTTGTCGAGATGTCGACACGAACACAGGATTTAGAGTTGGGAGTTGGATGTGTCCGGGTATGTCGAAAATGAGAAGGGAAAAATGTAACTGTTATAAAATAGTAGAAGGAAAAGAACGGACACAGACACAATGCACGATACAATGGTTATGTTGATGGTTTGTGGTTAGATGAGAAATTAGGCGAAGGAAACCTCCTTAAATAGGAGTTGGAATCTCCTAACCTGATATGGCGTAGGACTTCTAGTAGATAAATGCTCCTCTTTAATTTAAGTTCAAATAAACATTTAAAACAAATTAATTTAATTAAAACCATTAGTAAATAACAATACCATAATCAACCTCTAATATTATCAAAATTTTAAATTATATAAATTCAAATCCAAATAAAATAACATTTAAACAAAAATCGATCTAGTCATAATCTATTAATGATTGCAATAACTAATATAAAATAATTTAAATTGTATAAATTCAAATCTCTTTTATAAATGAATTACCAATTAAGGATACTAATCAATATTTCCAAAACTAAGTATATCAAATCAATTAAATTCAAGACCAAAATTGAATAATTTGATTATCATAATATTAAAGAATAATAGATAATGTAAAGTACATATTTTTATAAATCCAAAACTTAATATAAAAAATGCTTCCTTAAAATCTTTCTATTGTTTCCAAAATACTTATAATTTTCAAATCCATTTTTTTGAAAACAATTTGAATAAAATCCAAAATAATAACCAATGACTTTCATAATTCCAACAATATCATTTAACAAAATAAATTAGCACTTCTCAAAATATTTAATTTAAAACTAGTTTTTGATAAAAGAATTAATCATAACATATCATTCACAAAGTCTCGACAAAAAATTACCTTTAACGCAATAACCAAATAAATAAAAGAATAAAATTTTTAAAAAATTTGGAAAGAGGAGTTACAATATACCCACCTTAGAAAATTGTCATCCTCGAAATTTAAGAACTACCAAGATAGACGGGCTTGGTTGATCCGTGAAAAAGATTTAAAGAAAAGAAAAAGTCTTTAACAGGAACATTGATCAGCTAGTGTGGAAATGGAAGTAGTAAATGGATATGGCTTACTGTTTGGAATCATAGGCTATGGTCTTGAATCCTAAAAGGCTCTAGAATGTTCTCAAAATTTAATAGGAGAAAAACCTATAAATAGAATATGACGAAGACAGACGAATTTTGGATAAATAGGAAGATACAGTCAGCGGATATTGTTTAGAGGAGTCTCTCATATATGACCCTAACTTATCATCCATAACGCTTATAACTATGTATCCTCAAAATAGTTCAAAATTTTCCAATCTCAATCATAAAATTTTTAAATCACTACTCAATACTTATTATACATCAATTTTGATCTCAAGAAAATCTCTTCAATTTTAAATACTAAAATTTTTAATCCATAACTCATATTTCTCCAAATTTCCATCAATACATTTTTATCAATAATTCAACCTTTCAAGATTCTGATCTAGAAAAATGGTTAACATTGACTTATCGAATATTCCTCAAAATTTAAACTCCACAAAATTTAAATTCTTCCAAAATATTTTAAATATAAATCAACTTTTGCATAACTTCCTCGAAACTTGAAATTCAAAAATCAAAATCCAAGAATTTAAGCACTTCAAAATTTAAACTTAAATATACTATGTCACAATCTTCTCAAAAGTTTAAATTCAATTAATCTCCATGATCATTTTATCATTACTTAAATAAAAATTATTTTCTTTGAAAATTTTAAAATTCAACCTTATCAATAAATTCATCAAACCATATAGATATTTAAAAATCTCAAAGACTAAATTTATCACAAAGACAAAATTTATCAATCGAAGACTCTACCGAAGACTCTATTATTATTGTTAGCGTATACTTTGGGGTTGATGGTTTGTGACTCTACCGAAGACTCTATTGCTAGTGTATACTTTGGGATTGATAAATTTATCACAAAGAACCACAAAGACTAAATTTATCAATCGAAGACTCTACCGACCTTTGATTAGAGTCATTCTATCGAAACACAATATAATCACATAAAATATTTCAAAATCATCAAAGCGGGTATCTCAAATATTTATCGTATATCACTACCTAATCTTGTAGCCTAAGTAACAACTTTAACTACCCAAACAATCAATTCGAAATAAATCTATGGGTTGTCCATGGTGTACCTAGTCCTAGGCCTAGTCATTTTCCTAAAATCAAATCATCCAAATTGTGAATGAGCATCCAAGTCGCAGGCTCGCAGAAGTAAAACTAATATGGAACTACCACGAGTTTACATAATTATTGTGAAGACTGACCAGCATGGGCTTCCAAAAAACTTGTCATGACCCGCACCCGCTTTTCGGGATGCGAGTGCATGCGCAAGTCCAGCCTACGCCGTAGTGTCGGCAGTAGAATGTTGTCTAGCCTGCAATAAACAACTGCTCATAAACTAGTATATTTATTTGCTCATTCACAATAACTAAATCATTTACAATATTCACAAGTTTACATTTAATTAAAATACAATGTCTCACAAATATTGAAAACGACTGTCAACACATCTATCTAACTGGTCTTCTAGGGTTGACTTCAACATATACTCATGTCTCCCCAAAGATCCAATGTAAAGTGTAGCCGTGACTAATCTGAAAAATGGTCTCCAGTTAGGAATGGAACGAGTACATTTCTTACAGCAGTTCTAGCAATTGACAAAGTCTATAAAACAGTAAATAGTAATAAAATACATAATGAACAGATAAGCATGGAACTGAACATAGAGTAAAAGCAATGAGCATGGTAATAATGGCAAGAAAGTGAGAACAGTTATGAAATAGATAAGACATGCAACTAGCAATGTATAAAGTAGAACCAGAAACTGCACCTATCTAGTGTGTTGAAATACCACTTTCGACATATAAACGGCTAGGGGTAAGATCTGGCAAACCGCATGTGTCGTATAAGCCTGCTATTCTCTACGTAAGACCATGGAATGTAAAGGTAGTTCATATGTCTACTAAAGTATTTCTTCGCCCGACTAGTACTCATGGATTCGAACAGGTCATAAATACGGTAATCATATAAATACATTAGTCACGAACATAGTAGTCACGAAATATAACATGTAAGGAATCCATAAAATACTACATCCTATAACCATCGTGTCGAGAATCGAACAAAAATTTAATATAAAATAATACTAAATACATGAATCATAGAAGTTATCAAGTACAAAAACTATCAGAGAATTTACTCACCTAGGGTCTTTTGCTGGTGAAACCGATGATTCCATTGAGTCCAGGATAGTCCAATTGGCTAGGGTGAATGTGAAAGATTTCACAAAAAATAGGGAATACGACTTGTCTTGATCAATGATTTAATAGTCGAAAGAAAATTCATATATATATATATATATATATATATATATATAACTATTTTTTGTAAATGACCTCTAGCCTAGTGGATAAGAGAGATGCATGCGACTCAAGTGGTCGGAGTTTGAGCCCTAGTGGAGGCGAGTTCGCCACAATTACCTATTACTTCAAAAAAATATAACTATTTTAGAAAATATTTATGGTACTTGGAAATTATATTTTTATTAGTCAAAATGTTACTTTGGACAAATACTAGGAAAATCTGAAAAAAAAAAATTAGGCTAAATACCCTAATTTTGTAAAATGTGATTTTAGATAGAAAACTATTTGTAAACTATTTTGAATTATGATAAACTTATATATGATTACGAAAGTATTTCATAATTATATGGGAAACATATATTTATAACCATCAAAATAAATAAAAGCCCAATTTAGATATTCCTTTAGAAATTTTAGAATATATATATATATATATATATATATATATATATATATATATATATATATATATATATATATATATATATATTTACAATATATATATATATATATATATATATATATATATATATATATATATATATATATATAGTAAGACGCAAAATGCCGAAGCCTTTATAAGTTAGCGCATGCACAAAAACAAAGGAAAGATAGACGAAAAAGAAGGGGGCTTAGGGGAAGCCCGAGCGATCCCCAAATGATCTGGACGGGGTCATCTGGTCAGGGAGTTCCAGAAACTCTCCCTGACGTGCTTGCAGTGTCTGCCGACTTTAGAGATCTGTCTGGTAACCTCCCTCAAGAGTTGGTTGCCTGAGTATTGATGACCCACATATCTGAATTTATTACGGTTTTTTTATATGACCCACGTAATGGCAGCCGTAACGATCTGGTCTCTGTGCGAAGCAATTCCCCAGGTGGCTAGAAGATCGTTAAAGCCCCCACAGGCATGTGGCATGCCGCAACGGGAGACGAGAGCATTCCAAACCTGCGAAGCTAGATCACCAGACGCAAAAATATGCTCGACAGATTCAGTCTGACGCTCCGTACAGTAATTACATGCCGAAGCTAAATTGTAACCAATGGTGGTGAGGATGTCATCAGTAGGAAGCTTCTTACGATATGCTCTCCACAGCAAAAATGACCAATTTTTGGAGATGCATGATTGCCAAAAGGGTGCGATGGTGGGTGAAGGTGTGCAGCAGTCTCGCGCCTCTCTTCTCATAGAGGCAAGTGTGAAAGTTCCATTGACCGAGGGGGACCACCTCAATGAGTCTGGTTCCGGCGTAACCGTCAGGCCAGAGACAACTAAAGCATCAATTACTTCCTCTCCGATGCACGTCCGAACTCTCTTCCAATTCCATGCCCTGTCAGGATCCCACATATCTCTGATCTCGTCGAAAAAAGGAGTCGTCGATAGTTGGGGGATAAGGTCATCCCCGAACCAATATTCAAAGAAAATGGACGAAGATCCCGAACCTAGATTGAGACGAATTAAAGGTTCAGCAAGACGGCAGCCGTGGAGAATATGGCGCCAGGACGTCAAAGCTTTGCAGTTCAGAGAAGCCACCGACGGGTGAGTGCGCTTGAAGTATCTGGCCTTCATAAACTGAGTCCAAATGGTGTGACAGCCACGAAGCTTCCACCACAACTTCATGAAACAAGCGTCCACAACATGGGACAACCTGCAGAATCCTGGCCCCCCTTTGGCCGTAGGTTTGGCCATAGTGTTCCAACTAGCCCAGAGATGCTTATCAGAGCCGTCATTGTGGCCCCAGAAGAAGTTGGCTAAACGATTTTCTATAGTATTTGTCACCCTCATTTCCCGTATTTTGCAATTATACTCGTAGTTGGATTTTGGCATGTATTTTAATTTTTTTTGACTTGCAGAATTTTGCGTTTTCTCGTATTTTGGGTTTCGGCTCGGCTCGGTTTCAGTTGGGTTGGTTTGATTTTAAACCTAATGGAATACTTTAACCTATACTCCACCATCATTCCACCAAAACCACCCTTATTAAATCCGTACCAACCATTCTCTCTCCTCATTACTTCCCTCATTAATTTCCTAACTCCTTCTTCCACACAACACCCCACCCATAGGCAAGTGCATCTTGCCACCACATGAAGACCAAATTTTATTTGCCTAATAGCTTAATTAGATGATTTGGAACAACATTAGAACTTGACATTTTTTGGATTTGGAGCTTGGATTCTCCTAGATCTAAGTTTTTAACATTTTTGGAATTTCTTGGGTTTGATCTACCAAACTTAGATTTTTGCTTATTTTGAAGCTTCTATGTTGAAGAGAATCAAATTTTACACAAGTTAGACTCTTGAAATTCCGGATTTTGAGTTTTATGGACCAAGTTGTGAAGTTTCAAAGTTTTGTGATCCATGGGTTCTTCCTCTCAGCTTGAGGAAGAAGAAGACCCCCCTTCCAGCCGCGCTGTTTAGCGCCGGGCTATTTTTCTCCCGTAACGCGCTCTTTAGTGTTGGCCACGCGTCCACTTGCGCGCCTCGTTGGCGGTGCGCTCCGCGCGCCTCGCCGGCCGTGCGCTCAGCGTGCCTTGCCGGCTGCGAGCCCCATTACGCGCCTCGTTGGCCGCACGCCCCCCTTGCGCACCTCGTTGGCCGCACGCCCCCTTGCGCGCCTCGCTGGCCGTGCGCCCCCTGCGCACCTTGCTGTCCCGCACGCAGTTGAACACGTTGACCCCGCTCGCGCCCCTTTGCGCGCTGCAACCGTTCCCTAGCGCGTCTCTTGGCGCCGCTTGCCCGAGCCCCTTGCCTAGCACACCTGTGCTATGGCTTCCCTTCCTGACCCTTGGTGTTCCCTTTGGTCCCCGGTTTCCCACTTGCTGATTTTGTTTTCTGAGATATTGATGCCCACAGCACGACTTGACTTAACCCGACCCATCTTGACACGATTTTCTGTATTTTTAATTTATGGCTAGCATTCTCCGATTTTGGCAGTAACTCAATGTGGTGCATGTGTAACTTATGGATTTTGACTTGTAACCTGTAACCTGTAATTAATCCCCTGTAACATGATATCTTGATAGTGGCCGTCGTGGCGTACTCTTGACTTGACTTGACATAACTTGATAACTGGTCACGCATTGACTTGCCCTGACACTGTGGGTGTTCCATTATGGTTGTTTTGTGCAATCCACTTATCCTGTCTTACATCATGTCTAGGATACGATTCGCTATGTGTCACAGACAGGGACTCGCGCTAAATCAGATTAGGCTAATGGTTAAGATCAATCTAGAACATGAAGAATTTCCAGTCACAGGCGATCTCGTTATCTGGGCGCTTTAAATGGACTTGTAGCCTGCCGACGAGTAGGACATATTTCCAGCACACTGTCATGTGTTGCACTCTCTAAGTCACCTAAGGGTATATCGTCTCCAGGGCGATGTACCCAACCAAACTCTCAACCCGCGGAAGGATAATTGGATAGTCAGCAGGGCTTGGGACTGGAACTTTCTCGTTTGCATCTTGTTAGTAATTAGGCTTGTGATAACCCTAGTTAGCTAAGTAGTAAGCCGTAGTAATTGCTTGGCCGCTTGTGAATGGATGGTGTCTAGCCTGGTCTAAGTCTCGTCTAAGTCCTTGTGCTTGGTACCCCTGAACATGATTGTTTACTTATCTTAACAATAAATGGGTAGAGACAAGTGCTATTCAGGCGAAGGGCTACAACTCCGATCCTTGTTTGGTTTACGGGTTGTAATCTGGCTTCCGGAATGGTCCCCTGTCCCTAGTCATTTATTGTCCTATTGTACCCTTTATTACTTGTACTTTTCTTCTATTTCTTATGTTCTGATATGCTGGCTTTTGTTCTTATTTCGTGGCCTCCTTTGTGGCACTTGCTCTTTCTGGGGTTTGACCCAGCTGGTTTTGTGTGTTCAGATTTTGGAGTAGCACCCGAGGGTCTACCGAACTTCCAGCCCAATGGTGGCGACTAGAAGGAACCCGGGCTACGAGTGGGTTTTCTATTTTGTTTCACCCACTACATTGTAAATTTATTCTTTTGAGGCGTTTAGCCGACGAGCACCTGTTAGCTCGATGCATCTTTACTTATTGTCTGCCTACGGGCTGTAACATGATTAACAAATCATAGGGTTGATCATGTATGACTTAACTCTTGCTATTTCTTGCATTTTGTATGACTAGCTTCATGATCAGCTGACTATGTAATATTTGGGACACCTTTTATTGTATATTTGATGGTCTAACATCTTGTAACTATATTACTTGCTTGAGATTGAGACAATAGGCTTGACCTTAAGAGACCGTTGGCTTGTAGTAAACCCTTATATCTAGACAGCCATGACCGTATAGCGAGGTGGATTCCATTTTAATATACGTAGCTGGCTATGTTCGCCCCCGCTCTCCAGTATTCTGGTTCTGGGGCGTCACATGGTTTAAGTGGTAGCCCATGCAGGTCTTGGCATTCAAGATTATGTGAGGGTTTACAAGATAGATGTCTCAATCAGTGCTTGCCCTTGATCTCCATTCATATCCTCTGAATATCTGGATTTTTGCCCTGATCATGTGCTTGTATCGTTGATCTGTCCAGGTCCTTCCTTATTGTTTTCCTGTGTCGTCTTCTTCAGCGGTACTGTACTTGAGCCCCCCGATCAGTACGGTGGAGCACTTCCCGTGGACCAGCCGCAACCCGAAGATCAAGCCCAGCATTCGGGAGTAGCCTCCAGAGTTGTACCTACAGGAGGAGAGCCCCCAGTCCAGCCCGTTCGACCTGCCGAACCTGACGATGGCACCTTGGTAGGTCTCATCATGACTTTGATAACTTCCCAGGATCGTAGAGGAGACGCCTTGCACTAGGTAGTGGCTGATGCTTTGACCAGAGACGGTCATCCAGGGAACAGTACGACCAACAGCTTCAAGCGCTTGAACCCTCCATTCTTCGACGGCAGCAAAGATGCGATTGCCGCGGACGCTTGGCTTCAGGATACCGAAGTGATTCTGGAAGCAGCTAGGACTCCTGCAAACGAGAAGGTAGCGGTGGTATGCCTACAATTGAAGGACTTAGCTCGCAGTTGGTGGACGGCGCAGGCCGTGGGATTAGCGGCGCCAGTTGCTTGGGCGGTGTTTAGAGAAAGATTCCAGACGAAGTATTTCGATGTTGTAGCTCGGTACGACCTACAGACGACCAACTTGAAGCAAGTAGACAAAACGGTCGACGGTTATGCATCTGAGTTTTCTAGACTCAGTAGGTTTGCCCCCACCTTGGTGGCGACTGAGTTTGATAGGGCCCAGCGGTTCCAGCAGGGACTGCATTTGGAGATCTTGTTGGCAGTTGAGCAGTTCGAGCACCAGACGTTCGATGCAGTATTAAGAGCAGCTAGGAGGCATGAGTACACCTCCCAGAGGATCATGGATAGGACCGGGGGTAGGAAGCGATCCCACAACCAAATGCACCAATCATCAGCTCCAGCCCCAGCAGCTAGGAGTTTGACCATTGGAACTCTGAGGCAGGCGGCCTCAGTGGCTTCGGTTCAACATTCGACCCCGACGTACCCGCAGCAGCAGAAGCAGAAGAAGACTTCCGCGATGGAATGTTCACATTGCGGGAAGCCAGGCCATGTAGTGGCAGTTTGTCGTAGGGCGCAAGGATTGTGCCTGGTTTGTAGAGCGGCAGATCACAAGATAGGAGCCTGCCCGAATAGGGGTAGTTCATCCTCTTCTAACCTAACCAGTCTATCGGTTATGGGACCAGCACCTATGCAGCAGCAGCAGTACCCGAGGCCCTTGTTGCCTCAGGCCCAGGCATTTCATCAGCAAAACTAGTAGCAGTATTCCCAGGCTCAAGTGCAGAACAGGCAGAGAGGTTTCCAGCAGAGGGGACCCGCAGCAAGAGGACAAGGTAAGGCAATGATGATGACTATGGAAGAAGAAGTTGCACCAGGTGAGGTAGTGGCAGGTACTATTCTTGTCAACTCCTCTCCAGGATCGGTATTATTTGATTCTGGTGCATCGCATTCATTTTTGTCTGTACGATTCACGACACGGATATGATTGGAGCTTGAGTCATTATCAGTAAGGCTCAATATACTTAATTGTAATGGTCTTGTGGGAGTAGATTGAGTATTTTTCTTGTGTCGGATCGTAGTTAGCGGTAGAGAGTTCCCCGCTAGATTCATAGAGTTTTCTATGGCAGACTATGATGTAGTCTTAGGCATGGATTGGTTGAGGAACCAGCATGCTAGGATAGACTGCCATATTAGCAGGGTTGTTTTCAGCATTCCAGGCGTGCCAGAGTTCTTATTTTCCAGAGGCGCAGTGGAGCCATCTTCCCCAGTATTGCGGATGGCAGTAGCCGTAGTACAGTTACCCAGGATAGTTAAAGAGTTTCCAGATGTCTTCCCAGAAGAACTTCCAGTTATGCCGCCAGAATGAGAGATTGAGTTCACTATAGACTTGATCCCCGGGACAGCACAGGTATCAGAGCGAGTACAGGATGGCGCCTTCAGAGTTGGAGATTTTGTACAAGATGATTGAAGAACTCAGGACCAAGGGATTCATTCGTGCTAGTGGATCACCTTGGGGAGCCCCGTTGATTCTTGTGAAAAAGAAGGACGGTACGTCCAGGTTATATGTAGATTATCGTACATTGAACTCGATGACAATCAAGAACAGATACCCTCTTCCGAGGATAGATGACTTGTTTGATCAACTCAAGGGGGCTTCAGTATTTTCGAAGATAAGACTTGCGGTCAGGATACCACCAGATCAGAGTCAGAGAGAAGGACATCCCGAAGACAGCTTTTCGATCTAGGTATAGGCATTGGGAGTTTCTTGTTATGCCCTTTAGAGCAACCAATGCGCCAGCGGTATTTATGGACCTCATGAACCGTATCTTTATGCCCTACTTGGATCAGTTTGTGATCGTGTTCATTGATGACATCCTGGTCTACAGCAAGAGTGAAGCAGAGCATGAACATCATCTTAGAGTTGTCCTTCAGACGCTTAGAAAACATCAGTTGTACGCCAAGTTTAGTAAATACGAGTTCTGGCTCGATCGCATTTCGTACTTGGGTCACATCATTACCCGAGGAGGAGTGGAAGTGGATTCCCAGAAGATTGTGGCTATCGAGTCATGGCCAGTACCTAGTTCAGCGGTAGAGGTTCGCAGCTTCCTTGGATTGGCCGGCTACTGCAGGAGATTCGTTTCAGATTTTGCAAGGATTTCGGCGCCGATGACCCAGTTGACCCGCAAGGATGTTCAGTTTGCTTGGACAGCAGAGTCTCAGGAATTATTTGAGAAGTTGAAGCGAGGTTTGGTAACGGCCCCCATTTTTACACTTCCAAATGGGACCGAAGGATTCACAGTTTATTGCGACGCTTCAGGGAGAGGATTGGGATATGTTTTGATGCAACATGGGAAGGTAATAGCTTATGCGTCACGTCAACTCCGTGATCATGAAAAGAATTACCCGACCCATGACTTGGAATTGGCAGCGGTGGTGTTTGCACTGAAGCTTTGACGACACTATCTGTACGGAGATAGAGTGAAGATATTTACTGATCACAAGAGCCTGAAGTATGTTTTCACCCAGAAGGACCTTAACATGCGGCAGAGAAGATGGCTCGAGCTACTGGTGGACTACGATGTGGACTTGCAGTATCACCCAGGGAAGGCCAATGTTGTAGCAGATGCGTTGAGCAGGAGAGCCGGAGTTTATTTCCTAACGGCGCAACCAGAATTATTGACAGATCTTCAGAAGATGGGAATTGAAGTGGTTCTTCCTACCAATGTGGCGTTGATGGCCAGTCTACAGGTTCAGTCCAGCATAGTTGAGAGGATCCGAAGAGCGCAGCCAACAGATCCCAAGCTTCAGTGACTCAGAGCAGAGTATGAGGCAGGAAAAAGGCCAGAGTTATGTATCCATGAAGATGGTACACTTCGATACGGCACTCGTCTTTGTGTACCCATTGGAGATATCAGACAAGAGGTCATGGCAGAAGCCCACAGTTCACAGTATTCTATTCATCCCGGTGGCACGAAAATGTACCGTGATATTTGTCAGCATTTCTGGTGGAATGGCATGAAGAGGGAGATAGCCCGGTTTGTCTCTCGGTGTTTGGTTTGCCAGCAGGTTAAAGCTGAACATCAGAGGCCCGCTTGACTTCTTCAGCCCTTGTCGATTCCAGAATGGAAGTGGGAGCATGTGACCATAGACTTTGTGATTGGATTGCCTAGATCCCCAGCTAGTCGAGATGCTATTTGGGTTATATTTGACAGGCTCACAAAGGTGGCCCATTTTCTTCCATTCAGAGTTGGGCAGTCTACGGCTCAACTAGCAGAGATGTACCTTAGGTAGATTGTCAGGCTTTACGGAGTGCTCGTCAGTATCACCTCGGACAGGGATTCAATATTCACATCACACTTTTGGCGTAGCCTACAAGAGAGTTTGGGAACTCACCTTCATTTTAGCTCAGCTTATCATCCGCAGACAGATGGTCAGTCAGAGCGCACAATCCAGACTCTTGAAGATATATTGAGATCTTGTACCCTTGACTTCGGTAGTTCATGGAAGAATCACCTGCACCTGGTAGAATTCTCGTACAATAATAGTTTCCAGGCCAGTATCCAGATGGCTCCGTTCGATGCACTGTATGGTAGGAAGTGCAGATCCCCGCTAGCATGGGATGATTTTAGAAAGAGGCAGATGCTTGGTCCAGAAATAATTGCCCGGACAGTTGAAGTGGTCAGATGGATCAAAGATTGCCTTCGAGTGGCCCAAGATCGCCAGCGCTATTGGGCCGATGCTCATCGACGTTCCTTAGAGTTTGCTGTCGACGACCATGTATTCCTTAGGATCTCACCTAACCGCGGCGTCATTCGCTTTGGCGTACGGGGAAAGCTTAGTCATAGGTATATAGGGCCGTTCGATATCCTGGAGCGAGTAAAAAATATATCTTATCGTCTCGCTCTTCCGCCATCGCTAAGAGTGGTGCATGATGTATTCCATGTGTCCCAATTACGACGGCACATCCCTGACCCGAGCCATATCCTGGACCATTCAGAATTGGTTGTTGGTACCAACCTTTCGTATGAGGAAAGGCCCGTGTCTATATTGGACCAGAGAGAGAAGATACTCAAGAACAAGACTATTAGCTTAGTCCGTGTTGCTTGGGGTCATCACTCTCTTGGTGAGTCAACGTGGGAGCGTGAGGACGACATCCGATCGCAATATCCCTACCTATTTAACTCGTAAGGTATAATGTTTTCCTTATACCTTATGATTTTTATCCCTTGATTGCATGTATGATTGTATGATTGAGCTACTTAGTGTAGATGTTGGTGCTTAGTGCAGCTTGTCGTGGAAGTCTCTAGCATCTTATTTAAATTTTGAGGACGAAATTCTTTTAAGGTGGGTAGAGTTGTCACCCTCATTTCCCGTATTTCGTAATTATACTAGTAGTTGGATTTTGGCATGTATTTTAATTTTTTTTGACTTGTGAAATTTTGGGTTTTCTCGTATTTTGGGTTTCGGCTCGGCTCGATTTCAGTTGGGTTGGTTTGATTTTAAACCCAATGGAACACTTTAACCTATACTCCACCCTCATTCCACCACAACCACCCTCATTAAATCCCCACCAACCATTCTCTCTCCTCATTACTTCCCTCATTAATTTTCTAACTCCTTCTTCTTCCTTCTTCCACACAACACCCCACCCATAGGCAAGTACATCTTGCCACCACATGAAGACCAAATTTTATTTGCCTAATAGCTTAATTAGATGATTTGGAACAACATTAGAACTTGACATTTTTGGATTTGGAGCTTGGATTCTCCTAGATCTAAGTTTTTATAATTTTCGGAATTTTTTGGGTTTGATCTACCAAACTTGGATTTTTGCTTATTTTGAAGCTTCTATGATGTAGAGAATCAAATTTTACATAAGTTAGACTCTTGAAATTCCGAATTTCGAGTTTTATGGACCAAGTTGTGAAGTTTCAAAGTTTTGTGATCCATGGGTTCTTCCTCTCAGCTTGAGGAAGAAGAAGACCCCCTCCCAGCCGCGCTGTTTAGCGCCGGGCTATTTTTCCCCTGGGCCGCGCTCTTTAGCGCTGGCCAAGCGCCCCCTTGCGCGCCTCGCTGGCCGCTCGCTCCGCGTGCCTCGCCGGCCGCGCGTCCCCCCTTGCGCGCCTCGCTGGCCGCTCGTCCCCTTGCGCGCCTCGCTGGCCGCGCACCTCTTTGGCCCACCCTCCCTTGCGCGCCTCGCTGGCCACGCGCCCCCTTGCGCGCCTCGCTGGCCGCACGCCCCCTTGAGCACCACGCTGGCCGTGCGCCCCCTTGCGCGCCTCGCTGGCCGCGCGCCCCCTTGCGCGGCTCGCTGGCCGTGCGCCCCCTGCGCGCCTCGCTGCCCCACGCGCAGTTGATCCCGTTGACCCCGCTCGTGCCCCTTGGCACGCTGCAACCGTTCCCTAGCGCGTCTCTTGGCACCGCTTGCCCGAGGCCCTTGTCTGGCACACCTGTGCCATGGCTTCCCTTCCTGATCCTTGGTGTTCCCCTTGGTCCCCGGTTTCCCTCTTGCTGATTTTGTTTTCTGAGATATTGATGCCCACAGCACGACTTGACTTAACCCGACCGATCTTGACACAATTTTCTGTGTTTTTAATTTATGGCTAGCATTCACTGATTTTGGCAGTAACTCAATGTGGTACATGTGTAACTTGTGTATTTTGACTTGTAACCTGCAACCTGTAATTAATCCCCTGTAACATGATATCTTGATAGTGGCCGCCGTGGCGCACTCTTGACTTGACTTGACTTAACTTGATAACTGGTCGCACATTGACTTGCCCTGACACCGTGGGTGTTCCATTCTGGTTGTTTTGTATAATCCACTTGTCCTGTCTTGCATTATGTCTAGGACGCGACTCCCTGTGTGACACGGACAGGGACTCGTGCTAAATCAGATTAGGCTAATGGTTAAGATCAATCTAGAATATGGAGAATTTCCAGTCACAGGCGATCTCGTTATCTGGGCGCTTTAAATGGACTTGTAGCCTGCCGATGAGTAGGGCACATTTCCAGCACACTGTCATGTGTTGCACTCTCTAAGTCACCTAAGGGTATATCGTCTCCAGGGCGATGTACCCAACCATACTCTCAACCCGCGGAAGGATAACTGGATAGTCTGCAGGGCTTGGGACTGGAACTTTCTCATTTTTTATCTTGTTAGCAATTAGGCTTGTGATAACCCTAGTTAGCTAAGTAGTAAGCCGTAGTAATTTCTTGGCCACTTGTGAATGGATGGTGTCTAGCCTGGTCTAAGTCTCGTCTAAGTCCCTGTGCTTGGTACCCCTGAACATGATTGTTTACTTATCTTAACAATAAATAGGTAGCGACAAGTGCTATTCAGGCGACGGGTTACAACCCCGGTCCTTGTTTGGTTTACGGGTTGTAATCTGGCTCCCGGAATGGTTCCCTGTCCCTAGTTGTTTATTGTCATATTATACCCTTTATTACTTGTACTTTTCTTCTATTTCTTAAGTTTTGATATGCTGGATTTTGTTCTTATTTCGTGGCCTCCTTTGTGGCACTTGCTCTTTCTGGGATTTGACCCAGCTGGTTTTGTGTGGCCAGATTTCGGAGCAGCACCCGAGGGTCTACCGAACTTCCAGTCCAATGGTGGCGACTAGAAGGAACCCGGGCTTTTCTATTTTGTTTCACCCACTACATTGTAAATTTATTCTTTTGAGGCGTTTAGCTGACGAGCACCTGTTAGCTCGATGCATCTTTACTTATTGTCTGCCTATGGGCTGTAACATGATTAACAAATCCTAGGGTTGATCATGTATGACTTAACTCTTGCTAGTCCTCGTATTTTGTATGACTAGCTTCATGATCAGCTGAATATGTAATATTTGGGACGCCTTTTATTGTATATTTGGTTGTCTAACATCTTGTAACTATATTACTTGCTTGAGATTGAGACAATAGGCTTGACCTTAAGAGACCGTTGGCTTGTAGTAAACCCTCATATCTAGACAGCCGTGACCGTATAGCGAGGTGGATTCCATTTCAATATACGTAGCTGGCTATGTTCGCCCCCCACTCTCCAGTATACTGGTTCTGGGCGTCACTGTATTGAGCACCTTCTTGGGAGGAGAGCAAGCATCAAGGGTGAAGATGGGGATGGAGAAGAGCACGTGTCGAATCAGAATCATCTTCCCACTAGGCGAAAGAATCGCATGGTGCCATCCCTCCAAAAATTTTTTCTGATTTTACCTATCAATGTAGCATCCACTTTTTCATAAAAGGGTATTTTAGTCTTTTAGCCATTTTGGCCTTTTTGTGATTTTTTTGATATGTTGACTTGTGATTGTGCTAGCAACTGGTTTAACCTTAGTGGACATGTATAGGGGCCTAACCATGCCTTAGAATTGTTATTTTTATTTTTAGAATTTATTTTAGGCATTATGTTATTTTTAAGGCTTTAATTGATTTACTTTAGCCTTTTTGCATGCAAGCCTTTAAGCCTTTTTTACTTGGGCCCATTTCTACTTAAAAATGAGTTGGCCCAAGTGAAACCCTAACCCTAGGAGACCTATTCCTAGCCGCCCAACCGCAGTACCCCCTCCTCCTTGCATTCATTTGTGAAGTTTTGAGCCTCCACAAGGAAACCTTAATAGATCCCCTTCTCCAAAACTCATATTTCCTTCATCCGGAGTCCGTTTCTTCCCAAATGAACTCTGTTGCACTCGTCGAGGAGAGGAGGATCTGCTGGAGAATTTCTAGTGAGGAGGCGAAGGCTTTTTCTTGAGGAAAATCGGCCGACACAACAACCGAGGGGCTCCATTCATTGAGTTTTTGACACTCAATAGGTAAACCCTAATCTACCATAGTAAATCTGGAATTTCTTTCATTTTTGCATCCATATAGGTGCCCTAGACTTGTCCACGAAATTTGGTTGGATTTCGACTTCGTTTGATGGCGGTATCGGACACGTGTCGGTCCTTTACGGCACGTGTTCGACGAAATGCCGCTTAGGATAGAAAGTTGCTGTTTTTAGATTCTGTCTTCATGGACGTTTAGATAATGTTATTTTGATAAACTTTTGTGAAGACAAATTTGGTTTTGACAACGTATCAGCGGCGTCTCGGGCAACGGACGCACGTGCACGGATCCCGTGTACGAGGCAGTGCGTGCCCTTCTGTCCGTGCATTGTTTCTCAAGGTACAGGCCGTATTTTCACATGAAATTTTTTGAGCACATGGGGGCAACCTATGCCTCCATGATCGTAAATTTTTACGGCTTTTTGTTGAGCGAGCGCGGAGAAATCGCGCGTGCACCGCTCAGCCCTACTGTGCATTCATCCTGATTTTTGTCGCTGAAACGGACTTCGTGCGCGCACACGACGCAGCGAAGACCCATTCCAGGACCTGGGACACGTCGACCTATACCTAGACTACCTGAGGAACGAACCCCGACTCACGGCGTGGCCCGACGAGCGAGCCACGAGGGCGGAACAGCGCATACGAGGGCACACGGGCGCGCGCGCGCAGCAGGCCGCGTGCGGGTGCGGGGCTGCGTGCGTCACTTTGGCATGGCGTGTCGCTACGTGGCCATGTCCTAGACCTACCCCATGACCCCCCCAGCTACATGCACAAGCACGGGGCTTTTCGTTGTGTGTGCGGCGCTCGATCGAGCGAGAAAGCACGCGAAAGTGCGCGTTATCACGCGGTATCGGGAAATTCCGATACGCGTTCTGTGGACACAACACGGACACGATTTCGAACCCGAGAGTATATGAGTGCATCATGTGGGTCGAGACCAACGTGTATGTCGAGTTTCTCGGGTTCGTTTAGTGTATATTGTATTTTGGGTCGTTGTGTGAATTGGGTTTGTTTCCTTAATTTCGATTTTGTGTTTAAATGCGATATTTTGATTTCCAGCTATTTAGCTTATAAAATCAGAGTTTTCAGGACATATATGAGGTTTCGGATTTGTGGGAACCAATTTTTGGTTTTGTTTCATAATTTTCCATCATTTATGAGTATATATGCTTTCTATATAGCTATGTATACATATATTTAACTATATATATACAAAACCCCGTTGAAACCTATTGCTAACACATATATGTTGAGAATCGTTCGAGGGGGATTTAATTCCAGATTTTTGACTCTTTAAATTATCTCAAACCATTGCCAATCTTTCATTTGAGCATTTGTATATATATATATATATATATATATATATATATATATATATATATATTTTATATATATATATATATATATATATATATATATATATATATATATATATATATATATATTATATATATATAAAATATATATATATATATATATATATATATATATAAAACTATATATATATATATATAATATATATATATTATATATATATATATATATAGTTTTATATATATATATATATATATATATATATATATATATATATATATATATATATATATATATATATATATATATATATATATATATATATATATATATATATATATAAAACTATATATATATATATATATAGTTATATATATATATATATATATATATATATATATATATATATATATATATATATATATATATATATATATAAAGATATATAAATATAATATATATATATATATATATATATATATATATATATATATAACTATATTTATATATATATATATATATATATATATATATATATATATATATATATATATAACAAAAAAAAAATATATATATATATTTTTTATATATATATATATATATATATATATATATATAGTTTTCTTAATTTGTATATATGTATATAAATAGTATATTAAATTATGGTATACCATTGTTTGTGTTTGCTGTTTTTAATCTCAGAATTCACCCCATTTCAGTAAGCTCCAGGACACACTCACACACACACCATCATTTGTTAGATTTATGGTTTTGTTTGTATTGTAAATACACATGTGTGTATATATGCCTATATGTATATAGATATTTATGCTTGATAACTCTCTTAGAATAGATTGTAGTTGTGTATATAACTATAGGAGTCCTAGGACAGATTTCGTTTGTCATTTTGAGCCTAGTTTAGTCGAATTGGCCGACAAGTTGACCAAATTGACTAAAGTCAACTTTGGGTCAAACTTGATCCAATTCAACTCAAACGAACTCCAAATGACCTAGAATTTTGTGTATGACCTAGAAATTAGTAGACGGACTAGTTGACCCAGGTTTGACCAGGTTTACCAGCGTTGACCAGGTTTGACCAGAGTTGACCGAGGGTTGACTTTGACCAAAAGGGACCTAAAAGCATGTAGTCTTGTATTGTAGCTATTTCTTTTGATATTTTAGACTTGGTTGTGACATGTGTATACTTTAAATAGGTTTATATTGCCCCAGTTTATCTACACTTCATCATCAGCAGTTCAGTTTGCCAGGCGAGTACATTCTCTGATCTTTTTATACTTCTTTGGATATGTTCTCTTGTTATAGACTAATATACTTAATGCTGACACGATGTTTACACGGATTAGTACCCTCTGGATCTTTTCATGCGATGTTATCCCCTCGGATACATCGAGTATATCATGTTCATGTACTTTATCATTGCCATCATGTACTCTATGTATTCATATTTATCCATGTGCACTCATGTGTTATTCATGTACACTCATGACCATATGGGCTCCATGTATAAAGTAGTTGTTATCCATGTGCAATAACTTATCATGTCTTGATCCTTGTGTATTGATTGGGGGCAGGAAGAGTAGTTGGTTATGTGATTATTATCCCCAGTAGGTATCTATGTGCACTCCATAGTTGTATCCATGTGCAACCCAAACCGTTTATATAACCAATTCATGTTCTAAATAACGTAGAAGGTTACATTTCTCTATTTATCATATTATATCTCATCTTATAGTCTCCCTCTTGTTGATTCTCTTCACAGCGATTCATTTATAGTTTTCTATAGCTTGCTTTATATGTCCAATCCTGATATGAACTGTTGTGAGAGATATGTGCTCGTTCAGTCCTGACTGGGCATGTTGAAAATTTTACAGGTGATGATGAGGAGTTCTGCCCTACATATTATGGCATTGGCTTAGATGACACTGGTGACGTGGACCCTCAGGAGGATCCAACAATCGCTGAGGACTTGCCCATAGTCTAGCTGTGACATAGTGTTTATTGCCTTTCTATTTGAGACTTTATGGGTTGTACTTGAGATTTATTCTGGTGGTTTACGACTTCTATTTATGGTGTGACTCTCTTGAGATTTATTCTTCTATTCCATCTTAGTGTTTTGATTGAGTTACTTATTATTTACTCTCCATTCCGAGCTTATTCTAGACTGTATTAGATACCGTGACTCAGGACAACGTTCTACCGTCGATACTGCGACGTAGGCTGGGCGTATTCACATCTCGTGCTCTTTCACTGGGTGCGGGTCATGACATGTTTTTAGTGGTGGCCCATGCCTGTCAGTCCAATCACAACTAGTGTGATTCGTAGTGGTACTCGAATTAGAGTATCATTACAGCCTGAAGTAGTATATAAGATCTAAGTTAAGGTACTCAATCACATTAGGAAAACTCTTATCAATTCTTGCTGTAATTGTCTCCTTTTGAAAACAACTGTCCTCCTTTGATAATTTTGCTTCTTTTCAGTAATTGATTCCTTGTTTGATCTGTCTTCAGGATGGTGGAGACACGATCGCAGCGCTCTGGCCTTAGGGATACCACTGAGAGGTCTGCTACTTCTCGTCCGACTCAGCAGGCCCTAGGGACCACAGTGCCTCTTATTCCAGCTCAGGTGGGACTGTTTGCAACTTTTAGGGGTGCTCCTCCACCAGCTTCGATAACTACCCTAGGATTTCAGGGGATGCTACCACCATCGCCCCAGGAGACAGTTGATATGGCACAGTATTTCGCTTTCATATAGCAGATGATGGAGATACAGCGATGCCAGGCAGAGGACATGAGACAGGGCATTGATAATGCCTACCAGTTAGCGATGGTGGCAGTGGAGAAGGTGACTGCCCAACCCCAAGAAGGGTAGATTCAGCCATACCAGCCGAGGACTCCAGGTATTCAAGATTTCCAGAAGATGAGGCCGCGGGACTTCAAGGGTACAGAGGGTATCCTTTACGCGGACGACTGGATCGAGCACATAGAGGATATTTTCTGTCTCGTAGAGATACCGGCTAGACTCCAGGTAGAAGCAGTGGGCAGCATAATGCAGGACCTTGCCCGCACTTGGTACCAGATCGACCCGAAGGTTGGTACTACGGGGCAAACTTGGGAGACTTTTAAGAAGTTTTTCAAGGAGAAGTTCTTCCCCGATACTGCACTTGGCGTGTTGGAGACACAGTTTGAGAACCTGGTTCAGGGGAACCAGACTGTAGAGGAGTACGACGGGAAGTTCTGCCGCCTAGGCAGATTTGTGGAGGGCCTTAGCGAGACAGCGAAGGCTAGGAGATTCAGGAAGGGTTTGGTTAAGGAAGTCAAGTCCTTAACCAAGAGCAACAAGAATGCTACATTTGAGAAGATTTTGATGGAAGCAATGGCAGCAAAGGATGATCTGGAGCTGAAGCAGAAGAGTGATCGTGGTTTCCATGCAGCCGGTGGCAGTGGAGGACCGGCCAAGAAGCCCCATTTTCAGCAGCAGGCCACCATTTGTGACTTCTGTAAGAAGCCAGGGCACAGGTTAAGTGAGTACAGGAAGAGGCTAGGCAAGTGCCTACTCTGTGGTTCATCAGAGCATCAGTTGAGGGAGTGTCCTGAGGCTTTCGGGCATATAGGACAGGGAGCAGGAACTAAGGCTCCAGTGGAGCAGCAGATTGGACCCTTGTCGGCTCACCAGCAGAAGTTTGTTTAGTACCAGCAGCAGACTAAAGGAGGCCAGCAGGGGCGAGCTTTCGCCATGGCAGCGGAGGATACCGAGGCAGCAGGCGATCTGATAGCAGGTTCTATTCTTATCGACTCTTTTTCTGCATTCACATTATTTGATTCGGGTGCTTCCCATAGCTTCGTGTCTGTATCTTTTGCCATTAGACACCAGCTTTCTTCTGAACCTTTGCCTAGGACTTGCAAGATCACGACTGGGGGTGGTATTATCCTTGTCAGTGATCTTTGCAAGGATCGGAGAGTAGTTTTGGGAGGCCGAGAACTGGACGTGAGTCTGCTCGTGATGCCATTACCGAACTATGATATTGTACTCGGTATGGATTGGTTGAGCAGGCACCATGCCAGTATAGATTGTCGCGGGGGTAGAGTTCTTTTCTGCATGCCAGGAGAGCCAGAGTTCGAGTTCACCAGGCGGGAGTCAGAGCAGAGCAGCAGAGTTTTCTGCGGAGTTTCAGCAGAGGAGTAGAGCGTGCCACATCCACTGATAGCTGAGTTTATGGATGTGTTTTCGGAGGAGTTGCCAGGGTTGCCTTCGGATAGGGATGTGGAGTTCTCTATAGACTTGGTACCCGGCGTAGAGCCGATACCTCAGCATGTCTATAGAGTGAACAACAGTGAGCTTGTGGAGCTGAAGAAGCAGGTGGATGAGTTGAAGGATAAGGGATTCATCCGATCGAGTTCTTCACCGTAGGGTGTGCCCAGTACTTTTTGTACCGAAGAAGGATGGGTAGGTACGGATGTGTATCGACTACAGGGCACTCAACAGCCTCATAATCAAGAACAAGTACCCGCTATCGAGGATCGATGACGTGTTCGATCTGCTGAATAGAGCGAAGGTGCTTTCTAAGATTGATCTGAGGTCAGGGTATCATCAGGTGAAGGTGAAGAAGGAGGATATTTCGAAGACAGCTTTTATGACTCGGTATGGCCAGTTTTGAAGAACAGATGGCAACACTAGAGGGGGGTGAATAGAGTTTATAGAGATAATATCCAATTAAAAATTCAACTCTATCACAAACAAAACTAATCAGAGTAAATGCGGAATTTAAAGTAAGAAGAAAGAAAGCATACGCGAACACAGCCGATTTTAAACCTGGTTTCCCTCGTGGAGGACTAGTCCAGGCCTGAGAACCCTAGCTCAGGATTAAATCTACTATTTGTGAAATAGTAGTTTACAACCCGTGCCTTTTCTTCAGAAGAGCACGTCAACTTCTTACAGAGGATCGCAGTGGCGATTTGCTTGGAATTTTCCAAGCGACTTCTTCAACTCTTGCACAAGACTCCTAACTGAGAGATGCTGAGCACTCGAGACTTAGAAGCTTGTGGCTAGTAGATGGGAAGGATATTGCTTATCTGAGCTTTAAGAGAGAAGAGAAGAGAAGATTGGATGATTTGAAATGAGAGAATTCTTGGCCTATTTATAGGGTTTTTGTAGGCAGAATTCGGGTAAGAAATTTCACATATTTGGCCGTTGGACAACTAGCAACCAGCTAACCCTAAAATTAAGGTTGCTGATTTTTAGGGGACAGAGTTCGGCCCGAACTCTGTGTGGAGGCAGAGTTCGGCCCGAACTCTGTCTCCAGAGCACAGAACTGATTCTTGGGGACCAATAGACATTTTCTGGATGGTGGAGTTTAGAGATTATTGGGTAGGCTATAGGTCAAGTCTCAAGAGCTCAGCATAACATAGTTTACATCAATCTAGACTCAATAAAAGTATAAAATATAGACTCATATACAACTGAAATGCAAAGACTGAGCTGTCTTCTGACTTAAGCTTGATGTAGACGTCGTGTGTCGTATTGAATTATTACATGTATTATTTAGTCAATGTTATCAATATTTGGTTGACTGTGACTTTGTGTCAACAATCTCCCCCGTATTGATAATTGACAAAATAATAAATGTATATTCAATATTCATACCTGGACACAGTCAATGACAAAAGCATAGCTCCCCCATAATTGGTGCCGAGTTAAACAAGATAGCTCCCCCGTAAACAATGCGTTGAACCTGTTGGCCTGATAGAGAATATCTCCCAAAAGCACCAAAAGCACATATATACCAAAAAGAATATAACCAAAATATACATATCTCTCCCCCTTTTGGTATTTAGCAATATAATAAGAAGCAAGTAATAATGGGCAAACACACCAAAAGAGAAGAAACATCATATTAACTAACAGAACGGGAAAATGTCATAGAATAATAGAACTACGAGAATCATAAGAGTCACAACTCATAACTAGAACATAAAGATGAATCATAAGATTCATCACAACTAAAACATAAAGAGACTGATAAACCAAGTACATAAATCCAACCAACAACTGAAAAACTAGAAAGCATAAAAACATAAACTATGATCAGCAGCAGCATCATCTGGTGGAAGCCATCTCCATCATGGAGCACGAGAAGGCCCAGCGGAGTCGGAAGGATCAGTGAAGGAACGGCTGGGGTCCACAATAGCAGCATCCGGTTCCAGGTAGCGCATGACCCAGGGATCGTCAATGCGATATCCCTCGCAACCGGGATCCCGCTCCATGGGAATGGGCATAGAAGGGTGACGAGACATGGAATACCGCATACCGTACAGCGAGTTGCTGAGGGCACTCATCTGCAGGGTAGTACGGTAGTCCATCTGAGTCCAGCGATCGTCCTCCAAGGAGAAACGATCTCGGAGCATGGTCTGGATGGAGTCAAGAGTAGCAGGAGGAGGTGGTGCATCCTGTCCAAGTGGAGGGGCGTCGGGCTCCTCATCGTCAGAATGCTCAGAAGTGGCAGGAGAGGCTACGAATGCCTGAAGTCATCGTGCCTTAGATAAGAAGGCAGGAGCAGGCAAGAAAGGACAATCATGAAGAGGGACAATGAAAGCACGAAGGACCATAGGAAGATACAATGAATAAACCAGGGCTCGTGGTTTCTTCCTACAGTTAATCATCCAGTCCATCATGGTACGTGGAAGATTGAAAGGAACACAAAAGTGGAGATGATACAAAGCTGATATTTTAAAATATGTAATTTTATCGGTAGAACCCGCTTTGGGTAGAATGGTATTGAAAATAATCCGATGAAGTTCATAGAAATATGGATTTAGATATTTAGCCATAAGCTTGCGAGGACGTGTGTTCGGAGTACACAAGTCATCCTTGAAGCTTTCAAGGGAAGTCCCGTCGGGAAAACAGAATGACCGAGCTTCAACAAGATTTTTCCAAGAATTGGGCTCTTGAAGATCAAGATATTCGGCTAAGTCAAAATCATCAAATGAGATATCGATAACCGCAACACGTGAATAGATGTGAGTATCATCATGAGTCAAGTTGCAGTAAAACATTTGTATGGCACTACGATATATGACCGAATTAGAAGTAACAAGTTCGTCAAGACAAAGGTCATTAAAGAGTGCATCATATTGAGAGAAAATTGTGAAGTTTATGGGTGTCCCGCAAACACCGGACGTGTCCGAAAATCACTAAACCATTCATTGGATGCGTCTAGTGATATAAAAAGTCGGTCGTCGTAGGTGTTTGGATCACGTGGACATGAAGGGTTGAACAATGGATGAGGTGGTTGATGTTGTTCAACGGGTTGCTCAACGGGAGGAGGAGGATTCGACGAGGACGCTCCCTCGGTCCGAATTCTCTTCCCACGGTTGAACAAGCGAGGAGCCATAGCACAAAGTAGAGAAAATTGAAATAGAGAAGGAGAGTGAGTTATACCTCAAATAAATGATGAAGAGTGAAAGAGAATGAGAAAATAGCCCTTCTTCTTGATTTTGGTGAAGAATGGAGCACTATAGAGAGAAAACTAGGGTTAGGGTTTGAGAGAATAGTGGTAGAGAAGTAGAGGAGGTGGTAAGAATGAAGGAAAGGGAAGAGAAACCGAAATATAGGTGAGGGTTTCTCTTGGTCGGGTTCAATTTTGACCATTGGATTAACATTGAGATCCACGGCTGGAACAGTCCCCGATTCTGGAATAGGGAGACCGAACTCGGCCCGAACTCTGGTAAGGGCAGAGTTCGGCCCGAATTCTGGGTCCTTGTCCCAGAACAGAAATCAGGCTAGAAGTATGAAATATTGGTTAAGGTATGGAAAGCCAATAAAGATCAAGCTTAAAGGATTCAATAAACTAGATAGTACAAGTAGAGGATAGCAATATGAAATTAAAAAAAAATAGCAGATTATAAATCAAAATGTACCGTATAGTAAACAAGGAAATATATCATGATTCAATCATTTGAAGCTGCCATGGGTTAGCTGCAGGGGCCGGATCCCAGCTAGCGGTAGTCCTGAGGACTAGTGCACCGTATCGCTTAGGCTTTTACGCCTTGTTGTCAGAAGGACCCTTTCGGCTTGTACCCATAGCACGTTCATTTTAAGAGAATCTCAATATAGTCGATATTTACGCAGGTGTATTTTAATTTATGACAGCTTCATCTAAAATTCCAAGTTCACGACAAAGGAAATTGAAGCGCTCTTCGGATAATGGCTTTGTGAAGAAATCAGCTAACTGATGATCAGTGTCAATAAATTCTAAGTTAATCGTGCCATTTTGCTGATGATCACGCAAAAAGTGGTGTCGAATTTCAATGTGCTTTGTGCGTGAGTGACAAATTGGGTTCTTAGTAAGATTTATTGCACTAGTGTTGTCACAAAAGATAGGAATATGCATGAAAGATAAATTAGAGTCTTCAAGGGTTTGCTTCATCCACAGAATTTGTGTACAACAATGCCCAGCTGCTATGTATTCAGCTTCTGTTGTGGATAGTACAACAGAATTCTGCTTCTTGCTAAACCAAGAGACTAAAGCCTTTCCTAATAAATGGCACGTACCGCTCGTACTTTTATGGTCGACCTTGCATCCAGCAAAATCAGTATCAGAATAACCAATGAGGTCAAATGATGTTGACTTGGGATACCATAGGCCCACTGTAACCGTACCCTTAAGGTATCTGAAGATACGCTTAACTGCGGTCATGTGCGATTCCTTAGGATTTGCTTGATATCTAGCACACAGGCAAACGCTAAACATTATATCAGGGCGACTAGCAGTAAGATAGAGTAGACTGCCTATCATACCTCGATACTTATGTTGATCTACGGGTTTGTCACTTTCATCTGGTTCAAGTTTGGTTGAAGTAGCCATAGGAGTGCTGATTGGTTTGACATTATCAAGTTCGAATTTCTTCAGCATGTCCTTTGTATACTTCGACTGACAGATGAAGGTTCCATTTGACATTTGTTTGACTTGCAACCCAAGAAAGTAGTTGAGCTCCCCCATCATGCTCATCTCAAACTCGGTCTGCATACACTTGGCAAAATCTTGACAGAGGGTCTCATCAGTAGAACCAAAAATAATATCATCTACATGTATATGTACTAAAAGAATAGTGTCCTTCAAAGACTTTATGAAAAGTGTAGTGTCAATTTTCCCTTTTGAAAAACCTTTCTCAAGCAAGAAGTTGCTAAGCCGTTCATACCAAGCTTAGGGGCTTGTTTGAGGCCGTACAGTGCTTTCTTTAGCTTGAACACGTGGTCGGAGAAACTTGTGATTTTCAAAACCAGGAGGTTGTTTTACATAGACTTCCTCCTTAATAAAACCATTCAAGAAAGCACTTTTAACATCCATCTGAAATAATTTGAAATTTTGAAAATTTGCAAATGTACAAAGCATCCGAATGGATTCTAATCTAGCAACAGGAGCATACGTCTCATCGTAGTCGATACCTTCCTCTTGGTTGTATCCTTGAGCTACTAGACGAGCTTTGTTGCATGTGACTGAACCATCTTCATTTACTTTGTTTCTAAAAACCCATTTAGTACCAATAATTGAGTGATTAGCCTGTCTAGGAACGAGTTCCCATACTTGGCTCCTCTCGAATTGGTTAGTTCTTCTTGCATAGCAGAAATCTAAAATTTATCATTGAGAGCTTCAGAAATGTTTTTAGGCTCAGTTTGTGAAATAAAGGCAGTGCTAGCAATAGAGTCTCTTAATGATGATCTAGTAGTTACTCCTCGTGAAACCTCACCAATTACCAAATTTTTTGGATGTGATGGCTTGAAAGAGAATTTCTTAGGCAAGCTTTCCAGAGAATTTGTTTCGGTTGTGGTATTCATTAGAGTAGACGTTGATGGCTCAACATCATCATCAAGAGTAGCTGCTGCACTGTTATCTTCATCAAAAGTCACATTTGTAGACTCTTCCACAATTAAAGAGCGTTTGTTAAAAACTCTATATCCCTTACTCTTGGCGGCATAGCCAAGGAAAATACCATCGTCAGCTTTGGCATCAAATTTGCCTAAGTTGTCTTTGGTGTTAAGGATAAAACATCTACAGCCAAAAACTTTAAAATAAGAAACATTTGGGGTTCTTCCAAACCAAGGCTCATAGGGTGCCTTTTTCGTAATAGGACGAATAAGTACCCTATTAAAAATGTTGCATGCTGTACTGACAGCATCAGCCCAAAAGTATTTCAGAAGTGAAAACTTGTTCAACATGACTCTAGCCATATCGCTAAGAGTCCTATTCTTTCGCTCCACAACACCATTTTGTTGGAGAGTTCTAGGACAAGAAAACTCATGATCAAAACTATTGGAATCACAAAACTTTTCAAAATTAGAATTTTCGAATTTGCCTCCATTATCACTTCGGATTCGAGTGATTCATGTAGCCTTTTTCGTTTTGAACTTTCTTGACAAAAATCTTAAAAACTGAAATAGCATCACTTTTATAAATAAGAAAGAAAACCCAAGTAAATCTTGAAAAATCATCAACAATAACAAATGCATAGAGTTTTCCTACCAAGACTGGCTACTCTACTAGGACCAAATAAATCCATATGAAGTAGTTGCAGGGATCTAGTAGTGCTTACAGAGTTTATGGAATGGAAAGATGATTTGGTTGCCTTATTGAACTCACATTCGGCACATACGGTGTCCTTTTTGAATGTGATGTCGGGCAAGCCTCTAACTAGCTTCTTGGTTGATAGCCTGGATATATTATCCATATTGGCATGACCAAGATGCTGGTGCCATAGTAACCGTTCATCTTTGTGAGCATATAGGCATCTACCTGCATGGTTAGTATCTAGAGACAAATAGAAAATATAAATATTGTCCTCTCTTACCCCTTCAAAAGTAATGTCTCCTGTTGACCTATCATAAATAAGGCATTTGTTTTGTCCAAAGTTAATGTCATAACCATGGTCAGCAAGATGACTGATGCTGAGCAAGTTATGCTTTAACATCGGTCACTAGGCAGACATCCTTTATTACGGGAGAGGGAAGGATAGCCAATAATACCATTACCTATGATATAACCTTTTAGGTTATTTCCGAAGGATACATATCCTTCTCTCTTCATCGATAGTGATGCGAAAAGATGTGCGTCTCCTGTCATATGCCGCGAGCATCCACCATCGAGAATCCACTTACTCTTAGTTAAGGAGGGAAGGTCCACCTACATCAAGAGTAGATGTGACCTTTGGTACCCAATTTCTTGAGGGTCCTGAAGAGTTAGCTTTTGGAAACCATGCATATATCTTTTTATCAACTAATCTTCTGATTCTACATTGTGGTGAAATGTGTCCATGTAGACCACAATAAGTGCATGTAGCATTCCTATTTACATTTAGAGCATGCTGATTATGTCTATAAGAATATTAGCTGATATGTAGAATTAGCATGGTGATATTGTTGATAAGGCATGGCATGATGATGTTATCTATATGGCATGGCATGATGAGATTGTCTATATGGCATGGCATGATGAAGATTTTCTATATGGCATGGCATGATGAGATTGTCTATATGTGGAGTGATGTTGATTGTGTCTTTGTGCAACATGATGATGACTGTATCTACGTGTAGCATGATGTTTATGTGACATATGATGATTATTTCTACGTGCATGAGGTTTGTGAAAGTGTGTGTACATGTAAGCATAATTGTGAGCAGCATGAGTATGACATGGTTGACTAGTATGAGTAGTGTCATGCTTTGTGTGTGTCTTATGTGATTGGGTTTGAGGTTGAGCAACCTGTTTTCCCAATTTAGTCTGTAGTTTCTTAGAGACAGCTTGCAATTCAGTAATCTTAGCAGTCAAACCATGCAACTTAGTAATAGTAATCTTGTGTCTATTCTTTTCTTCTGCAAGCTCCGTGTTGAGTGTTGTGATTTCTTGTGTTTGTTGCTCAATACGTGCCTCGGCATCATGTAAGCTTATTTTAAGCTTAGATACCTCATTAGTGACATTCCGTGGGTGCAGTGTCTCTAATATTATCAAGTAAAAGAGAAAGTCTTTGTATTTCAACTTCATGACTTTTGATTTTGTCCTTGGCTTGTTTGTAATTACCAATGACCTTTTTATGGTCACTAAGTAAATCAGTAAAAGCATCGCCATGTTCATCAAAAGTGAAGTCGTCAAGAGTTTCGTTAGATACCTTGTCGGATGTTGCCATTAGGCAAACATTAGCCGTATCTTGAGGAGAGTTCTTTTCTTCCTCGGAGTCACTAGCATCGCTTTCATGCCAAATGCTTGTGTTGGCATATTTCTTTGAAGAGGTCTTCTTGTATTGCTTCTCATAGCGGTTGCTTTTCTTTGAGAATGGACAGTCTTTTCAGGACATGTTCCCGTCTTCTTGCAACCGTAGCAAGTAGGCTCTTCTTCTTCATCTTATTGTGGTTTCTTCTTTCTTCGGTTGAAGGGAAGGAATTTCTTGAAGTTGCGAACCATGAGGGCTTGATCATCATCTTCTGAGTTGTCGTCATCCGTCTCTTCGGGTTCAGCCCTCCGTCGGTGAGCTTTGAGTGCAATCTCCTTAGCCTTAGGAGCAGGCTCTTCGAAGTCCTTGAGGTCAAGCTCATGAGTCATTAGCTTTTCCATCAAGGTCTCCATAGACATGGTTGTGAGATCGTTTCCTTCTATGATGGCTGTCACCTTAGGGTTCCAAATTTTTGGTAGCCCCCTAAGTAACTTGCGAATCTTCTCATGATTTGAATATTGCTTTCCAAGCGAAGACATGGGGTTGATGATGTCGAGGAATCTTGTGAACATTTGCGTGATCGTCTCGTTTGGCTTCATCTTGAAAGCCTCGTATTCTTGAGTGAGACGGCTTATCTTTGATTCCTTGACTTGGGTGGTTCCTTCATGCGTCACTTCTAGAAGTTTCATACTTCGTGGGATGTGGTGCATGTGGATACCCTGTTGAACTCATTCCTGTCTATAGCACAGAATAAAGCATTAATAGCTCTCGCGTCTAGACTTGCCTATTTTTTCTCCTCGTCAGAATATTTGTCATATGATTTCTCAATGAGATCACCGTTGACAACTATCCTGGCGGGCTTTTTGTAACCGTCAGTGACGATAGTCCACAGGTCAAAGTCTAGAGACTTGAGATAAAAACTCATACTTGTTTTCCAATACGTGTAGTTAGTTCCATCAAATAGGGGAGGCCTATGAGTGGACTGTCCTTTACCGTGATTGGAAATCAAGGATTGTGTGGTGGCCATGGATCAGCTCTAGGATATAAATCCTTGTAAAGAGAACAGAGCTCCGATACCAATTGAAGAACAGATGGCAACTCTAGAGGAGGGTGAATAGAGTTTATAGAGATAATATCCAATTAAAAATTCAACTCTATCACAAACAAAACTAATCAGAGTAAATACAGAATTTAAAGTAAGAAGAAAGAAAGCATACGCAAACACAGCCGATTTTAAACTGGTTTCCCTCGTGGAGGATTAGTCCAGGCCTAAGAACTCTAGCTCAGGATTAAATCCACTATTTGTGAAATAGTAGTTTACAACCCGTGCCTTTTCTTCAGAAGAGCACGTCAACTTCTTACAGAGGATCGCAGTGGCGATTTGCTTGAAATTTTCCAAGCGACTTCTTCAACTCTTGCACAAGACTCCTAACTGAGAGATGCTGAGCACTCAAGACTTAGGAAGCTTGTGGCTAGTAGATGGAAAGGATATGGCTAATTTGAGCTTTAAGAGAGAAGAGAAGAGATGATTGGATGATTTGAAATGAGAGAATTCTTGGCCTATTTATAGGGTTTTTGTAGGCAGAATTCGGCCAGAATTCGGGTAGGAAATTTCAAATATTTGGCCGTTGGACAACTAGCAACCAGCTAACCCTAAAATTAAGGTTGCTGATTTTTAGGGGACAGAGTTCGGCCCGAACTCTGTGTGGAGGCAGAGTTCGGCCCGAACTCTATCTCTAGAGCACAGAACTGATTCTTGGGGACCAATGGACTATTTTCTAGGATGGTGGAGTTTAGAGATTATTGGGTAGGCTATAGGTCAAGTCTCAAGAGCTCAGCATGACACAGTTTACATCAATCTAGACTCAATAAAAGTATAAAATACAGACTCATATACAACTGAAATGCAAAGACTGAGCTGTCTTCTGACTTGAGCTTGATGTAGACGTCGTGTATCGTATTAATTATTAGAAGTATTATTTAGTTAATATTATCAATATTTGGTTGACTGTGACTTTGTGTCAACAAGTTTGAGTTCATGGTGACGTCGTTTGGGTTAACTAACACCCCGACAGTGTTCATGAACTTGATGAACAAGGTGTTCTACCAGTACTTGGACAAGTTTGTGGTGGTGTCCATTGATGACATATTGGTGTATTCGAAGACCCCAGAGGAGCATGAGGAGCATTTGAGAGTGGTTCTGGAGACTCTCAGGAAGGAGCAACTTTACAGCAAGCTCTCGAAGTGTGAGTTCTTCTTAGATCGAGTTGATTTCCTAGGTTATATGGTGACCGAAGATGGGATCTCAGTCGACCAGAAGAAGATCAGAGCAGTTGAGGCGTGGACAGCATCGAGTTCAGTCACAGAGATCAGGAGCTTTCTGGGATTGACAGGATACTACAGAAGGTTTGTTCAGGATTTCTCCTGGATTGCAGAGCCATTGACTAGGCTGACCCGGAAGGACGTAGAGTTTGTCTGGTCAGAGGAGTAGTCAGGTTGCTTTTGATGAGTTGAAGAAGCGACTGACGACAGCCCCAATTTTGACATTACCAACAGGATCAGGCGGGTTCACTATCTACAGTGACGCCTCAGGAAAGGGTTTGGGTTGTGTCTTGCAGTAGCATGGGAAGGTGATTGCCTATGCATCCAGGAAGTTACGCCCGCATAAGAAGAACTATCCTACCCATGATTTGGAGTTGGCAGCAGTTATCTTTGCTCTAAAGCTGTGGAAGCACTATCTATACGGGAGCGTGTGGAGATCTTCACAAACCACAAGAGCTTGAAGTGTGTGTTTACACAGAAAGAGCTCAACATGAGACAGCACAGATGGTTGGAGTTGATGAAGGACTTCGATATTTTTACCATCCAGGGAAGGCCAACATGGTTGCCGATGCCTTGAGTAGGTATCCGGTAGCTATGTGCATGATGATGGATCGTCATCTATTAGCAGATTTGGAGAGTTTGGGGATCGAGGTGATCGTGCCAGGAGTTCAGATGCAGATGTGGGGCCTTCAGATTCAGTCAGACTTGATGGAGAGGATCAAGTCAGCTCAGTTCGACGATGTTATCCTGCGGTGTATCCGAGAGCAGGTTCGAACAGGATTGGCAGATGTGGAGTTCATTATTACGGAGGACGGCACATTGAGGCACGGTTCCAGACTGTGTGTGCCTAGCGGAGAGCTTCGAGAGCAGGTTATGCAGGAGGCCCATCGCTCTCAGTACACCATGCATCCATGTTGTTGACACAAAATCACAGTCAACCAAATATTGATAGAATTGACTACATGATACTTGTATTAATTCAATACGACACATGAAGACTACATCCAGTACAAGTCAGACGACAGCTCGGATTTGCAGTGTAAGTTATTTTGAGTATGTATTTTTACAATTTTATTGAGTCTAGACTTATGTAAACTGAGCTGTACTGAGCATCTGAGACTTAGCCTATACCCATACCCAAAATCCTATAGCTCCACACATATCCAAATAAGCCAATTGGATCCATGACCCATTCTGTGCTCTGGAGACAGAGTTCGGGCCGAACTCTGCCTCCACACAGAGTTTGGGCCGAACTCTGCTCCTAAAAATCAGCACCCTAATTTTTAGGGTTGGCTGGTTGCAAGTTGTCCAACTGGCCAAATTTTTGAAAATTCCAACCAGAATTTTGGCCAAATTCTGCCTACCTGGTATCCTATAAATAGGCCATAAATTCTCTCATTTTCAATTCATCCAATCTTCTCTTCTCTTCTCTCTAAAGCTCCATACAAGCCATACCCTTCTTCATCTGCTAGCCACAAGCTCCCTAAGCCTCAAGTGCTTAGTATTTTTCAGTCAGGAGTTTGTGCAAGAGTTCAAGAAGTTGCTTGTAAAATTCCAAGCATCGCCACTGCGATCTTTGAAAGAAGTTGACGTGCTCTTCTGAAGAAAAGGCACGGGGTATAACTACTATTTCACAAATAGTGGATTTAAACCTGAGCTAGAGTTCTCAGGCCTGGACTATTCCTCCACGAGGGAAACCAGGTTAAAAATCGACTGTGTTTGCGTATGTTTTCTTGCTCCTTATTTATTTCCGCATTTACTCTGATTACTTTCAGCTTGTGAAAGAGTTTAATTTTTTAATTGGTTATTATTGTTATAAACTCTATTCACCCCCCTCTAGAGTTGCCATCTGTTCTTTAATTGGTATCAGAGCTCTGTTCTCTCAACAAGGACTAACATCCTAGAGCTGATCCATGGCAACCACACGGTGAAGGGCAGTCCACTCATAGGCCTCCCCTATTTGATGGAACTAACTACACCTTTTAGAAAACAAGGATGAGCTTTTATCTCAAGTCGCTAGACTTCGACCTGTGGACCATCGTTATCGATGGTTACAAAAAGCCCGCCAGGATAGTTGTCAATGGTGATCTCGTTGAGAAACCACATGACAAATATTCTGACGAAGAAAAGAAACAGGCAAGTCTCGACGCGAGAGCTATTAATGCTTTATTCTGTGCTATACACAGGAATGAGTTCAACAGGGTCTCAACATGCACCACCTCTCACGAAGTATGGAGACTTCTAGAAGTGACGCATGAAGGAACCACCCAAGTCAAGGAATCGAAGATAAGCTGTCTCACTCAAGAATATGAGGCTTTCAAGATGAAGCCAAATGAGACGATTACGCAAATGTTCACAAGATTCCTCGACATCATCAATCCCCTATCTTCGCTCGGCAAACAATATACAAATCACGAGAAGAATCGCAAGCTACTTAGGGGGATACCAAAGATTTGGAACCCTAAGGTCACAGCTATTATAGAAGAAAATGATCTCACAACTATGTCCATGGAGACCTTGATGGGAAAGCTGATGACTCATGAGCTTGACCTCAAGGACTTCGAAGAGCCTGCTCCTAAGGCTAAGGAGATCACCCTCAAAGCTCACCGACGAAGGACTGACTCCGAAAAGACGGATGACGACAACTCGGAAGGTAATGATCAAGCTCTCCTTGTCCGCAACTTCAAGAAATTCCTTCGCTTCAACCGAAGAAAGAAAGAACCACAAGAAGATGACGAAGAAGAGCCAACATGCTACGGTTGCAAGAAGACGGGATACGTCCGAAAAGACTGTCCGTTCTTAAAGAAGAACAACCGCAATGAGAAACCATACAAGAAGGCTTCCTCAAAGAAATATGCCAACACAAGAATTTGGCATGAAAGCGAAGCTAGTGACTCCGAGGAAGAAAATGACTCTCCTCAAGATGCTGCAAACGTGTGCCTAATGGCAACGTCCGACAAGGTATCAAACGAAACTCTTGATGATTTCACTTTTGATGAACTTGGCGATGCTTTCACCGATTTACTTGATGATCACAAAAAGGTCATTGGTAAATATAAACATGCTAAGGAAAAGATTAAAAGTCATGAAGTCGAAATTCAAAGACTTTCTTTACTGCTTGATAACATTAGAGACACTTCACCCACTGAAGTCACAAATGAGGTATCTAAGCTTAAAATAAGCCTACATTATGCCGAAGCACGCATTGAACAACAAACACAAGAAATCAAAGCACTCAACACGGAGCTTGCTGAAGAAAAGAGTAGACACAAGATTTCTATTACTAAGATTTGTGGTTTGAATGCTAAGGTTACTGAACTGCAGGCTGTCTCTAAGATATTAGAGACTAAATTGGGAAAACAGGTTGCTCAACCTCAAACCCAATCACATGAGACACACACAAAGCATGACACTACTCATACTAGTCAACCACGTCATCCACCTACAGCACGTAATCATGCTTACATATACACACACTTTCATAAAGCACACAAACCACATGCAAGTAGAAATAATTCTCATATGTCACAGAATCATCATGCTACACATAGATACAATAATCACTATGTTGCACAAAATCACCATCACTCAACATATAGACATCATCACCATGCTATTCCATATAGACATTATCACCATACTGCTCCACATCACTCTATATGTAGACATCATCACCATGCTAACTCTACATATCATCATGCTACTCCACATCACTCTACTCATAGACAACATCTGCATGCTCCTAACATAAATAGGAATGCTATATGTACTTATTGTGGATTACATGGATATATTTCACCACAATGTAGAATTAGAAGATTAGTAGATAGAAAGATATATGCATGGTTTTCGAAAACTAACTTTTCAGGACCCTCAAGAACTTGGGTACAAAATGTCACATCTACTCTTGATGTAGGTGGACCTTCCCTCCTCAACTAAGAGTAAGTGGATTCTCGATAGTGGATGCTCGCGGCATATGATGAGAGACGCAAATCTTTTCGCATCACTATCGATGAAGAGAGAAGGATATGTATCCTTCGGTAACAACCTAAAAGGGTATATTATAGGTAATGGTATTATTGGTCATCCTCCCTCTCCCGTAATAAAGGATGTCTGCCTAGTGACCGAGTTAAAGCATAATCTGCTCAGTATTAGTCATCTTGCTGACCATGGATATGACATTAACTTTGGACAAAACAAATGCTTTATTTATGATAGGTCAATGGGAGACATTGCTTTTGAAGGGGTAAGAGAGGATAATATTTATATTTTTCTTTGTCTAGAGATACTAACAATACAGGTAGATGCCTATATGCTCATAAGGATGAAAGATTACTATGGCACCAGCGTCTTGGTCATGCCAACATGGATACTATATCCAGGCTATCGACTAAGAAGCTAGTTAGAGGCTTGCCCGACATCACATTCAAAAAGGACACGGTATGTGCCGAATGTGAATTGAATAAGGCAACCAAGTCCTTATTTCATTCCATAAACTCTGTAAGTACTACTAGACCTTTGCAACTACTTCATATGGATTTATTTGGTCCTAGTAGAGTAGCCAGTCTTGGTGGAAAACTCTATGCTTTTGTTATTATTGATGACTTTTCTAGATTTACTTGGGTTTTCTTTCTTACAAATAAAAGTGATGCTATTTCGATTTTCAAGATTTTTGTTAAGAAATGTTCAAAACGAAAAAGGCTACATGATTACTCGAATCCGAAGTGATCATGGAGGCGAATTCGAAAATACTGATTTTGAAAAGTTTTGTGATTCTAATGGTTTTGATCATGAGTTTTCTTGTCCAAGAACTCCTCAACAAAATGGTGTTGTGGAGCGGAAGAATAGGACTCTTGGCGATATGGCTAGAGTCATGTTGAATAAGTTTTTACTTTCGAAATACTTTTGGGCTGAAGCTGTCAGTACAGCATGCCACATTTTAAATAGGGTGCTTATTCGTCCTATTATGAAGAAAACACCCTATGAGCTTTGGTTTGGAAGAACCCCAAATGTTTCTTATTTTAGATTTTTTTGGTTGTAGATGTTTTATCCTTAACACCAAAGACAACTTAGGCAAATTTGATGCCAAAGCTGATGATGGTATTTTCCTTGGCTATGCTACCAAGAGCAAGAGATATAGAGTGTTTAACAAACGCTCATTAATTGTGGAAGAGTCTACCAATATGACTTTTGATGAAGATAATAGTGCAGCAGCTACTCTTGATGATGATGTTGAGCCATCAACTTCTACTCCAATGAATACCACCATCGAAACCAATTCTCTGTAAGGCTTGCCCAAAGAAATTCTCTTTCAAGCCATCACATCCAAAAAATTTGATAATAGGTAAGGTTTCACGTGGAGTAACTACTAGATCATCATTAAGAGACTCCATTGCTAGTACTGCCTTCATTTCACAAATTGAGCCGAAAAATATTTTAGAAGCTTTTAATGATGAATTTTGGATTTCTGCTATGCAAGAAAAACTCAACCAATTCGAGAGGAGCCAAGTATGGGAACTCATTCCTAGACCATCAAATCACTCGATTATTGGTACTAAATGGATTTTTAGAAACAAAGTAAATGAAGATGGTTCAGTTACACGCAACAAAGCTCGTCTAGTAGCCCAAGGATACAACCAAGAGGAAGGTATCGACTACGATGAGACGTATGCTCCTGTTGCGAGATTAGAATCCATTCTGATGCTTTGTGCATTTGCAAATTTTCAAAATTTCAAATTATTTCAAATGGATGTTAAAAGTGCTTTCTTAAATGGATTTATTAAGGAGGAAGTTTATGTAAAACAACCCCCTGGTTTTGAAAATCATAAATTTCCCGACCATATTTTCAAGCTAAAGAAAGCGCTATATGGCCTTAAACAAGCCCCTAGAGCTTGGTATGAACGGCTAAGCAATTTCTTGCTTGAGAAAGATTTTTCCAAAGGGAAAATTGACACCACAATTTTCATAAAATCTTTCAAAGACACTATTCTCTTAGTGCAAATATACGTAGATGATATTATATTTGGTTCTACTGATGAAACCCTCTGTCAAGATTTTGCCAAGTATATGCAGACCGAGTTTGAGATGAGCATGATGGAGGAGCTCAACTACTTTCTTGGACTGCAAGTCAAACAAATGTCAAATGGAACTTTTATCTGTCAGCCAAAGTATACAAAGGACTATGCTGAAGAAATTTGAGCTTGACAATGTCAAACCAATCAGTACTCCGATGGCCACTACAACTAAACTAGAACCAGATGAAAGCGGCAAACCTGTGGATCAACGTAAGTATCGAGGTATGATAGGCAGTCTACTCTATTTAACTACAAGTCGTCCTGATATTATGTTTAGCGTTTGCCTGTGTGCAAGATATCAAGCAAATCCTAAGGAATAACACATGACTGCTGTTAAGCGTATCTTTCGATACCTTAAGGGTACGGTTACAGTGGGCCAATGGTATCCCAAGTCAACATCATTTGACCTCATTGGTTACTCTGATGCTGATTTTGCCAGATGCAAGGTCGACCGCAAAAGTACGAGCGGTACGTGTCATTTATTAGGAAAGGCTTTAGTCTATTGGTTTAGCAAGAAGCAGAATTCTGTCGCACAATCCACAACAGAAGCTGAATACATCGCAGTTGGGCTTTTTTGTGCACAAATTCTGTGGATGAAGCAAACCCTTGAAGACTACAACTTATCTTTTATGCACATTCTAATCTTTTGTGACAACACTAGTGCTATAAATCTCACTAAGAACCCCATATGTCACTCACGTATGAAACACATAGAAATACGTCACCACTTTTTGCATGATTATCAGCAAAATGACACTATTAATTTAGAATTTGTTGACACTGATCATCAGCTAGCAGATTTCTTTACAAAACCATTATTCGAAGAGCGCTTCAATTTTCTCTGTCGTAAACTTAGAATTTTGGACGAAGCTGTTATTAATTAAAATAAACCTGCGTAAATATCGAGTATGTCTTGATTCTTTTATGATGAAATTGGTATGGGTACAAGCCAAAAGGGCCCTTCTGACAACAAGGCGTAAAAGCCTAAGCCACACGGTGTACTAGTCCTCAGGACTACCGCTAGCTGGGATCCGGCCCCTGCAGCTAACCCATGGCAGCTTCAAAATATTGAATTATGGCATAATTCCTTGTTTATTACATGGTTCATTTTTATTTATCACATGCTGAAATGCAGATTTTCCAACTTCACTTTGCTTCGAAATCAACTTTCTGGAATTTTTCAACTTAGACTTTTTTTTCTCAATCTTGTTTATATACTTTTCCTTTGGTCGCTCTCTCTTAATCATTTTTCAACTTAATCATTTTTTAGCCTGATTTCTGTTCTGTTTCCAGGATCCGAAATTTGGGCCGAACTCTGCCTTATAAAGAGTTCGGGCCGAATTCGGCCTGATTATTCCAGAACCGGAAGCAGCCTCAGCCGCTGATCATAAGTTGATCCAATGGCCCATATTTGTTCCGACTATTGGAACCCTTTCACATATATTCGGGCTCTCCTCTTTCTTCTCCTCCATTGCCACCTTTTCCACTTTTCCAAATATATTTTTCTCAATCCCTAACCCTAGTTCTTCCTCCATAGAGCTTATCTATTCTCCAAACTCAAGGAGAAGGCTTCCTTCACCATTCTCCTTCATTGTTCTTCATCACTTTGAGGTATATCTCAACACTTCTCTCTATCTCAATTTTTCTCAATTGTCTTTATTATTTTTCATGGCTCCACGATTGTTCAATCGCGGGAAGAGACTTCGAACCGAAGGAGCGTCCTCTTCGAATGCTTCCTCTCGTGTTGAACCGCCCGTTGAACAACAACCACCTATACACCCGTTGTTCAACCCGCCTCGTCCACTTGACCCAAACACATTTGACGACCGAATATTTGTATCACTTGACGCGTCAAATGAATGGTTTAGTGACTTTCGGACACGTCCGGTGTTTACGGGTCATCCTATCAATTTTACTATTTTCTCTCAATATGATTCACTTATTCATGATCTTTGTCTTGACGAACTTGTCACAACCAACTCAGTCATATATCGTATTTCTATTCAAATGTTCTACTGCAACCTAACTCATGATGATACACATATTTACTCACGGGTTGCGGGTATTGACATCTCGTTTGATGATTTCAATTTGGCCGAACACCTTGAACTCCAAGAGCCAAACTCATGGAAAAGCTTGTTGAAGCTCGATCGTTTCAATTTCTCGACTGGGTCTTCACTTGAAAGCTTCAACGACTTGTGTACCCCTAACACACGTCCTCGTAAGCTTTTGGCCAAATATCTCAATCCCTATTTTTATGAACTTCATCGGATTATCTTTAACACTATTTTGCCCAAAGCGGGATCCACCGATGAAGTCACCTACTTTGAAATCTCAGCCTTATATCACCTCCACTTTCATGTACCATTTAATCTTCCACATACCATGATGGACTGGATGATTAATTCTAGGAAGAAACCAAGATCATTGGTATATGCTTTGTATCTTCCTATGGTCTTTCGTGCTTTCCACATACCTCTTGATGAGTGCCAGTTCTTACATGCCCCTGCCTTCCTCTCTAAGGCACGGAGACTTCAGGCAGCAGTTGGCTCACCAGTTGTGTCTGAGCACTCTGACGATGAGCCAGATGCCCCTCCTCTGGGACAGGATCCTCCTCCTCCTCCTGCTACTCTCGAGTCCTTCCAGACTATGCTCCGCGATCGTTTCACCTTGGAGGATGATCGCTGGACTCAGCTTGACTACCGGACTACCTTACAGATGAGTGCCATTAGCAACTCACTGTACGATATTCGATACTCTATGTCTCGCCATCCTTCCATGTCTATCCCTATGGAGCGGGACCCTGGTCGTGAAGGGTATTGTATCGATGACCCTTGGGTTATTCACTACTTGGATCCGGATACGGCCTTCTTGGACCCTTGTCGTTCCTTCACTGATCCATCCGACGACGCTGGGCCTTCACGAGCTCGATGATGGATATGGACTTCTACTTACTACTGCTACTGAGGATCATAGCTTATGTTTTTATGCACTTTGGATTTTAGTTGCTTGACTTATTATTATGTATGACTTTTAAGACATTCAGTAGTTTTATCATTATCTATACAGTTTCATCTATTACCTTATGGTGTGCTTGCCATGTTCTTACTTGTTTATGGTTAATTGATAAATGCCAAAAGGGGAAGAAATTTTGGTATATTCTATATTCTTTTTTTATATGTATCAGTGCTTTGGGGAGAATATTTTTATCAGGCCAACAGGATTGAAAGCAATATTTATGGGGGAGCTATTGCTAGCTCGGTACTGATTATGGGGGAGCTATACCACTTCTAGATAATGTGTCCAGGTATGAATATTGAATGTACAACTATCATTTTGTCAATTATCAATATGTGGGAGATTAGTTGACACAAAATCACAGTCAACCAAATATTGATAGAATTGACTACATGATACTTGTGTTAATTCAATACGACACATGAAGACTACATCCATTACAAGTCATAAGACAGCTCGGATTTGCAATGCAAGTTATTTTGAGTCTATATTTTTATAATTTTATTGAGTCTAGACTTATGTAAACTGAGCTGTACTGAGCATCTGAGACTTAGCTTATACCCATACCCAAAATCCTATAGCTCCATACATATCCAAATAAGCCAATTGGACCCATGACCCATTCTGTGCTCTGGAGACAGAGTTCGGGCCGAACTTTGCCTCCACACAGAGTTTGGGCCGAACTCTGCCTCCTAAAAATTAGCACCCTAATTTTTATGGATTGGCTGGTTGTAAGTTGTCCAACGGCCAAATTTTTGAAAATTTCAACCAGAATTCTGGCCGAATTCTGCCTACCTGGTATCCTATAAATAGGCCATAAATTCTCTCATTTTTAATTCATCCATCCTTCTCTTCTCTTCTCTATAAAGCTCCATACAAGCCATACCCTTTTTTATCTACTAGCCACAAGCTCCCTAAGCCTCAAGTGCTCAGTACTTTTCAGTCAGGAGTTTGTGCAAGAGTTCAAAAAGTCGCTTGAAAAATTTCAAGCATCGCCACTGCGATCTTTGTAAGAAGTTGACGTGCTCTTCTGAAGAAAAGGCACGGGATGTAACTACTATTTCACAAATAGTGGATTTAATTCTGATCTAGAGTTCTCAGGCCTGGACTAGTCCTCTACGAGGGAAACCAGGTTAAAAATTGGCTGTGTTTGCGTATGCTTTCTTGCTCCTTATTTATTTCCGTATTTACTCTGATTACTTTTAGCTTGTGAAAGAGTTTAATTTTTCAATTGGTTATTATTGTTATAAACTCTATTCACCCCCTCTAGAGTTGCCATCTGTTCTTCACATGTACCAACAAAATATATAGAGATTTCAAGGAGCATGTATGGTGGTATGGGATGAAGCAGAAGGTAGCACGCTTCGTAGCCATGTGTATAGTCTGTCAGCAGGTTAAGGCAGAGAGACAGAGGCCAGGAGGACTGTTGCAGCCATTGCCTATTCTGAATTGGAAGTGGGAGCACATCACGATAGATTTTGTTTATGGATTGCCGCGTTCATCAGGAGGAAAAGATGCGATTTGGGTCATCGTGGACAGGTTGACCAAATCGGCCCACTTTTTGCCATTCAAAGTGGGGACGTCTACTGAGAAGCTAGCGGAGTTGTATATACGGCAGATTGTCAGGATACGCGGAGTTCCGGTGAGCATTGTCTCAGATCGGGATAGTCACTTTACTTCCCATTTCTGGCGGAGTCTGCAGACTAGTTTGGGCACTCAGCTCAAATTCAATACTGCATAACACCCTCAGACGGACGGACAGTCGGAGAGGACTACTCAAACTCTCGAGGACATGCTGCGGACTTGTGTTCTGGATTTTAGAGGATCGTGGGAGGATCACCTGCACTTGATAGAGTTTGCATACAATAATAGTTACCAGGCCAGCATTGGTATGTCACCATTCGAGGCATTGTACGGGCGTAGATGTCGTACTCCTTTGTCTTAGGATGATGTTGGAGAGCGAGATTTATTGGGACCTGAGATGGTTGTTGACGCAGCTGAGAAGGTAAAGCTCATCAGGGATCGACTTCGCGTGGCACAGGACAGACAGCGGCATTGGGCCGACAGCCACTGGAGACCTTTGCAGTTTGAGGTATAGCTTAGACTTAGGATTAAAATCTTGTTGTTTGTGTTTTTATTGATTGTGTGATTGTTTTTAGTTAATTGAGACCATGATTGTGCTAGGTTGGAGATATGGTATTCTTGAGGTTTTTATCGACTCGAGGTACTATTCGTTTCGGTGGAGGAGGTAAGCTTAGCCCACGCTATGTCGGACCTTTCGTTGTCAGCGGAAGGGTCGGTGATGTGTTATACAGACTGGACTTGCCTTCTTCCTTAGCGGGAGTCCACAATGTATTTCATGTATCTCAGTTGAGATGGTATGTGGCAGATCCTAGCCATGTACTGGACCATTCCGAGATTGAGGTGGGACCTACTCTCAAATCCAGAGTAGCCTATGGAGATTCTGGACCGACGGTAGAAGGTGTTGCGGAACCAGTCGATACCCTTAGTTCACGTAGCTTGGAAGCATCACTCTCTAGGAGAGTCCACCTGGGAGAGAGAGGATGAGATGTGCGAATGATACCCCTATCTTTTCCAGTCTTGAGGTATGACTTTGTTCTTTCTTAATCATGTATTTTTTCTTTAATTTCGAGGACGAAATTATTTTAAGGGGGGTAGACTTGTAGCATCCACTTTTTCATAGAAGGGTATTTTAGTCTTTTAGCCATTTTGGCCTTTTTGTGATTTTCTTGATATGTTGACTTGTGATTGTGCTAGCAACTGGTTTAACCATAGAGGACATGTATAGGGGCCTAACCATGCCTTCAAAATTGTTATTTTTATTTTTAGAATTTATTTTAGGCATTACATTAGTTTTAAGACTTTAATTGATTTATTTTAGCCTTTTTACATGCAAGCCTTTAAGCCTTTATGACTTGGGCCCATTTCTACTTGAGAATGAGTTGGCCCAAGTGAAACCCTAACCCTAGGAGACCTATTCCTGGCCACCCAACAGCAGTACCCCCTCCCCCTTGCATTCATTTGTGAAGTTTTGAGCCTCCATAAGGAAACCCTAATAGATCCCCTTCTCCAAAACTCATATTTCCTTCATCCGAAGTCCTGTTTCTTCCCAAATGAACTTCGTTGCACTCGTCAAGGAGAGGAGGATCTGCTAGAGCATTTCTAGCAAGGAGGTGGAGGCTTTAGCTTGAGGGAAATTGGCCGACACGATAACCGAGGGGCTCCTTTATTGAAGTTTTTGACACTCAATAGGTAAACCCTAATCTACCATAGTAAATCTAGAATTTCTTTCATTTTTGCATCCATATAGGTGTCCTAGACTTGCCCACAAAATTTGGTTGGATTTCTACTTCGTTTGATGGCGGTATCGGACACGTGTCGGTCCTTTACGGTACCTGTTCGACGAAATACCGCTTAGGATAGAAAGTTGCTGTTTTTTTATTCTGTTTTCATGGATGTTTAGATAATATTATTTTGATAAACTTTTGTGAAGACGGATTTTGTTTTGACAACGTATCAGCGGCGTTTCGGGCAACGGACGCACGTGCACGGATCCCGTGCACGAGACCGTGCGTGCCCTGCTGTCCACGCATTGTTTTTCGATGCACAGGCCGTATTTTCGTGTGAAATTTCTTGAGCATGTGGGGGTAACCTCTGCCCCTATGCTCGTAAAATTTCACAGCTTTTCTTTGAGCGAGCGCGGAGAAATCGCGCGTTCACCGCTCAGTCGCACTGTGCATTCAGCCTGATTTTTGTCGCTGAAACGGACTTCGTGCGCACACACGACGCAGCAAAGATCCGTTCTATGACCTGGGACACATCGATCGATACCTAGAATACCCGAGGAACGAACCCCGAGTCGCGGCTTGGCCAGATGAGCGAGCCACGAAGGCGGAACCGTGCGCACGAGAGCGCACGGGTGCGGGGCTGCATGCGTTGCTTTGGTATAACATGTTGCTGCATGGCCGTGTCCTAGACCTACCCCAGGACCCCCCCAGCTATGTGCACAAGCATGGGGCTTTTCGTTGTGTGTGCGGTGCTCAATCGAGCGAGAACGCACGTGCAAGTGCGCGTTATCACGCAGTATCGAGAAATTCCGATATACGTTCTGTGGACACAACACGGACACGATTCAAACCCAAGAGTATGCGAGCCCATCATGTGGGTCGAGACCAACGTGTATGCCGAGTTTTGCGGGTTCGTTTAGTGTATATTGCATTTTGGGTCCTTGTGTGAATTGGGTTTGTTTCCTTAATTTTGATTTTGAGTTTAAATGCAATATTTTGATTTCCAGCTATTTAGCTTATAAAATCTGGGTTTTTAGGACATATATGTGGTTTCGGATTTGTGGGAACCAGCTTTTGGTTTTGTTTCATAATTTTCCATCATTTATGAGTATATATGCTTTCTATATAGCTATGTATACATATATTTAACTATATATATACAAAACCCCGTTGAAACCTATTGCTAAGACATACACGTTGAGAATGGGTTGAGGAGGATTTAATTCCAGATTTTTGACTCTTTAAATTATCTCAAACCATTGCCAATCTTTCATTTGAGCATTTGAGCATTTGTATATATATATATATATATATATATATATATATATAAAAAATATATATATATATATATATATATATATATATATATATATATATATATATATATATATATATATATATATATTTTATATATATATATATAAATATATATAAAATATATTTTATATATATAAAATATATAAAATATATATATATATATATTTTATATATATATATATATATATAAATATATATATATATATTTTTTTTTTTATATATATAAAATATATATATATATATATATATATATATATATATATATATATATGTATATATGTAAAAAAAAAAAAAAAAAAAAAAATGTATATATGTAATTTTCTTAATTTGTATATATGTATATAAATAGTATATAAAATTGTGGTATACCATGGTTTGTGTTTGCTGTTGTTAATCTCAGAATTTACCCCATTTCAATAAGCTCCAGGACACACTCACACACACCATCATTTGTTAGATTTTTGGTTTTATTTGTATTGTAAATACACATATGTGTATATATGCCTATATGTATATAGATATTTATGCTTGATAACTCTTTTAGAATAGATTGTAGTTGTGTATATAACTATAGGAGTCCTATGACAGATTTGGTTTGTCATTTTGAGCATAGTTTAGTCGAATTGGCCGACATGTTGACCAAATTGACAAAAGTCAACTTTGGGTCAAACTTGATCCAATTCAACTCAAACGAACTCCAAATGACCAAGAATTTTGTGTATGACCTAGAAATTAGTAGACGGACTAGTTGACCCAGGTTTGACCAGCGTTGACCAATTTTACCAGAGTTGACCGAGACTTTGACCAAAAGGGACATAGAAGCATGTAGTCTTGCATTGTAGCTATTTCTTTTGATATTTTAGACATGGTTGTAACATGTGTATACTTTAAATAGGTTTATATTGCCCCAATTTAGCTACACTTCATCATCAGCAGTTCAATTTGCCAGGCGAGTACATTCTCTGATCTTTTCACACTTCTTTGGATATGTTCTCTTGTTATAGACTAGTATGCTTGACACTGACACGATGTTCACACGGATTAGTACCCTATGGATCTTTTTATGCGATGTTATCCCCTCAGATACATCGAGTATGTCATATTCATGTACTTTATCATGGCATCATGTACTCTATGTACATATTTATCCATGTGCACTCATGTGTTATTCTTGTACACTCATGACCATATGAGCTCCATAGTATAAAGTAGTTGTTATCCATGTACAATAACATATCATGTCTTGATCCTTGTGTATTGATTGGGGGCAGGGAGAGTGTAGTTGGTTATGTGATCATTATCCCTAGTAGGTATCCATGTGCACTCCATAGCTGTATCCATGTGCAACCCAAACGTTTACATAACCAATTCATGCTCTAAATCACGTAGAAGGTTACATTTCTCTATTTATCATATTATATCTCATCTTATAGTCTCCCTCTTGTTGATTCCCTTTACACTGATTCATGTATAGTTTTCTATAGCTTGCTTTATATGTCCAATCCTGATATGAACTGTTGTGAGAGATATGTGCTCGTTCCGTCCTGACTGGGCATGTTAAAAAATTTACAGGTGATGATGAGGAGTTCTGCCCTACTTATTATGGCATTGGCTTAGATGACACTGGTGACGTGGACCCTCAGGAGGATCTAACAGTCGCTGAGGACTTGCCCATAGTCTAGCTGTGACTTAGTGTTTATTGCCTTTCTATTTAAGACTTTATGAGTTGTACTCGAGATTTATTCTGGTGGTTTACACCTAGACTTCTATTTATGTTGTGACTCTCTTAAGATTTACTCTTCAATTTCATCTTAGTGTTGTGATTGAGTTACTTATTATTTACTCTCCATTCGGAACTTATTCTAGACTGTATTAGATACTGTGACTCTGGACAGCGTTCTACCGTCGATACTGCGGCATAGGCTGGGCTTATTCACTTCTCGTGCTCTTTTACTGGGTGCGGGCCGTGACAATCAACCCTTCAAAGATGTCCATATTGGATCTGCTGTACAGCAAGGGGCACCCAAGGTAGAAGAAAGGAGGGGTACGCGACTGAAAAGGAAGTGATGTTAGTGAGGGTTACTGATTGGTCACTGTTGGCCGAGTGGTGGCAGTAAATAACACCCTTGTCAGGGTTGACACGCTGACCCGAGCATCTGGTATATCTCTCCAGCGTGTTCTTGACCACTTCCATATACCCGACGTCGCCAGCAAAGAAGATAAGGATGTCATCTGTATAAGCCAGATGAGTGATGATCAGACAACCGCTGAAGGTATAGTAATGATGGAACCGGGGGGTCCCGACCATCCTATTCAGGTTTCTGCTCAAAGCTTCGACAGCTATGATGAATATGGTAGGAGGAAAAGGGGTTGCCTTATCTTAGGCCATGACTAGCTTTGAAGAAACCCTCAGCTTGTCCGTTAATAACGGTGGAGAACCACGAGTCGTAGATGGATCTCCAAACTATGTCAATCTACACCTAGAAAAACCCGAAGGCTCTGAATACCCATATCATGAATTTCCAATCAAGCCTGTCATATGCCTTTTCCATGTCTAGTTTAATAGCATGTTGTTGCCCCTAGCTAAAAAGTTTATGCAGGTGATCATCTCCTAGGCCAGAAGGATGTTGTCTAATATATTCTGATCGCGAATGAAACCACTTTGCTCTTCAAATATAATCTTGGGAAGGAGCCCGCTCATGCGGTTGGCAATGATCTTCGAGATGATTTTGTTGGTGAAAGTGCATAAGCTCAGAGGTCAAATTTTTTTTGAAGGTTTTCGGACTGTCCTTTTTGGGGATCAGGATCAGGATCAGGTTGGCGCTGGATATCGATCTAGGGTATCTGGCTTCCTGAAAGAAGGTAATGACCGCCTCATGGATGTCAGTCTCGACAATGTCCCAGCAAGATCTGAAGAAGAAACCTGTGAATCCATCCATCCTAGAGCACTGTTCTTGTTGAGAGCCCACACAACTTCCTTGACTTCTATAACGGAGGACAGGAGCTTTAACTGGGTGTTATCTCTGTCTTCAATCAGGCAAGAGATCACCGTAAGAAAATCCTCATCCCTGTGAATGACCTCCTTGGTAAATAGTTAAGCTTGAAAGGTAGTCGCTGCCGATTGAATGTCTCTATAATCTTTGAAGATGCGACCATTCTCGTCAGTAATCTGGTGAAGGTTGAGCTGATGTCTGCATCCTTTGACGCAAGAGTGGAAGTAACTAGAGTTCTTGTCACCCTTCGAGTCCTATTTCAACCTGGATTTTTGTTTCCAGAACTCTGTCTCAACCTTGATGCAGAATTTCAACATAGATCTGGTGAAATTGAGGGAGGCTCTGGCTACTGGGATCTGTCACAGGCGTACAGAACCTCAGCACGGCTGACGTCATCTTCGGCTACACGAACTACCTAGAAAATGTCCCTAAAGGCTTCCTTGCTCCAATTGGTGAGGGCTTTTCTGGTAGCTTTGAGTTTGGCTACCACCCGGATAAGAGGGACGGGTTCGTCAGAGCTATTCCAGGCCGCTGCCATGATGTTATTGAACTGAGGATGATGACTTCAGAGGTCAATGAATCAGAAACTTTTCTTGATCTGATTTGTGTTTCTGCTAATACCGATAAGGAGGGGGAGTAATCCTATTAGGTCGTATTCTGGTGCGAAAGGCTCGGACCACTTAAAATTGATAAGGGCGCAGTCCAGAAGGGAGTATTGCCGTCTGGCGCCTTCCTGCATGTTACACCACGTGATGGCGCTACCAGTAAACTGGAGAGGAGACAAGTGAGTGCTGAAGATGAAGTTGTTGAAGTCGCTCAAGGCCAACAAGGGGGAGGGGGGCAGCCTCCCGTCTTCTCCTCCCTACTAGCGACAACGTTGAAGTCACCAACACATAGCCAGGAAGATTGCTGTAAGGATGATAGGTGTCACAAAGGGACTCCCATAGCTATTTACATTCTGGGATTTTGCAGCTGCCATCGACCGCGGACAAGAGAGAGCGGGACTTAAGCATCGGATGTTCCACCCAGCACAAAAGCGCCTGCCTAGTATTATTAGTGATGCCAAGCTTAACGTCGACAGCGAAGAAGATCCAGATGTCATGACATCCGACGATGGCGTCAGCAAATCCTAACTGCTGCTGAATGGACTTGATTTTGTTGTAAGGAATTTTGGGTTCAATAACCACTAAAATATCAATATTGTGGATTTTCTTAAGACTGGTTAATCTTCTCAATATTGGTTTGTTCGCAAGATCCCCAACATTCCAAGATAGGGATGTTAAGCATCTAGAAAGCTGTGGAGGGGGATTTGGTGAGTTTTGCGGCTGACTGGGTGGTCATGGCCGTTACTTCACTTACACTTCTTTTTTTTAGATTTTTTGTGTGTGACTACTGCATAATCAGCTGCCTTGATGAGTTTGATCTTGTCGGGATCAACTGTATCTTCTGAGGGGTGCAAATATTCCTCGCCAACAATTTCTGTTAGAGCACCATAAAAGCAGTCCTTGTTGGTGAGGCCCTGCGTCTAATCCCTATTGTATACTGTCTATTGACTCTTGCCCAAAATTATCTAGGATGTCCGCTTGGATGCCTTCCTCATTGTAATGTATAGAGGGGGCTGCCAGTTCTATAAGTTGGGGTTCTTTGCTCAGCACCTCAGACGCAGGTGTTCGATATTCCTTTTCTATTTTAGCCTCCTTTCCTAGCACATAGCTAACCTCAGGAATCGCTACCGAATCATGGTAGTCTTCTGAGGTATCTGCCGCAATGATGTCGAATTTGTTGGTAAGGTTTAGGTTTGGGAATTTGTAGGTAACTATGGCTCTTCCTTGTGATGTTGGCCCCTGGGTATGGGAGTTATTAGTGGCACCAAATCTTATATGGGAGTTGGGTAGCAGGAGTAGTGGGGATCGTTGGGATTTCCTTGTCGGTTGCGATGGAGCGACTTTTCTGTTTACTTTTCTCTTCAGTTCGAGGTGGGTTCGGAAATAATACTCGGTGGAATATCCGCACAGATGACAGTGTTTGCAAAAAATGATGTTGTTGTTGTATATAATCTGTTGGATGTGGGTCTTATTGTCGAGCGTGATTTGAATGTGCTTCGAAAGGTCTTACGATAAATCAAGCTTCATGAAGATTTTGCCGTAATTTTCTTTGGTGAGGTTCGGGTTTCCTCTGCCATGGTCATGTACATCCCAGAGTGTCATGACCCACACCCTAGAGTAAGGGCACGAGAAGTGGGTACGTCCAGCCTACGCCACAATGTCGGCGGTAGAACGCTGTCCTAGGTCAATCATCTAACAATATAAAGTACCTGTACAGTTTATACTCTCCGAATGGAGGTGACAAACAGAAAACAATCTCAATCACATCTAGGTAGAAGAATGAAAGATAGATAGATAGACAGTAACTCAAAGAGAACAGTAGAATAGATGAAATAAGTCCAAGTGTCTAGGATAACATAACATCAGAATGTCAACTCATAATACAATAAGTCTAAGAGTCTATACATCTCCACATCTCAAAATACAACTCAGAATGTGAGACAAAAAGATAATACAAAAAGACTGTCTAGCTAAACTAGCCTAGACTACTGGGGCAACATCTTCAGCTGCAGGTGGATCCTGCTGAGGGTCCACAACATAAGTATCATCTAAGTCCTGCTCCATAATAGGTAGACACCAGGGGTCTCATCCTCTGTAATATTTTAACAGGTCCAGTCAGGACAGGAACGAGCACAATACATCTCACGCAGTGCATAGTATGATAGGAAATATAAAGCATACAATAGAGTAAAATACAGGAAACGCTGAAGGAAGATACATGTAGCAAAAGAGATAACTGTAATGAAATATCTACTATAATAGAGAACTAGCAGTGTCTAGTGAGTCAGAGTAAAATATAGACATGTGAAATGGCATAGGAGATTCATGGCTACAGCTAAGAGTGATTCATGACTATAGCTACTGGGGTAATATCCACATGACTATTTCCACTCCCCCATCCCCAATCAATACACAAGGATCCATTCAAGTTATGTTAAGATTCGTGATAAGCCCATAAATAGGAGATTCATGAGAGGCTCTGTGAACATGAGAGTACATGAGTCACAAGCGATTCGTGAATCTATGAAAGCATAGAGATACATGATGATTCGTGAAACGCACAAACATGCTGTATCTGATGCTCTCGAGGGGGATAACATCTCATGAAAAGATCCATATAGTACCAATCCGTGATAACAATCGTGTCAGCATCAAGTAAAGTAATCTAGAGCAAGAATATAAATCCTGGCAAATATGAAACGGTCAGAGAATGTACTCGCCTGATAATTGAATGTCTGAAGAGGATATACTGTCTGAGGAGAGGTGTATGGCTCCTAATCAGAGCAATACAAGTCACAATGTATCCACAATGGTAAAAATAAAGTATACAATACATACTACATGATTCTAGGTCAATCTGGTCAAAAGTCAACTCTTGGTCAACTCTAATAGTCAACTAGGTCACAGGAAGTCATACTAAGTCAAATAAGGTCAAACAAGATCAAACAAGGTCAAACAAGTTTAATCTAGGTTAAAGTCAACTCCTGGTCAACATTCTAATCAAACTAGTCAAATACTAGTCAACATGATCAATCTGGGTCAAGTCTAGGTCAAACTTAGACCAACTAAGGTATTAGTCAAACAAAGACTAGTCAGTAAGGTAATTAGGTCAACCCAAGACTAGTCAATAAGGTAATTAGGTCAAACATGGTCAAACTAGTTAAACTAGTCATGTTTAGGTCAATTAGGTCATGGTTTGACCAATAGTTGACTTTGGTCAACAATGGTCAACATTTGGGTCAACCTAGGTCTAGTAGGTATATATATATATATATATATATATATATATATATATATATATTATATATATATATATATTATATATATATATATATATATATATATTCACATATATATATATCTTACATATATATATATATATACATACACATAACTATATAGGCCTATAGACTAAGTATACTCATATATCATATAGGTACCTATATATAGATACCATATATAATCTAATACAATATATATATATATATATATACAATACAATATATATAGAGAGAGAGAGTGAAATAGAGAGAGAGCTAGATAGAGGATGAAATAGGGTGAGAGAGAGAGAATGGTAAGATAGAGTGAAAGAGAGAGAGGGATAGAGAACTGGGACACAGGAAGAAGGGGGGGTGTTCCAGTTTCTGGAACCAGAAAACAGCCCCATCCCACACACACATATACACACACACACCCATACTTACACATACATGTATATACACATGTATATACATGTATACACACCTAAATTTCTCCTACACACACATACATATATACTACGTATTTATATACTAAAAACATACAATTACATGTATAAATTATATCAAAATTAGGTTTGAAATTCACTTTTGAAAACTGGAAATAAATCCAAAATCTGGAATATTGAGACTGTGTACTCGAAACTAGGTAAACCTAATTTCTCATACAAAACCGAGCTAAGGCTCGATACTAGTGGTTGGTAACTGATGCCCCACATGTACCTAGTGTCTAGGGGGCCTGACACGATACCATGATACGATTTGACGTGTCCAAACTCAAAAGAACCCAATCGGGTAAACTGGGATACACAAACACGTACACAGCGTCGTGCACGTGGTTGCACGTCTCGTGCTCGTGACACAGGACACGACACATCTCGTGCTCGTGTCCTCGTGTACGCCATATGATGGGCTACACGCTCGTGTCACCACGAGGCACCCACGTGTCGTGTCCGTGCGACACGATACGCGCGAAGTTAGCCCCCACGCGCGTGTGTGCTGACAGCGCGTGTCCAGTGTGAGTGACATTTCTCACTCGATACGACACGATGCGACACCAAACTTTGGGGGCATGCTCGCAGACATTGCCCCCGTGTCCATGTCAAATATCTCGTGTCCTAGTGCTCTGTGCAGTGAGTACGAAGGGTGTGGTAGCAGGGCATGCACGCGAGTCTCGTGCAGTGGGTTCGTGTCCATTTTGGACACGGACACGACTTGGAATTGTGCTCAGTCCACTTGGGTTGTGTCCTACATGTCTAGGACTACCCAAAAATATATTTTGTTTTATATTTTGACAAAAATAGATCCTTTGTGGCATTTCATCAAACAAGGTTTCCTAGCTTAGGATACGTGTCCGATACGGACACCAAACCAAACCTATTTTTCACCAAACTTGACCTACAGTTCCCTGGTACCTAGATGCATGCAAATATGAAAAGAAAACATAATATTAACATGGTTTGAGGGTATTTACCTATTTGTGTGAAAACTCAAGAAAACACTAAGTAGGGGGTGTCCTCTTCTCTTGGTGATGCCTAAAGCTCCACAAATCCTTGATAGCAGGCCCTAGCTAGTATCCTCTAGTGTAGGGGAGTCCAATGCAAGAAACTAGAGGTATTTGGATCAAAAATGGCTAAGTTGTGGAGGTTTGTAGGAATGTGATTTTTTAGGTTAAAATTCATGTAAAAAATGGTCATGAATGAAGACAATGGGTTAATATAGGATGGTGGCTGCTAGGGGGGTGTCTTGGCCAGCCATGGCAAGGGGGGTGTTCCTTGGGTTGCTTCCAAGCTAAGGAAGGTTGACTTCCATGTAAAGGGGTTGATATTTTGAATGTTTTATGGAAATATCTAATAAAGTAAATATCAAGATATTTACCTTACTTTAACCAATGCAAATATCTATCCCCTCATCATTCTAGGTTAGTAACTAATCTCTAGATTAGGCTAAACTTGGTTAGAGACTATCATGACACTAATCAATAATTAAATAATAATAAAAACACATAAATCCAAATAATTCTAAATAAATCCTAGAAAATTACCAAAATACCCTTTAGGCTAAAAGCCCTAATTTGAAGTTCTAAACCTATGGCTAGGCTCACATGATCATGGATAGTCTCTAGGTTATGAAAAACTAGGGTTTACACTAAGGTTTTGCTAGTAAGTCATAAAGTCATAAGTCGTGACTTTAGAAATAGTTTAACTTAACTAAAATCACCCAAAAATCATATTATGACTAAAGTACCACTAATAAATAATAAAATAATAAATTTTCAAAAATACCCTAATTTCAGAAAACTGGGTGTTACAAGTCTACCCACCTTAAAATAATTTCGTCCTCGAAATTTAGATGGTCGTACTCCTCCTAGGTCAAACCCCCAACAATCAGGGTCGAAGCCACTACCTAGCAACATACAAGGTCAACAAGTAAAATATGGGTAGTAGACCTATACTGGGTCATGTCCAAAAATTGGCTGGCAGTTTTAGGTCATAAGGTGACCTTAATTCAAATCGAAGTCAAAAGTAACTCCATGGGGTAAATCAGGATGGAGCCTCGGGTCAGGAAAATTATACTAAGCAAATGAAGCACACAATGGTATGCCTGAGTGGGATACTAAGGTCATGGGTATAGAGTGTCATGTCTAGGTCATGTATACGAAGTCAGTTTTGAGAAAACAACTAGTCTTGTGCTCCAAATTTAAAAGTCACGGTAATGTGCCTACGATGATCATTATTTAGAGTGGGAAAGGTCTATGGCCTAAATAGAACCAAAAATCGTGATGAAATAGTAGTGTAAAGGACAGGTTAGGTGGGACAATACTGGTTATGGGTATAGACTAGGAAGATAAGGAAACAATAAATCAAGGGCTAAAAGGGTTACCATTCTATGGTCAGTGCTACTCTATCAAAAAGGCATAGCATATACATTAATTCATTTAGAGAAAAATTCTTGACAAAAGAGTTTAGTCAAGAATTATATTAATAGCTAAAGCTACTCCTATTCCTACTCCTAAGTAAGAGATGAAGAAACAAACAAACAATCGACAAAATCAAAAAGAACTACCAGGTCAAAACTGATCACTAATAAAGAAACAGGTAGGAGCAGATGGAATTGGATTTCAAGATAGATATAATGAAGTAAGGTGGGAATGAAATTTAGAAGAACAGAACCTGCAAGCACATCGCCAACTGCCTGAGCATCCTCAACTGTCATGGCGTAGGCTCGCCCCTGCTGACCTCTTCCAGCCTGCTGCTGGAACTACAAAAATCTCTACTGCTGTGGCTGTAACGGTCCTCTCTGCTGCTGTCCTACCGGAGCCTTGGCTCCTGCTCCTGGTGCTGCTCCCTGTGCTACTATGCCTGTGTACTGGGAACACTCCCTCAGCTGGTGGTCTGCTGCCCCACATAGTAGGCACCAGCCTAACCTTTTCCTGCACTCTCTCCCATCCATGTCCCGGTTTCTTACAGTAAGGACAACTGGTAGTCTGCTGTCTCGGGGCCTGCTGCTGCCTCGGCTGCTGATACTGCTGTGGCTGCCTCTGCTGATGCTGATAGTGAGGCCTCTTGGCCTGACCTCCACTGCTGCCTGCTCCCTGTGTATCACGGCCCCTCTTGAGCTTCAGCTTAAGATCATCCTCAGCTGCCATCGCTCCTGCCAGAATCTCCTCAAAGGTGGCATTCCTGTCACTCTTGGTCAAGGACTTGACTTCCTTGACCAAGCCCTTCCTGAACCTCCTCGCCTTTGCTTGTCTCGCTAAGGCCCTCCATAAATCTGCTCAACCTGACAAAACTCACCGGAATACTCCTCTACTGTCTGGTTCCCCTGAACCAGGTTCTCGAACTGGGTCTCCAAAGCACCGACTGCCTAATCCGGGAAAAACTTCCCCTTGAAGAGCTCCTTGAAAGCTCCCCATGACTGCCCTGGAGTGCCTACTCTCGGGTCCGTCTGATACCAGGTACGGGCAAGATCCCGTATCTGGCTGGCTGCTGCCTCTATCTGTAGTCCGGCTGGTATCTTCCACCAGTCGGAAAATCTCCTCAATGTGCTCAATCCAGTCATCAGCATAAAGAATCCCCTCTGTCCCCAAGAAGTCCCTGGGGTTCATCTTCTTGAAGTCCTGAATGCCCGAAATCCTCTGCTGTCGCGGCTGTCCCAATCCTCCCTGTGGCTGGACAGCCAACCTCTCCACCGTCGCTCTAGCCAGCTGATGGACCTCATCTATGCCCCTGGTAAACTCCGTCGTATGACGCTGCTGCTGTGCCTGCTGCATCTCTAGGAAATGCTAGAAGTATGAAAACATCTGTGCAACATCCACTAATCCAAATGGCATCGGCGGCTGGAACTGCTGCTGGTGCTGCTGAAACTGTGGCTGACGAAACTGCGGGGGAGGCATGTCTGGTGTAGCTGGGATGGTCCCCCGAATAAGTAGAGGTGCACCCCCAAATGTGGCAGAAGCTCCCACATGAGCTGGAGTAAGGGGAGCTGTGGTCCCCGGGTCCTGGTGAGCTGGACGAGAGGTGGCAGACCTCTCAGTGGTGTCACCTGGACCGAGACGCTGTGATCGTGTCTCCACCATCCTGAAGACAGATCAATAAGGAAGTCAATAACGGTACAAGGATGATAGTATCAAAGGACAATATGAAATAGATTATACAGATTTGAACAAAAGTCAGTAGATTCAAATCCATAGAAATTTCCTAATTGTGATTGAGTATCCACTCTCTCTAAGCATATTCCTTAAACCCTATCACAGGCTGTAGTGATACTCTAGTTCGAATACCACTACATAAACAGGACCTGTATAGGCCACCACTAAAAATGTGTCACGACCCGCACCCTAGAGTAAGGGCACGAGAAGTAGGTACGTCCAGCCTACGCCGTAGTGTCGACGGTAGAACGCTGTTCTAGGTCAATCATCTAACAATATAAAGTACCTGTACAGTTTATACTCTCCGAATGGAGGTGACAAACAGAAAACAATCTCAATCACATCTAGGTAGAAGAATAAAAGATAGATAGATAGACAGTAACTCAAAGAGAACAGTAGAATAGATGAAATAAGTCCAAGTGTCTAGGATAACATAACATCAGAATGTCAACTCATAATACAATAAGTCTAAGAGTCTATACATCTCCACATCTCAAAATATAACTCAGAATGTGAGACAAAAAGATAATACAGAAAAGACTGTCTAGCTAAACTAGCCTAGACTACTGGGGCAACATCCTCAGCTGCAGGTGGATCCTGCTGAGGGTCCACAACATAATTATCATCTAGTCCTACTCCATAATAGGTAGACACCAGGGCCTCATCCTCTGTAATATTTTCAACAGGTCCAGTCAGGACAGGAACGAGCACAATACATCTCACGCAGTGCATAGTATGATAGGAAATATAAAGCATACAATAGAGTAAAATACAGGAAACGCAGAAGGAAGATACATGTAGCAAAAGAGATAACTGTAATGAAATATCTACTATAATAGAGAACTAGCAATGTCTAGTGAGTTAGAGTAAAATATAGACATGTAAAATGGCATAGGAGATTCATGGCTACAGCTAAGAGTGACTCATGACTATAGCTACTGGGGTAATATCCACATGACTATTTTCACTCCCCCATCCCCAATCAATACACAAGGATTCATTCAAGTTATGTTAAGATTCATGATAAGCCCATAAATAGGAGATTCATGAGAGGCTCTGTGAACATGAGAGTACATGAGTCACAAGCGATTCGTGAATCTATGAAAGCATAGAGATACATGATGATTCGTGAAACGCACAAACATGCTGTATCTGATGCTCCCGAGGGGGATAACATCTCATGAAAAGATCCATATAGTACCAATCCGTGACAACAATCGTGTCAGCATCAAGTAAAGTAATCTAAAGCAAGAATATAAATCCTGGCAAATATGAAACGGTCAGAGAATGTACTCGCCTGATAACTAAATATCTGAAGAGGATATACTATCTGAGGAGAGGTGTATGGCTCCTAATCAGAGCAATACAAGTCACAATGTATCCACAATGGTAAAAATAAAGTATACAATGCATACTACATGATTCTAGGTCAATCTGGTCAAAAGTCAACTCTTGGTCAACTCTAATAGTCAACTAGGTCACAGGAAGTCATACTAAGTCAAATAAGGTCAAACAAGATCAAACAAGGTCAAACAAGTTTAATCTAGGTTAAAGTCAACTCCTGGTCAACATTCTAATCAAACTAGTCAAATACTAGTCAACATGATCAATCTGGGTCAAGTCTAGGTCAAACTTAGACCAACTAAGGTATTGGTCAAACAAAGACTAGTCAGTAAGGTAATTAGGTCAACCCAAGACTAGTCAATAAGGTAATTAGGTCAAACATGGTCAGACTAGTTAAACTAGTCATTTTTAGGTCAATTAGGTCATGGTTTGACCAATAGTTGACTTTGGTCAACAATGGTCAACATTTGGGTCAACCTAGGTCTAGTAGGCCTAATGGTCTATCCTAACTCATTGGCCATAGGCCATAGGCTAATAACCAAGTTCCGTAGGCTAATGCCATATGGGTATCTACCTCTATACAATATATATATATATATATATATATATTTTTATATATTCACAATATATATATATATATATATATACAATATCTATACAATATATATATATATATATATATATATATATATATATATATATATATATATATATATATATATATATATATATATATATATGTGAAAAAAAAATATATATATATATATATGTGAATATATAAAAAAAAAAAAATATATATATATATATATATATATATATATATATATATATATATATATATATATATATCTTACATATATATATACATACACATAACTATAGGCCTATAGACTAAGTATACTCATATATCATATAGGTACCTATATATAGATACCATATATAATCTAATACAATATATATATATATATATATATATATATATATATATATATATATATATATATATATATATATATATATATATAGAGAGAGAGAGAGAGAGAGAGTGAAATAGAGAGAGAGCTAGATAGAGGATGAAATAGGGTGAGAGAGAGAGAATGGTAAGATAGAGTGAAAGAGAGAGAGAGGGATAGAGAACTGGGACACAGGAAGAAGGGGGGTGTGTTCCAGTTTCTGGAACCAGAAAACAGCCCCAACCTACACACACAAATACACACACACACCCATACTTACACATACATGTATATACATATGTATATACATGTATACACACCTAAATTTCTCCTACACACACACATACATATATACTACGTATTTATATACTAAAAACATACAATTACATGTATAAATCATATCAAAATTAGGTTTGAAATTCACTTTTGAAAACTGGAAATAAATCCAAAATCTGGAATATTGAGACTGTGTACTCGAAACTAGGTAAACCTAATTTCTTATACAAAACCGAGCTAAGGCTCGATACTAGTGGTTGGTAACTGATGCCCCACATGTACCCTAGTATCTAGGGGGCCTGACACGACACCACGACACGGTTTGACGCGTCCAAACTCAAAAGAACCCAATCGGGTAAACTGGGATACACAAACACGTACACAGCGTCGTGCACGTGGTTGCACGTCTCGTGCTCGCGACACAGGACACGACACATCTCGTGCTCGTGTCCTCGTGTACGCCATATGATCGGCTACACGCTCGTGTCACCACGAGGCACCCACGTGTCGTGTCCGTGCGACACGATACGCGCGAAGTAAGCCCCCGCGCGCGTGTGCACTGACAGCGCGTGTCCAGTGCGAGTGAGATTTCTCACTCGACATGACACGATGCGACACCAAACTTTGGGGGCATGCTCGCAGATATTGCCCCCGTGTCCATGTCAAATATCTCGTGTCCTAGTGCTCTGTGCAGTGAGTACGAAGGGTGTGGTAGCAGGGCATGCACACGATTCTCATGCAGCGGGTTCGTGTCCATTTTGGACACGGACACGACTTGGAAATGTGCTCAGTCCACTTGGATTGTGTCCTACATGTCTAGGGCTACCCAAAAATATATTTTGTTTTACATTTTGACAAAAAGAGATCCTTTGTGGCATTTTATCAAACAAGGTTTCCTAGCTTTGGATACGTGTCCGATACGGACACCAAACCAATCCTAATTTTCACCAAACTTGACCTACAGTTCCCTGGTACCTAGATGCATGCAAATATGAAGGGAAAACATAATATTAACATGGTTTGAGGGTATTTACCTATTTGTGTGAAAACTCAAGAAAACACCAAGTAGGGGGGTGTCCTCTTCTCTTGGTGACGCCCAAAGCTCCACAAATCCTTGATAGCAGGCCCTAACTAGTATCCTCTAGTGTAGGGGAGTCCAATGCAAGAAACTAGAGGTGATTTGGATCAAAAATGGCCAAGTTGTGGAGGTTTGTAGGAATGTGATTTTTCTAAGTTAAAATTCATGTAAAAAATGGTCATGAATGAATACAATGGGTTAATATAGGATGGTGCCTGCTAGGGGGGTGTCTTGGCCGGCCATGACAAGGGGGGGTGTTCCTTGGGTTGCTTCCAAGCTAAGGAAGGTTGACTTCCATGTAAAGGGGTTGATATTTTGAATGTTTTATGGAAATATCTAATAAAGTAAATATCAAGATATTTACCTTACTTTAACCAATGCAAATATCTATCCCCTCATCATTCTAGGTTAGTAACTAATCTCTAGATTAGGCTAAACTTGGTTAGAGACTATCATGACACTAATCAATAATTAAATAATAATAAAAACACATAAATCCAAATAATTCTAAATAAATCCTAGAAAATTACCAAAATACCCTTTAGGCTAAAAACACTAATTTGAAGTTCTAAACCTATGGCTAGGCTCACATGATCATGGTTAGTCTCTAGGTTATGAAAAACTAGGGTTTACACTAAGGTTTTGCTAGTAAGTCACAAAGTCATAAGTCGTGACTTTAGAAATAGTTTAACTTAACTAAAATCACCCAAAAATCATATTATGACTAAAGTACCACTAATAAATAATAAAAATAATAAATTTTCAAAAATACCCCAATTTCAGAAAACTGGGTGTTACACAGAGTTAGCAATTATCTTCAAGGCTGCAGAGGTAAAACATATGAAGGGGAGGTTCGGAAGGGTGACCCACGCCGAGACTGTAGACGAGTCTTCTTTGGGGTTGAACTTTGGGGTCCATTTAACTATTTTCATAGAGTGTGCGTCTATTTTTCGGTGCCTCCGCTCCAGACATTCTTGTGATCAATTTTTGTAGAGAGGTATGTAGAAGCATGAAATTTTACGATCAGAAATCCTATGCGCCAAACACTACATGCGCCAGGGAGCTCAGACAAAGTGTTTGACACAGCAAAACAAGAATATAGACATTAAAAGAAGATTTTTTTCATATAAAAGTCTATTACATGTCCTAAAATGGGCTGTACAAAGGAGAACTTCTACAAAAAGAAAAGACCCTAAGTCTACAGCCATGCGCAGTAGTCATCATGCGCACTTGAACAGGCGCATCTCGCCATGCGCTCTCTGTCAGGCACATCCCACCATGCGCTTCCAGCCGGGGGCATCCTTTCAGCAGCTCAGTTATGTGCCACCCTTCCAGCCAGGCTCATGCGCCGTCTAATGCTTCGACTAATGAAGCATTTATTGAGCAGAACGAGGATGGAAAACAACCCTCTAGCTGGAGGAAGAGCTCCCCAAACCGAGGAAGAGAAGAGCACCGCAAGTCAACCTGTGGCCATGGGAGGCTTCGAAAGAGCCTCCAAAGACCAAGGAAGACCGCAATCGAAACCGCGGCTAAAGGAGCAGCTTTCAACACAACCAGAATGGGCGACACCTACTCTGACAGAAGAAAAAGCCCCCAAAGCCGCAGCACCGCAATTCCGATCTGTGGCTCTTCCTACATAACGGAGACGAGGCTCGAGCATCCCGATCTTTGGATGCAACAGGCACCTTCTGCCTGCCTCGGAAGCCCTAGACTTCGACTTTTGGATGTAACAGTCACCTTCAAGTGCATCAATGAGGACAATGCGTCGTATCTTCACCTTCGGGAGCATCTCATCGACAGAATGCACTCGAGTAAGCAAGTTCATTTCGGAAGAACGTGAGAGAACGAGAAGCAAACTCTCTCCATGCCACTATTCATAGGCCTGGTAAATCAAACCCATGCGCCAAGTGGATGGCTCTCCGAATCCCGTACAATAAATTTGCATTAAATAGATGTACCTGACGCTTCGAATTCAGCCAAGCCAAAAACGGCTATTTAAAGCACTCGAAGAACGTAACAGCCGCACAATAAAAACGTGTCGAATAGAGCAGATGCGCTGGTCAAACCGTGCATCACATAGACGTGCCTCAGCACCAAGCGCTTCACAAGCATACGCCCCCATGCGGCCCTATGAACCTAGTAGAACGCCAATCGATGCGCCCACTCAACAACCCATCCCCTGTCAAAGAACATTAAATGCTGAAGTCTGACAGAGTTGGCAGCACGTCCCCCGAAGACTTCAGTTGACAGCTTTTTCAGAAAATAAAGCGTCGTCGACGTCAGCATCATTATTACTTCCCTCCGACGGTTACAACCACGTGGCCGTCCAACCATCCCGCATGCGCCTCCACAGCCATGCGCCTCAGACTTTTTCTCTGATCCCTAAAGACAGAAGTAAAGTCACTATTGAAGCTCTGCGTGCGCCTCAAAAGCCATACGCCTCAGACTTTTCTCTGATCCCTAAAGACAGAAGTAAAGTCACTACTGAAGCCTCGCGTGCGCCTCAAAAGCCATGCGTCCCGAATGGTTCGTGACTCCCCAAGGTTACGAGCCAAAGTCTCCTCATGCGCCCAATCCCAGGCGCATCCTACCAGATCATTCCCTATCAAATCCTAGATCTCCGAGCCATGGGCCTACAACACGTGTCCTTTGACTCGATTCACCCAAGATCTCAGCAACAGAAAGATTCTTCTTCCTGCTACATGCCTGCCCACAACAGTAGCATGAAGAATTCAACTCCTCAATCAGGTCGAATCGTCCATGCACCTCCATCAGCAATCACCATGTGGCATCCCCGCGTCCAGGCGCATCCTACATATGCGCACTTGAGCAGCCAGCCTACAGACTATAAATAGAGGGATCATTTCCTTCTCCTACATACGAACATACATAGACAGACAGAGACATTGTACAACCACCGAGGCAGATACCGACACACAACGTCTTCTTCCTCTTCGCAAGCTCCAGCACCCAGAGCAACTCAGACTTTCAGAGAACCGATAACCTTCGTCAGATCGTCAACGGAGTCAACGTATTACCACTCGCTCCATCGGTACAAGGGATCGAGATAAACAAAAGTGTACTCCTAGGACTACGTCTAAGTCCTATATTGTAACACTGTTCTGTATGTATTGAAATTTCCATCAAAAGATTTTAATGGCAAACAAGCTGGCGACTCTGCTGGGGACCTCTTTCTCCTCCACCGAGAAAGTTATGTCGTAATCCGACGACGTGAAGGTGGGCTCCTCCCACAAGACGCTGGTCGTACGCCTCAATCAACGGGAGTATGAGGAGTTCATCTCTGAAGGTAGTGCGAGTCCTTCGAAGCGGCTGCCAAAGCCGAAGAAGACTCGCCAAATTTGGGTACGCTAGGTCGACGCCTCTGGCACCACCATCGAAGAGGATGCGCCGATCCAGCCTTCCCTTCCTACTGACGTCCTCAGCGACTAAGATGCAACCACCGGTACAGTGCATCTCTCAGGGAAACATGCGGCTGACCACATTCCCCAGCCATCTCCCTCTCAGGCGAGGAAGATGCGTCGACGGAGCAGGAGCGCAACCAATGTCCCGCGCATCACCTCTAATGCGCCACAGAAGGTCTCTGTCTTTGACAGACTCACTCGCTGTAGTGGCAAAAAGAATTTGGATTCTGAGTACTACGCGCCCCAGCGGGCTAGTACAAAGAAGTCCAAGGCAGCACGGGCCATGCGCCCCGAACGTGCTATGCCAGAAGCAAGCCAGAAGCATGCGCTCACAATCATGCACGTTGCTGATGGTAAGCTGTATTAGGTCGACTCAGGTGCTTCTGCACCAGAAACGAGCCGACCTTCAAAGTCCATGTCTCACTTGGGCGCATCTGTTGCGTTCGCAACCAAGACGAACGAGGCAAACCCAGTGGTCTTGAACTCCCGTGCCTCCTCTGGTTGTGCGTCTGAGGTTCGTTCAAGTCACTTTAAATGTTGTTCCCCCACTAATGATCTGAGTGCCTGTTTGGTGTCGGATCAGGGGGCGCAGCATTCACTTGACCACCCCGGCGCTTGGCCTTGACATGTACCTGAAGGGGGTACGAAGGTGGCACTCTCCTCCAACGATCTACGTAATGTGATCACTCACAAACGCCGGTCAGGAGGGTCGACTGACAAGCACGATGCATACCCCATAGGGCATACTTGTGCTGTAGTCACCATCAACTACTGTTGTAAGTCAGCAGTCCCACCAAAACAGTCGATGTTCCAGCGACTGCAATCATCGACACCCCTCCGACGTCGCCTCGGGAAGAAAGTGTCAACAAAAGAAGAGCCAGAACTAAAGGTTGCTTCATGCAATGTAATCTCTAACTCTTCGTCAGTCCGAAAGGCGACTGGCAATTCCTCGTCCAAGAGCCAACCGAGGAAAACCAAGACAACCGTCTCGTCCTCCGGAGTGTTCGAAGGCACTCGGGGGAGGAAGAAGATCTTGGAGGAAGCTGGGGTAGTTAACCCCTTGTTGATCCTCCTTTCGAAAAAGAGGGTGTCCTCCAAAGCACAGCTGGGGTAGATCTTCATCCTCAAGGCGAAGTCAGCCTTCCCGACATAGCTGGGGGTCATCTAGCCCCTGTAAAGCATCTGAAAGATGAAGAAGTCCTTCAAGACGGGACTGGGGGTAATCAGGCCCTTACGGACACTTCTTCCGAGGACGAAGGCGTCCTCCAAAACTTAGCTGGGGGTAGTCTAGCCCCAGCAGATCTGAGTCTCGAAGACGAAGAAGTCCTCCGGGACATAGCTGGGGGTAGCCAAGACGAAGCTCCGGGAACAACAACTCCTCTACAGGAGAGTGAGACTGAAAGCGAAGCCTCAACCGAGCCATCCGACTCCAGTCGTGTCATGACAGTCTACATGACTGGAGGTGACACCGAGTCGGATGCGCCACCAGCGGACCTCGTCCAGCGCATGGATACCCTGGAGGGAGGACTCAAAACCCTCTCTGCCTCCATGCAAACACTGACTCAAGCAGTGTTTGAGATACTGTCAGCTTTGGCCAGGACACCTTCTACCGGTCCCGACCCAGGGGCCAATGGAGAGTCAAGTGTACCCCTTAATGGGTATCCTTGGATACGGATCGCCGCGAAGTCCCTCGGACGTTGGAGCCCTCAAATGCTCAACTCCAGGTGGCACCACCTTCCCCGACTCCCAGCTCCACGGAAGACGTGGTCGAGATGATCAGGGACCTGCACGAACGTTTTGAGTCTAAGAATAGACAAGAGGAGCGCCAAAATATGGGCATCCCCTAAACTTATCCCCTCGAATGGAACAAAGTGGTTTATCCTTCCAAATATAAACCACAAACATTAACGTCATACGACGGAAAAGACTCTCCGTGTCGCTATTTGATGTACTTCCAGTCCCAAATGGGACATCTTTCGAAGGAGGACGCGCTACCCACCAGCATATTTGTCGGTGCACAGAAAGGAGTGGCGTACGACTGGTACTGCCGCTTCCCCGACAATTCTATATCTTCCTTCAACGACTTGAAGTGCCTTTTCCTCGACCATTTCTACGACGACGGCAAGGACATGACAATGGCGTCCCACATAGAGATACGCCAGAAGGAGAAGGAAACAGTTCGGGTATTCATCGAACGCTTCCGACAGGCCTGCTTCAGACTGCCCCCGGGCATGCCAGAACATGCACTCCTCTCCTCCTGCAGCATGAACATACTGCCCGCAGTCAAACTCTGGCTCAATTCTACTCCTCTTCCCGACTGGAGTTCCTTGATCATCGATGCTGAAGCAGCAGAAAAGAAGGCGTTCAATGCTCGCCTTCTGGGAGTTAGTTTCCCTGCCTTTGAGGACAAGGGGAAACGACCTGCAGCCAAGAACCCCGGACGAGAGACGAAGGGGAAACAAGCATTGACTGTCAATGCCTCAAAAGGTGCATCAGCGCCTACTCAGAAGCCTCCACTTGCACCAAGGCCAAAGGAGGTGTATTCTTTCAACGATGAAGACACCCTGCAGCTCTTCGAGATACTGAAGCAGGATGACAAGATCAAGTTGCCGGACCCAAAACATCCCGACGAGGTTCGGAATGTGGACAATCCGAGGTACTATCACTACCATCGATTTGTCGGACATCCAACCAAGGACTGCTACGTCCTCAAAAACTACATCCAGCACATGATCAATGCGGATGTTATCTCCGTCGACCACGAGAAGAAGACGGTTTCGGCCAATATGGTGTCACTCCAGTTCGACACCTTGCCGCCGACTACAACACAAGATGGCGTCGTCCCCATCCCTAAGGCGACGATGGAGGTGGTTAACTTACCACCTACTCGTGACAACGTGAGTGGACTTATCCCACTCACCACATCTCGGGAAGAGATCTTATGGGTTCACCCTGATCTTGTCTCCAAGGTTACTCAAACGGAGGTACGCCCTGCCTCCAAATCTAAAGGCAGGAAGATCAAGTCTAGCCGCATGGTCTCTTCCTCTGCGGAAGAGGCACTTCCTGTACAGACACGTTCACAACAGAACGCCCAACCCAACGAAGCTGCCGTCGAGGTGGTGCCTCCTTGTACCATCCCTGCTGCCCAGGAAGAGGGTCCATCTAAGCCCCTAGCAGCCAATAAGCAGAAGCATGTAGAGGCCCGCTTCGATAGGCCTCTGCGAAAGGAGAATGCTTCGGGGCTAGCCAAGCCCCACAACTTCGACATACTGGCACAACTAGCCAGTACTCCTGTCCGCCTTTCTCTGTTTGAGCTCCTTCGTATTTCCAAAGACACTCGCGAAGCTCTCTGTGAAGCCCTGAAGGATGCCGAGTCCTTCATCAGTCAGGTCAAGCAGCCCGAAGATCTCCCAACTACATGTACGTACTATCATTGTGCGGATGAGGTTATCTCAAATATAACCTTCACCCAACAAGACATGCTGCTCAAGCACAACCGACACAACAGGCCGCTGTATTATACAGGTTATATCAGATCTGTCAAGGTGAAGCGGATTCAGATCGATCTGGGGTCTTTCCTCAGTATCATCCCAAAGACACTGCTCTCAACACTGGGGATCCCAATGTACCGTCTCGCGCCCTCCAACACCACAATCAGTAGCTTCAATGCCAGCAAGAGTGACTTGTTATGTCGTGGACGTCGACGTCAATGTATGAAGTACGTGTCCACCAACGACGTCATCCGGACGGAGTTCGCATACATTGACCCTTTCAAAGGGGTTGAAGCCTATTTCACTGATTCCTTCTTGTACAAGTCACCTGACGAGGAGGAAGCCAATGATGCTGACGACGAAGCAGAAACGGCAACATAGCCGGACATGGAGCCGGAGATGACTCCCGACGCTCCTTTGAAGATCCGACTCAAAGGCAAACTGCCTCAGAAGTTGCCTTCCATGAACATCAAGCTACCCGGGAAAGCACCAACTGCTCCTGAAGCTCCCCTGAAGATACGACTCAAGGGAAAGCCGCCTCAAACATCGGCTTCCCTTGTGGCAAAACTACAGGGGAAGGCACCAATTACCGGAGGCACAGTGGAGGCACCTCTGAAGGTGCGTATTAAAGGCAAGCCGCCGCAATCCAAGCTGCCAGAGAAGGCCCACATAGTCCTCTCGGACCCCAGGACCAAAGCTGTGGTGGACTCTTCCGATCCAATCCCAGTACTCACAGATGAAGAGCTAGGGGAATATTGTCACGACCCGTACCCGCTTTTCGGATACGAGACGTGTCCAAGTCAGCCTACGCCGCAGAGTCGACGGTAGAACGCTGTCAAGCCCGCAAGAAAATAAATGCTCAAAAATAAACATTTGCTGCTCATTCACATTTCTAATTTATTACAACATTTACAACATTTATATTTAAAGAAAAAATAAAGTTTTACAATTAAAGAAATTGATACAAATGCTTTCTATTCTAGGTTGTCCTCAGCATACCCAAGTCTTCCCAATGCTAACAGTGATCGCGGCTAAACCTGAAAAATGTTGGTTTCCAGTCAGGAATGGAACAAGTACACAAACCGACGACAATGCGAAAACACAATAGAATTAACAAGACATGAAAATAGCATATGGAATATGAAAGCTAGTAAGAAAACTGATGATATGGCACGGTGGAAAAGTAAAAGGAAAAATGAAAGATATCTACCTATGTGGTTGAAATACCTTTTAATACGTGAACGGCTGGGCTAATACGGCACATCATACGATGGCTATCGTTCAGTAATGGTACGGCTAACTCATATGTGAGTGTGTATGACTTAGCTATCGTTCAGTAATGTAATTGGGTTTGTTCACGTATTTACTTAGTATTTCTCCTTTCGACTACTCCGTGTGACGAGCGTGTCAACAAGCAACAAGATATATGTATAGACATGAAATGAAAAGACTACTATGAATCGGAAAGCAATCAGAAAGTGCACTTGCCTGAGGTCCTTGCACAAACCGTAGTCACAAGCCGAGGGTGAAGAAAAGTCAATCTAGAAGATGTCAACCTATAACATACATCGCACCACGAACAGTGTACGAAAACCACAAATTAATTCTAATGTTCTAGTTCTAAATAGTGGCGAGTTGGGTTACTAATTTAATAATAATTAATTCTATAATAATTCACTTAAAAACTTAATTTAACCTAATAATAATCTGAATATAATCTAAACATACAAGTTTGGCCATCAAAAGTCATGTTTCTCAATTTTGGAAACCATGACACGCAAATCGAGACGTACCGTTGACTTTTTGGTCAAACGCTATGAACTCTAGATTTTGAAAGTGCATCTTGGTAGATTTTAGTGCCACGAGTGTGCTGGAATCGACCGTACCTCAAAATCACGCTTTGGTCAAAAGATATCGCCGTTATGGATAATCGTGACCAAAACGAGGATCAACCGATCAGTTCTGAGTTCAACAGAATAAATAAAATATTAAATGAACGAAATAATTTCTGGATAAAATATATGTCGTAGGGCTCTGTGTTAGCTTTCCGAAACTTTATCGTGATTTCGATTTCTGGTTCTCCCGAAATCTCCAAAACACCGAAACGTGTCAAGTTTCGGACAACCGACACTCTACATATTTTCTAGAAATTTAGGTTCAGAAATTATGAAAATAAATTTGATATTAAGAAACTATACCTCAATACGCTTCCAACAAAAAAAACGGCGCGCGAAAAGCACGTCGGAGTTGGCGGGAATCGCTTCGGGAAGTCGGAAACCCTAGATGAGTTCTCCCACAAAAGGCGATTGGAATTTAATTAGGGTTTGTGAATATACATGCATATATATAGGAGAGAGAGAGGCAGCTACAGTAGTAGCGCCGACATGTGGGCCCCCCTATGGGTGAATTTCTGGGTTATTAATTATTTAATTCAGAAAATCATTTAAAAATCATTTTAAGTCCGAATAAATCAAAATAAATTGTAGAAAAATCTAGAAAAATCCTAGAAAATTCTAGAAGTTATTTCTAAGTGTCTAGAATCTAAATAAAATATTTTAACATAAAATATCATCATTTGACCTCACAGTAAATTCCCAAAGCCTATAAAATACAAATTCTATAGGTTTTAATTATATAAAATTTCCAAAAATTCTAAAAAAAATCCAGAAAAATTATAAAATATTCTAGAAAATATTTTTAGTCATTTAGAGCCCAAATAAAAATATTGGGTCCCGAAATACCCCCGTATGACCTTACAGTAAATCCTGAAAGTCCTTAAAATAATAAAACCTTAAATATTAAATACCTACAAATATCCAAAAATTGTAGAAAAATATAAAATAGCTAAATAATACATATATAAGCTATCTAGAGGTCATATGACCTTAAGATGGTCATAGCCCACCGACAAGTTTTGACATGACTCATAATATCCATAAAATTAATCATAAACAAATAAAATTAAAAAAATTAAAAAAAATTGGGAAGTGGGCTTACAAATCTACCTACCATAGAAAAATTTCGTCCTCGAAATTTTAAAAGACACAAATAGGCACAACTAAGAATATCACCAAAATATGACATGACCAATCAATACGAATAAGCACGACAAAGAATATAATCAAGAAAATAATGTAATGAATGATCAAAATTGATCAGACATATAGAATCAAAATCTAAATACGTTTTAAAAATATAGTGGAAGGAAATCAAAATAGGTTTTAAAGATGACAATTTGAAAATAGAAAAATATGAAAGAAATAAAGAACTAGTAGTTGTAGAGAAGGTGGTAACAAGAAATAAGATATCAAATAAATTTGAAAGAAAAAAAAATTTAATAGTCGTATGCCAACAAAAATATAGTCGCTGTGATATTCGGAAATCATAAGTATATCCGAAGTAATTTAACCGAGAATCCATGCCTTGCCAGTGTACATCTGGCTGCCGTGAACCCTTGGTTTCATGACTCAAGTATAATATGTTATCGAACACTTTATCAACTCTACCCAATATTGACATTATAAATCAAAAGATCAATAATATAACTATGATATAGTTTTAGTAATATTCAACAACCTACGCAAACTTAAAATTATTTCAACTTAGGGGTCATGCCACGCCAGTGCGCTGCTGACTGCAGTGAACCCGCAGTCTCCATAATTCAAATAAATAGGGACAGTGCACATCTGCCATACCATTGTATGTCACCAAAAATTATTTTAACTATGACCATAAGAATTTCAAAGGAACTTCGATAAATTCAATTAAGTCGATCATGATAAGAAAATATAAGTATCTGTCCTTGAGTAAAAGTATCAGTTTTGAAAACAAAATGATCCAAAAATGAACAAAGACGACTTGAATTAATATATAGATAATTAAACCAAGATTAGGAATTAAAAATAAAATGATCGCAAAATAGTTTTGAAAATAAAATGAGGTTTAGAGAAGGCAGAAGATAAAATGGCACAAAAATGATCAAAATTAGGAATTGAATTCTATGAAGGCCTAACTTACCAAGCGAATAGTCTACCCACCTTTGATCCTAACAACGTATCAAATATCTAATAGGGTTTAAAATTCAATAAATCATTGGCTAAATCACATGGCCTAATTAGCAACCTTAACTACCCAAGGGTCAAATTGAATAAGGGACTCCTAGTCCTAGTCATTCTCTAAAATTAAATTAGTCCTAGTTGTGAATGAGCATTTTCCTAGTCGCAGGCTTGCAGTAGTACGACTAATATTGGTACTACCACAAGTTTGCACAATTGCGAAGACTGGCCTGCATGGGCCACCACAAAAACTTGTCACGACCCGTACCCGCTTTTCGGATACGAGACGTGTCCAAGCCAGCCTACGCCGCAGAGTCGACGGTAGAACGCTGTCAAGCCTGCAAGAAAATAAATGCTCAAAAATAAACATTTGCTGCTCATTCATATTTCTAATTTATTACAACATTTACAACATTTATATTTAAAGAAAAAATAAAGTTTTACAATTAAAGAAATTGATACAAATGCTTTCTATTCTAGGTTGTCCTCAGCATACCCAAGTCTTCCCAATGCTAACAGTGATCGCGGCTAAACCTGAAAAATGTTGGTTTCCAGTCAGGAACGGAACAAGTACACAAACCGACGACAATGCAAAAACACAATAGAATTAACAAGTCATGAAAATAGCATATGGAATATGAAAGCTAGTAAGAAAACTGATGACATGGCACGGTGGAAAAGTAAAAAGAAAAATAAAAGACATCTACCTATGTGGTGTGAAATACCTTTTAATACGTGAACGGCTGGGCTAATACGGCACATCATACGATGGCTATCGTTCAGTAATGGTACGGCTAACTCATATGTGAGTGTGTATGACTTAGCTTTCGTTCAGTAATGTAATTGGGTTTGTTCACGTATTTACTTAGTATTTCCCCTCCCGACTACTCCGTGTGATGAGCGTGTCAACAAGCAACAAGATATATGTATAGACATGAAATGAAAAGACTACTATGAATCGGAAAGCAATCAGAAAGTGCACTTGCCTGAGATCCTTGCACAAACCGTAGTCACAAGCCGAGGGTGAAGAAAAGTCGATCTAGAAGCTGTCAACCTATAACATACATCGCACCACGAACAGTGTACGAAAACCACAAATTAATTCTAATGTTCTAGTTCTAAATAGTGGCTAGTTGGGTTACTAATTTAATAATAATTAATTCTATAATAATTCACTTAAAAACTTAATTTAACCTAATAATAATCCGAATATAATCTAAACATACAAGTTTGGCCATCAAAAGTCATGTTTCTCAATTTTGGAAACTATGGCACGCAAATCGAAACGTAACGTTGACTTTTTGGTCAAACGCTATGAACTCTAGATTTTGAAAGTGCACCTTGGTATATTTCAGTGCCACAAGTGTGCTGGAATTGACCGTGCCTCAAAATCACGCTTTGGTCAAAAGATATCGCCGTTATGGCTAATCATGACCAAAACGAGGATCAACCGATCAGTTCTGAGTTCAACAGAATAAATAAAATATTAAATGAACGAAATAATTTCTGGATATAATATATGTCGTAGGGCTCTGTGTTAGCTTTCTGAAACTTTAAACGGTTCGTGATTTCGATTTCTGGTTCTCCCGAAATCTCGAAAACACCGAAACGTGTCAAGTTTCGGACAACTGACACTCTACGAATTTTCCAGAAATTTAGGTTCAGAAATTATTAAAATAAATTAGATATTCAGAAACTATACCTCAATACGCTTCCAACAAAAAAAATGGCGCACGAAAAGCACGTCGGAGTTGGCGGAAATCGCTTCGGGAAGTCGGAAACCCTAGATGAGTTCTCCCACAAAAGGCGACTGGAATTTAATTAGGGTTTGTGAATATACATGCATATATATAGGAGAGAGAGAGGCGGCTACAGTATTAGCGCCGACAGGTGGGCCCCCCTATGGGTGAATTTCTGGGTTATTAATTATTTAATTCAGAAAATCATTTAAAAATCATTTTAAGTCCGAATAAATCAAAATAAATTGTAGAAAAATCTAGAAAAATTCTAGAAAATTCTAGAAAATATTTCTAAGTGTCTAGAATCTAAATAAAATATTTTAACATAAAATATCATCATTTGACCTCACAGTAAATTCCGAAAGCCTATAAAATACAAATTCTATAGGTTTTAATTATATAAAATTTCCAAAAATTCTAAAAAAAATCCAAAAAAATTCTAAAATATTCTAGAAAATATTTTTAGTCATTTAGAGCCCAAATAAAAATATTGGGTCCCGAAATACCCCCGTATGACCTTACAGTAAATCCTGAAAGTCCTTAAAAATAATAAAACCTTAAATATTAAATACCTACAAATATCCAAAAATTGTAGGAAAATATAAAATAGCTAAATAATACATATATAAGCTATCTAGAGGTCATATGACCTTAAGATGGTCATAGCCCACCGACAAGTTTTGACATGACTCATAATGTCCATAAAATTAATCATAAACAAATAAAATTAAAAAAATTAAAAAAATTGGGAAGTGGGCTTACAAATATATCTCTGCTGATGTAGATGCACCCTCTCTGGACAATGTAATCCTACGGGATAAAATCTCGTATTTCATCAATAATAGAGTGTCTTTTAATTATTCTAGTCTTCCACATTGGAATGCCATGTATACATTAGATAACGCTCTACGGTCGTTGCAAACACAAATAACGACCGTCCATCATGTAAATCGAGTAGTCCCATCCCAAGGGGTATGTTTTGTAGTCCTGCCGCGGAGTCGAGACGAAGAATCCATCATCTTCGATAAAGTTGAGCATCATCAAGACCTCCCGCCACTCGAGCCAGAACCAAATACCGGCAGAATACAAGTCTATCGGTACACGGACAAGGCAAAGTACCTCATCAAAAAGATGGGTTATGACCTAAAAAGCAACAAAGGCCTGAACTATGGCAAGGGTCGACGTCTTCCTCTCCGGCTTCCAACACCCAAAGAAAAGCCGCAGGACTACAATAATCGAACTCGACGGACGGTGGGCTATGTCACGCCGCCGTCAACTCCAGAGAGTTCGGAGACAGAAGAAGCAGAACATTCTCACTCATCCGAAGCATCTATATGGGATTCCGATGCCAGTATCGGCTCAGTCTTCAAGAGAGTGCTATCAGCCAACATGAAATCTGCACAATTTTAAGAAGATGAAGGCGGAAACCAAATGCCAGAATTCTTCAAAGAAGAACCCTGGGCTCAACGCCTGAAAGAACAGTGGGAGTCTCATTTTGAATTACGCGAACCCCCTAACCAAGACGAAGTCGAGCAGATCGACCTTGGTGTGGATCTTCTTCCAAACCCATCTTCATCAGCAAAAGCCTAGAAGGAGAAGACCGAGAATCTTTAATCAAGCTGGCTGAAGAGTATATCGATGTCTTCGCCTGGAGCTACGAAGATATGCCGAGACTTGATCACCATATCGCGATGTATAGGCTTAACATCTTACCTGATGCCAAGCCTATCAAACAACAATATCGACGCTTTCGTCCTGACATCATGAACGCCATCGATCAGGAGGTGGACAAACTCTTGACCAGCGGCTTCATCCGTGAAGAACAACATCCGGATTGGGTGGCCAACGTTGTCCCTGTCACCAAGAAGAATGGAAAGATACGAGTCTGCATCGACTTCATGGATCTCAACTCCGCTTGCCCGAAGGACGAATTCCCGCTTCCAATCATCGACGTGATGATCGACAACACATATGGCTTCGAACGCATGTCTTTCATGGACGGGTATTCAGGCTACAACCAGATCAAGATGTTCCCCGATGACGCAAAGCATACGTCATTCAGGACTCCAAAGGGTGTTTTCTGCTACACAGTGATGCCCTTCGGCTTGAAGAACACTGGTGCCACATACCAACGAGCTATGAGCACCATTTTCTGTCAGCATCTTTGTAAGAGAGTCGAAAGCTATGTTGTCGACATCATAATCAAGAGTCGTCTCAAAGGAGATCACCTGCAAGACCTGAAGACAGTCTTCGATCTCATACGGGCGCATCAGCTCAAGATGAACCACGCTAAATCCTTCTTAGGGATTTCTAGCGAAAAGTTCTTGGGCTTCATTATCACGGCGAAAGGCATTCATGTCGATCCCGAAAAGACCAAAGCCATCCTTGACATGCATCCTCCGAAGAACCTCCGAGAACTTCGAGGCCTGCAGGAACGTCTGGCATATATTCGGAGGTTCATCGCAAACCTCTCCGGAAAGTCTCAACCCTTCACTCAACTCATGAAGAAAGGAGTCTTTTACGTATGGACGAAGGAATGCCAAAAATCTTTTGATGACATCAAGGCTTACCTGACGAGCCCGCCAGTCCTGGTGGCGCCCGTCGCCGGCAAACTATTTCTTCTCTACGTCCGTGCCATGGATCATTCCCTCGGCGCTCTGCTGGCTCAGAACAGCGATACAGGCTATGAGCAAGCTATCTACTACCTTAGTAGAACACTGATCGGGACCGAACACCGGTACAACCCCGTTGAAAAGGAGTGCTTGGCGTTGGTATTTGCCATCCAGAAGACTCGTCATTATGTCTTGGGCCAGACAATTCATGTCATCTCCCGAGTCAATCCTCTCAGAGTTCTCATGATGAAACCAGGGTCATTGAACTCCCGGCTAGCTACGTGGGCGATCCTGCTAACACCATACAACATGGTGTTCGTTCCACAAAAAGCCGTCAAGGGTCAGGCTCTGGCCGATTTTTAGCTGCATACCCCATCCCAGAGTTCTCAAGACTCTATGAAGACATCCCGGATGAGGTCCAAGAATCAAACGTCACTAAGAAAGCTCCGTCTGGCGGATGTTTTTCGATGGCGCTTCAAGAACAGGCCCCAAAGGCCAAATCATCGCAGGAGTGGGGATAGTCTTAGTCTCCCCCGATCAACTGGTCATCCAGCATGCCTACTCCCTTTCGAAGCCGTGCTCCAACAATGTTGCCGAGTACAATGCGCTTATCATGGGACTCCAGCTGGCACAACAACTGGGGGTGAATCATCTGGAAGCCTACGACGACTCAAAACTCGTCGTAAACCAGATCAGAGGGCAATACGAAGTTCGCCATGAAGATCTGATCCCTTACCATGAAGTTGCATTAAACATCATTTCAACCTTCGTCGAATTCTTCATCAAACATGTACCTCATTTATAAAATCTGGAGGCTGACACTCTGGCAGGCCTCGCAGCCTCGTTAGCAGCACCCTTCTAGACTCAACACTACGTCACGATAGTTGGTCAAGATTTGGTCTGTCCTAAAAACAACCTGTGCTCACGAGTGGCCCATGCCATGTCAACAAGTGCTGGTGTTAACGTCCGAGACTGAAGATTCCCGTTCAACGACTTCGCTGTCTACGAAATTCTCCCAGAAGACCCGAAAGAAGTTGTCTCAGTCAGGAGGCGATCCCTTCGATTCTACTACGATACAACTACTAAAATGCTGTACCGACGCTCCTACGATTGACTTCTCCTGCGATGTCTGTCTAATGAAGAAGCAGCCGAAGGCCTTCGAGAAGCTCATGATGGAACCTGCGGATCCCATCAACCTGGCCCTAAGTTGCAGGATTGACTGCGACGTATGGGCTACTACTAGCCAACCATGGTCACTGACGTTGTCGACTATGCTAAAAAGTGCCATGCGCGCCAGCTTCACGGAGACTTCATCCATACACCGTCAGAACCACTACATCCTATAGTCGCCTCTTAGCCTTTCGAAGCCTGGGGCATGGACATAATAGGACCGATCACCCCTCCGTCATCGAGGAGACACCGCTTCATCCTAGCTATCACCGACTACTTCTCCAAATGGGCAGAAGCAGTTCCACTGGCGGAAGTGAAGAGCTCTAGGGTGATCAGCTTCATCAAGCACCATGTCATCTACCGTTTCGGGGTACCCCGGAGGATTATCCATGATAACGGTCCTCAGTTCATCAGCCATGTTTTCAGCAGATTCTGTGACAAGAATCGCATTCAAAATATGGCCTCAACCGCCTATAATCCGGCAGCAAACGGATTGGCCGAGGCGTTCAACAAGACTATCGTCAGACTACTCAAAAAAGTCATCTTATTCAATAAACGCGACTGGGACGAAAAGCTCGGCGAATGCCTTTGGTCCTACCGCACAACGGTACGGACCCCGACAGGAAACACGCCATTCTCCCTGGTCTACGGAAGCGAAGCGGTACTACCTCTCGAGATCCAGATACCCTCCCTCCGCATAGCAATCAAAAACCAACTCATAGAAAAGGACAATCAACGTCGTCGTCTGCGAGAACTGGAGGCACTTGACGAAAAGCGTCTCCTAGCTCAACAACGCATTGAACTCTACCAAGCCCGTATATCACAGGCTTTCAACAAGAAGGTCAAGCAAAGGACTTTCCAAGTAGGCAACCTAGTTCTGGCAGTCAGGAGGCCGATGGTGTTGACTCACAAGACACCAGGAAAGTTCGAGCCCAAGTGGGAAGGACCTTTTATCATAGAGACAGTATACTCAAACGGTGCTTACCGCCTCGCTAAATCCAATGGGGATTTGTTCATGATGCCCATCAACGGCAAGTTCCTAAAGAAGTACTACTCCTGATATCTTTCAGACATGCACTTCCATCTCTACCCAACAAGGGAGTCCGTGGACCCAATCATCAGGGCTCACATACAATTCCCTTCCATAAAATCATATGCTTCCGGAACCCAGCTGCTCCGTGGCATCCTCCAGTAGAAGGACAACCACGTCCACATCACCTCTGAGTTGTCCCCCTACACCCTGCAAAACAGAATTTTACACTCCGTAAGACTACGCTACCCATCATGTTTACCACGTCCACATTACCTCTGAGTAAACATCCCGTACAGACAATCCATGTGTTGCCGTACATTGATCGCAGAACTTCCACGTCCACAATACCTCTGAGTAGTTTCGCGTATCCCCCATAATCATTCCTACCACGTCCATAACACCTCTGAGTAGGAAGATTCCATCATTTGAATCCCATATTTGCCATGTCCACATCACCTCTGAGCAAACTTGTTGGTTCTCTCAAACTTATTATCTGTACCTAAAAACTAAGGTGCAAAAAAAGATAATAGGTCAACACAAATCATCAAGTTTATGACAGCAAAAATGAATGCACCACAAAAACTTTGTATTCTTTATTTTTTCAAAAAAAAGAGTAAAGGATTACACCCCCAGCAAAAAATTACAAAATACACAAAAAGAAGAGACTACAATACCTAAACATCCCCGGGGTTGGCCGAAAGCTCTTCAATCCGACACCTCAAGTCTGTCGCCCGAGTCTCCACAGTCGCCAGGACCCGGCGTTCAGCTTCTTGACGCATCGCTTCTATGGCCTCAGGAGAAGTGTCATCCTCATGCTTCTCATCCAGCTGCTACCGCTGCTGAGCCAGAGTAAGAGCCCGGTGGGTGAAAGCTGCTTCCTCCTTCTTGAATGCTACATATTCAGCCTGGACATGCTCGACATCTAATAGGAGTCGGGCCCGCAGGTCCTCAAGACGATGAATCTGGGCATCAACCTCCGCGATACTAGCGTCCAACGCAGCTCGCAACTCCACCTTCTCCTACGTGGACTGAGACAACCGCTCCACTAAAGCTTCAGTCTCAGCCACTTCGCGTTCCCAAACACTCACGATAGCCTGATAAGAGGATTCAATCTCAGCAATCAACTTCTCCTTTTTTGCGTCTATCAGGACGGAGAGATTATTTCGCTGGATACACTGAAACTCGAAAAGCCGCTAGTCCAGCTCGGCTATCGAGGCCTCCAGAATTTTGGCCATATGATCATGGCCCTAGTGGAGATGGATCAAGTTGATGTGAGGCAGTGCCAGAGCTTTTGCCATTGCAAATCTCCTATTGGCATCCATCACCGCCGATACGCCCCTCTGCAGCATCTTATACACCACCTCTATGATGAACTTCACATATTCATCTGCATTTGCCAATACCTGCAGCGTCATAGCAGGAGTCGGAGGAGCTGCTCTAGACAACGGACCGGAAGAAGGCCCGCCGGCCTCAACCTGTGAGGCTGGAACCCCGACATCAACATGCTCTTCATCAACAGGGGCCTGACTACTAGCCCGAGGAGCCAAAAGAGCAGAAGGAGTCGAAAGAGGCATCGATATAGTACCCCAAGTAGAAGGAGCAACAGAGGGTTCCACCAAACCCTTACCCTTCTCAAGCTCGGAGGAACCACCGGCGTCAACGACTACCTCATCCGTCCCCAATGCACTATCAGCAGGCAGTACGGGACGTTCCCCCCTGGTAGAACAGTGAGATCAATATTAGTCTCCTGACTCGACCCCCTCGAAGTCAGGATCGATGGACGAGTCTCATTGTTACCATCAAATCTCTCTACAGGGGCGGGTGTAGGTCCTAAAAAAATCAAGTTGCATCAATCAACAAAGTCAAAAATTCAAGATATTCATTATTTTGATGAGTTGTGCAGATAACAGATTGCGCAGACATCACTTTGCGCAGGTTGGTTTGCGCATGTTCCCAACTGCGCAGGCTGACGTGGCAGAAGTCATCATTGACTGAATCAAATCAGATCTTTCTGACAGCTGACAACACGAATAACGAGGAGGCTGTTCGTTTTTGACGCCGCATAGTGCTCGAGGGCGGCTGACAGGTGGCAGCGCAATCCGTGATTGCGCAAACCATCCATGCACAATCCGTTGTTGCGCAAACCATTTATGCGCAGTCTGCGTCTACGCAAACCAAAGTCTGCGCAGTTCACTTTGCGCATTCTACCAACATAACTGACCAATTATATGTGGCATTCATGCCATCAATTGCTCATTACGTGGCAACTGTCTATGCACGATCATGCGCATTTCAATCAAATAATGCCATGTGTCTCAGATAGTTGGCCCACGATCCAATAACTGCCTGCGCAGTCCAGTGCTGCGCAAACCAGTTGCTGCGCAAATCAGCTTGCGCAGTCCAAAATAACTGAAAGTTAGTTATTTTCAGAACTCTATAAATAGAGTTTTAAGTCTTCATTTCAAGGGGATCAAGATCAGAGATCAGAAATCAGAGAATTCAGGAGTTCTTGCCAAAGTGCTGCTGCATTCTTCCGAGACTTTTTGTCTTCAACTTCAGAGGCTTTTGCCTTCAGTTTCCAGAGTTGTTTTCAACTTCAAAGGCTTCGTCTTCAAAGTTCACATCGTCCAAGGGATAAAGCAATCGTCATCAAGATTGGATTCCTATAGTTGTAATTTTCCCCGAATTCTTGTAATCTTTATTACAGTTTGTATCAATAAAGTTTTATACTTTTGTTTTTGCAAACAAAATGACGACTCTGCTGGGGACAACTTTCTCCTCCGACGAGGAAGTAGCAACTCAATGTGACGTAGCGTCTATCGAAAAGACGCAGAAGACGCTGGTTGTTAAGGTCAACCAGACAGCCTACGAGGCGATGCTCAACTCCAAGACCACTCCCCGTACTGCAGTCACTTCTGCCAAGAGCAAAGTACGCTCAGTTTGGGTCTCCAAGTCTGCTGCACAATCTGGCAGTTTTGCCACCAAGGATGCTGTGCCAACTGTTGCACAATCTGCTAGTCAGACTGCTGCACAAACTGCTGTGTCAACTGTTACACAGTCTGTCTCAGCAACTGCTGCAGTCAAGGCTGCGCAGTCTGCTGCAACTGTTGTGCAAGCTACTTCATATGCTGCCTTGTCAAAACAGAAGACTCCTATGACTCTAGCGCAATTGGCAGTGGCTTTTCCTGCACAAAATAGCACTCCAGTAACCAAAGTGCATCCCAAGCACTCTAGTACAAGAACTCCTGATGCACTTTCTACCAAAGCTTCTACTGCACAAATGACTAGTGCACCTTCCACCCATGCGCAAACCAAGTCTGCACAATCCAAGAAAAATAGCCTTTTGGCTAAATTCCCTTCTTCTCACAATAAAAGAAGAGATTCTACTCCTCTTCCCAAACACCCTATTGCCTCTGCGCAATCCATTGAGGGAAGTCCTTTGACTATTCCTCCTTCTCTTCAAAGCAAAGGAAAAGGCCCATTGGTCTTTTCTCAAACTTCCTTGTCTCATGACTTGGAAGATAACAGAGGGAAACGCTCTTTAGCTAACCCTTCATCTCAAAACAAGAGAAAAGGTCCTTTGGTCTTTTCTCAGTCTTCTTCAGTCTTTACTGAAGAGGATCCATCTCAATGTGTCTCAACACCAATCAATTCAAGAACTTTGGCGAACAAGGATTCTTCTTTCCTTTATAACAAGAGTACTTGTACTAATCAAAGAGGTATTCTACCTACTCCGATAGCAGAATTCCAAGATCTCCCGACTCTCCAAATTTGTCGTTCCAGACAGGGAAAACTGTTAGTGTCTCAAACAGAAACTCCTGGGGGTGAATTTGCTGACCTCAGAACTTATCTTAATCGACACACTTCGGTAAAACGCAAACAGCCAATGCCGAAGGTCAAACATCATCAGAAACAAATCTCCAAGGTCAAAAATCCTGACACTTATGCCAATGAAGTGAGTACTTCTCTGTATACTCAAGGGTCTAAACATTTGAAGAATCGGAATCATATTCCAAATGTTATCAAAGAACAGATCCCTCGGAACTTTCCTCGTCCTGTTGTAGATCTTCGAGAACATCTAAGACAAAAATAGGATAACGTCTCAATATCTCCATCTCAACCATCTGAGCATCACTGCAATCATAAAGTCATTATCCAATGCTGTTGTCAAACGACAAAACGATCTGTCTTCGATCGTTTAACTTTTGCTAAATTTGAATCTATGTCAGAAGAAGACGAAGTTTTGTATGCTTCTGTTAACATGACTTCCCGAGACACTGAGGGTAAAAGATGCTCTAAGCATGGTAGACTCCGCAAGCCAAGCCAACGATATTTGGAATTACTTCAAGAATCTTCTGAAGGAGTATTTCAACATACCCGTTCTCGAAGCCGAGATACAATCGGTCAAAGGAATCTTCCTCAAAATCCTTCAAGTCATCTTCCTGTTTCCCAGTCAGGAGATGATTCGTTCTCTGATTATGATGCATACAGTAAAAGTTCTGAACAAACAGTATCTTCCACTGAGCCAAGAGAAGTGACGGCTTATGTTGTCACTGATGATCCAGATGCTTCAACCTCCGCAAATCAGGAACAGCGAATTGCTGCACTCGAAGACAAATTAAAAACTATGGCTGAGATGGTTGCTAGTATGTATTCCATCATTGTAGCACAACATGTTACACCACCAACTGCACCTATTACTAGTCCAGAGATTATAGCATATTCAATACCTGCCAATACTGGGCTGGGGGTAGTGCCTCCCCAAATGCCTCCTGTACAAGTGCAAGTACAAACTACGCCTAGCCATTCAGGAGCCGGGGGTAGTGCTTACAACGCTGTTCCTCCTCCTACCACTACAACTCAACCTGCTCCTTCTTCTTCATCAGAAGACGCCAATGAAGCTGTCAAACTCTTACGAACCCAATTTGAAGCATTTAAAGAGAAAGACAATCTACAAAGGTTGGAGATTAAACAGCCCTATCCGGTTGAATGGAAGGACGTCCCGTTTCCCCCAAAGTACAAAATCCCTACAATCTCTCTGTTCGATGGCAGTACTTCCCCGAGTCAATTCATCAATCATTTTAAGGTAATGACTGTTCAACTTCAGCCAAATGACGCTCTTCTTACCAGAGTGTTCGTCGGTTGTTTAGCTGGCGTAGCATACGACTGGTACAGAAGTTTGCCCGATGGTTGCATTACTTCTTTTTCAGGTCTCAAATAAATCTTTCTGGAACGGTTTTATGAGGGATTTAATGATATGACGATGTCAGCTCTCAACAAAATCAAACAAAAACATAACGAAACTGCTTAGAGCTTTATTGAACGGTTCCGCCGTGAAGCTTTGAAAATGCCTCCAGGGACTCCAACTGCTGTCACTGTTGATACTTGTAAGGCAAATCTTTTGCCTATTATTAGTATGTGGACGGGATCAACCCAATTCCAAGATTGGCCCTCATTCATCGTCAACGCCAAATCTGCTGAAGTGAGTGCTGACAAGTTCAAACAATTGGGGGTACAAATGTCTAATCCTGATCGAGATGAGCATCAGAATTCAGGTGGTGGCAATCGCCAGAACAATCGCAAAGCGAAAGAGACTTTGAACATTAACTTGAACAAAAATAAAGAATTTTTGGCTGTCAATGTGGCCCCACCTACATCTACTCCTACTCCTTCTGCACCTCCACCGAGGGAACCTCGTCCAAAAGTGGAATATTCTTTTGACAAAAATGACACTGCAAGTATCTTTGAATGTCTACTCAAAAGCAATAAAATTCAACTCCCTGATCCAAAGAAACCTGATGAAGTCAATAAGACTGATCATCCCAAGTATTGTGTCTATCACCGATTTATTGGACATCCTACTCGAGCATGCTATGTGCTCAAAGGTAAGATTCAAGAGCTTGTCAATGCTGGTGTAGTCACTCTGCAACAAGATGAGAAGACTGTTACTACAAATATGGTTTCAGTCCAGTTTGGGGATTTTCCTCCGCAGATAATACAGCACGGTGTCATTCCAATTCCTAAAGCAACCCTTGAGATTGAGAATCTCCCGCTTCCATCCAATGAAGGTCTTGTTCCCTTATCTCTTGATAACGGTAAGATTATGTGGATCCATCCTGATCTTGCTCCGGAATTCGAGGTGTCCTCTCCTTCTAAGGGGAAAACTCGTTATAAAGGCAAAACCAAAATCTGCAACATGGTATCTTTTGATCCTATTGTTGACGAAGAGATTCTGTTAGGCACCAGATCATGAAAAGCTTATTTGAAAGATCATTCCGAAGGTCAAAAGGATCCTGCTTCTTCTTCCGAACCTGCTCCGGCACAACCTGCATCTGCTGAAGAAGTCCCTTCTACATCTTCACCAGTTGTAGTATCAATTCCTCCTAAGCCAACAACGGCTGACAAAGGCAAGCAACAAGTTCGATTTGACAAACCTCTAAAGAAGTCATCTCCTACTGGGCTTGAGAAGCCTTACAACTTTGATATATTGGCTCAATTAGCCAATACACCAGCTAGGCTGTCAATCTTTGAACTCTTGCGTCTTTCCAAAGAGACACGAGAAACTCTAAGTGAAGCTCTGATGCAGGCTGAAACTTGCTTAACTCTTCTCAAAAAGCCAGAATCAGAACCAGTCTCTTGTCATCACTGTCATAGTGTTTTGGAACTGATCCCAAACATTACCTTCACTCAGGATGATATGCTAATGGAAGATAATAGACATGATCGTCCTCTTTACTATACAGGATATGTAGATTCAATGAAGGTCGATCGTATCTTGATAGATCCAGGATCTGTACTTAGTATCATGCCAAAGACAATGCTAGATGCATTGAAGATACCAGTGCATAGTCTTTCAACCACAATCACTACTATTCTGGGATTTAACCAAGAAAAGAGTGAACCTTTGGGTAAGATCCGCCTGAAACTTCAAATAGGCAATCTTCGCACAAAGGTGACCTTTTATATCATTGACAATCATGGTTGTTCTTACAATGCTCTCCTGGGAAGGCCATTCCTCCATAAACACAATGTCGTTCCATCAACTCTTCATCAATGCTTTAAATACGTTGATGACAAAGGACAAGTTCACAAGGAAGTTGCGGACCTTTATCCTTTCAAGGGTGTTAAAGCTTATTGCAACGATGCTCGTATGTACAAGGATGAGTTTATGAAGGTGGTATTGGCTATGGATACTGAAGAAGATCAAAAAGCAGTACCTCAAGACACTCTTATCATACCTGTTAAGGGGCGAGTTTCTCATCCTCAATCTTCCAAGCCACTGGTTATTCACTTACCAGTTCAAAAGAAATCAGTTGATGCTGATGAAAATCAAAGGGAGCTTACCTCTTCTGAGCCACTTGTTATCGACTTACGTCGTAACAAAGACAAAAAGCAGCTCATTCCTTCTGAGCCACTGGTTGTTGATCTAAATCGCAACAAGGAAAAAAGGGAGCTCACCTCTTCTGAGCCACTTGTTATCGACCTCCGTCGTAACAAGCCTCCTCCATGTTCTTCTTCTCCCCCTCTTGTAATCAATTTGACCAAACCTGCTAAGGTTAAAGGTCCTGTTGTAAATACTGATGTATAAATCAATGAAAAAGCACATACTTTCCAGTATATTGATGTTATTTATTATACTAAAAGTTATTTGGATATGTTAGATAGCTTCCAATCAATTACACTGGGAGTCGTACAATCTCTTCAGACAGAAGTCTCGCTTGAAGATCCAGATGATTCTTACCGTATTCATCCTTCTTTGAAGAAAGGTGAAAGTCCAGCATTTGTATATAAAAGACCGGAAACAAAGATTAACTATACGGATGATAGCAAAGTTAACGATACGGGACGTCTCCAGTTCCATCGTTATAGTCAACAATCAAAAGACATCCTCCGAAAGATGGGTTACGACTTCAAGAACGGCCTTAACTATGGTAAAGGTAGACGAACTCCCATTCGTACAACAGTTCCAAACGAAAAATCACAAATGTATTATGGCAGGACCAAGAAAGGTCTCGGATATACTTCTCCTCCACTGTTATCCCCAGCAGCTTCTGAATCAGATAGTAAAGAACGTTCTAATTCTTCTGATTCCAGATCATGGGATTCCGATACCAGTATCGGTGAAGTCTATCGTATAATCGTATCTTCTAACATGGTCTCCGTTGAACTACCAGAAGGCTGTGATAAAGATGTTGAAGAAAGTCCGAAAACAGATCCTTGGGCTCAACATATGGATAACCAATGGGTACTCCGATTTGAACAAAGAGAACCTCCTACTGAAGATCAATTAGTTCAAATTGATGTAGGGGAAAGAGAGTCACCTCGGCCAATCTTTATTAGCAAGAATCTTCCAGAAGCAGATAAGCAAGAATTGATTCTTCTCATTAAAGAATACATCGACGTCTTTGCTTGGAGTTACAAAGACATGCCAGGTTTAGATCCCAAGATTGCTACTCATAAACTGAACATTCTTCCTAATGCTAAATCGGTCAAATAGCAATAAAGGCGATTTAAGCCTGAAATGATGGACGCAATTGATGATGAAGTCAAGAAGCTCATCGCTTGTGGCTTTATTCGAGAAGAGCAACATCCTGATTGGGTAGCCAATGTCGTCCCAGTTCTGAAGAAAACTGGAAAAGTTCGAGTCTGTATCGACTTCCGAGATCTCAATGAAGGATGTCCAAAAGATGAATTTCCTCTTCCTATCACAGACGTCATGATTGACAATACTTGTGGGTTCGAAATGATATCTTTTATGGATGGATTCTCGGGATATAATCAGATTAAAATGCATCCTGAAGATGAAAAGCATACATCTTTCCGCACTCCTCGAGGAGTCTATTGTTACACAGTGATGCCATTTGGTCTCAAGAACGCTGGTGCAACCTACCAACGGGCTATGAGTACCATTTTCAGAGAACATCTTCGTAAAACAGTCGAATGCTACGTTGACGATATTGCTGTCAAAAGTCGTCTAAAAGAAGATCACATCCAAGATTTGAGAACAATATTTAATCTCATGCGTCAACATCAGCTCAAGATGAATCCTACCAAGTCATTCTTGGGTGTCTCTAGTGGCAAATTTCTCGGCTTCGTCATTACCTCTAAGGGTATACACGTGGATCCCGAGAAGATCAAAGCCATCCAAGAGATGCGTCCTCCACGCAACCTAAAAGAGCTACGAGGATTCTAAGGCCGACTTGCGTACATCAGGCGATTCATTTCGAACATGTCTGGATGCTGCAGACCATTCACTCAACTAATGAAGAAGGGTGTATCTTTTGTTTGGACTGAAGAGTGTCAACGAGCATTCGACGATATCAAACAATATCTTATGAACCCACCAGTTTTGGTGCCACCTATCTCTGGTATTCCATTCTTGATGTATGTCCGTGCTATGGACCATTCATTGGGTGCTTTACTTACCCAAAAGAACAAAGAAGGCCATGAACAAGCTATCTACTATCTTAGCCGAACTATGATTGGTGCTGAACACCGTTATAGTCCGATCGAGAAAGAATGCCTGGCTCTCATGTTTGCTGTGCAAAAGACGAGGCATTATATCATTGGTCAAACTATTCATGTTATATCTCGAGTTAACCCTCTCCGGGTACTCATGAAGAAACCTAGTACACTTAATTCTCGGTTGGCTACATGGGCAATCCTGCTAGCTCAATATGACATGGTGTATGTTCCACAAAAGTCTGTCAAAGGTCAAGCGCTGGCGGACTTCTTAGCAGCTCATCCTGTGCCTGAAACATCTAAACTCTATGACGAAATTCCTGACGAGACGTTAGAAGTCAACATGATCTCCGAAGAGTTTCCAACCTGGCGTCTATTCTTTGATGGTGCATCAAGAATTGGACCAAATGGTGCTATTATGGCAGGTGTTGGAGTTGTTTTCGTTTCTCCAGACGGATTAACTATCCAAAGAGCCTACTCTTTAGATGAACCTTGCTCCAACAATGTGGCAGAGTACAATGCTTTACTTGTCGGCCTTCAGCTAGCTAAACAACTGAATGTTGAATATCTGGAAGTCTATGGTGATTCTAAACTGGTTGTGAACCAGGTTAGAGGAACCTATGAAGTCCGTCATCAAGACCTAGTGCCTTATTATGAAGCGGCAATTAATATAGCTACATCATTCAAAGCTTTCTTCATCGACTATGTTCGACGAGCTTGCAATACTGAAGCCGATGCTTTGGCCAATCTTGCAGCTGTCTTAGCTATTCCTATCAAAAGACATCAGGTGGTGGTTATTTCTAACCGAGAACTGTTCTGTATTGAGAATAATCGTAATATTGAATTTAGCAATCTTGCTGAAGTCGAAGTTATTGATGACGATTGGAGAACTCCTTTTATCGATTTCGTAGTACGTAACATACTCCCTGAAGATCCTAAGGAGGCTACAAGCGTTCGACGTCGATCTCTACGATTCTATTACAATCAAACCACCAAAACACTCTATCGGCGAACTTATGATGGTCTTCTTCTACGCTGTTTAGTTGGTGATGAAGCCAAACAAGTGTTGCATGAAGCTCATGATGGCGTCTGTGGAGTATATCAACCTGGTCCTAAGTTACAGGATCGCATCCGACGCATGGGTTACTATTGGCCCTCTATGGTATCAGATGCCATTGAATATGCAAGGAAATGTCGTGCTTGTCAAATCCATGCAGACTTCATTCATCAACCCTCGGAATTCTTACATCCGACTGCTGCTTCCTGGCCTTTTGAAGCTTGGGGTATGGACATCATAGGTCCTATTTATCCTCCTTCTTCTAGAGGACATCGGTTCATATTGGCGATAACCGATTACTTCTCCAAGTGGGCTGAAGCTATACCTCTGGCTGAAGTCAAGACTAGCAGTGTCATTAACTTCGTTAAACACCATGTCATCTATAAGTTCGGTGTACCTCGAAGAATCATTCATGACAATGGACCTCAATTCATTAGTCAGAAGTTCACTAGATTCTGCGATGATCATCGGATTAACAATGTTGCTTCGACGGCTTACAATCCTACTGCTAATGGTTTATCTGAAGCCTTTAACAAAACCATTATGAAACTCCTTAAGAAATTTGTATCCACTAACAAACGGAATTGGAGCGAGAAACTTGGTGAATGTCTTTGGGCCTATCGAACTACAGTCCGCAATCCCACAGGCTTTACACCTTTCTCTTTGGTGTATGGCTGTGAAGCTGTCCTTCCTTTGGAGTTACAAATTCCTTCTTTAAGGATTGCTATTGCCAATGAGCTCACCACAAAAAACAATGACCTTCTTCGACTTCAAGAGTTAGAGGTATTGGATGAAAAGCGGTTAATGGCTCAACAGCATATTGAGTTATACCAAGCCCGCATCTCAAAGACATTTAATCGTAAAGTGAAGGTTAGAGCCTTTCAGCAAGGAGAACTTGTTCTAACGGTCAGACGTCCTATGACTATGACTCATATGAGCAAAGGGAAATTCGATGCGAAATGGGAAGGTCCCTATGTTGTAAGCAAAGTCTTCTCAAACGGAGCTTATCAACTTCCAGAACTTGATGGTCGAGTTGCTATGATGCCTATCAATGGCAAATTCTTAAAGAAGTATTATGTATAAATGTAAATATTTGTAAATTATCAGACAGAATCAAGTTCATAAATAAAATTCAAATTTTATTATATGATAGTACATATTAAAGGTCACTATCATCTTTTTCTACATTGGGACGAGGGCTACTGCCGTCCTTCTCAAAAATGCGGTCAGCAAAAGAGCCGAGAACCTCCTTGCTAGATCCCACAAGAAACTTGCAGGCGGCCATCCTCATGGCTTCTTCTTCTTTAGTCTTTCCTGGTTCGAGCAGGAAGTCTAAAATGTCCTACGGTGGCTGGGGTACAGACGAATCTTCACCTACTTCTGCTTCCTTTGGCTGAACTGGATCGGCAGGGTGTTCTTCAATACCCTTCTGAACCTTCGAGACAGTCTCAACCTTCTTAGATGCTTCTCCGGAAGACATTTTTATGTTGAAGAGTAGAAGTGTTCGTTCCTGTCAGATTTCTGCTATATTTATAGACAGAAGTTCCTCAATTAATGAAGTATTACATTCATCCGACGGTTCATCCGTTCATTAATACCTGACGGTTCATCCGTTCATTTATCACATTCATCCAACGGTTCATCTGTTCATTAAATGCTTGACGGTTCATCCGTTCATTAAATGCTTGATGGTTCATCCATTCATTTATTACACTCATCCGACGGTTCGTCCGTTCGTTAATATCTGACGGTTCATCCGTTCATCTATTTTGACGGTTAACCCGTTCATTTATTATCATTTGACGGTTAATTCGTTCATTTCAACATCATTTGACGATTTACCCATTCTTTCATCATTACTTGACGGTATTCCCGTTTATTCATTTTCATATACATTGACGATTCATCATCGTTCATCTTCTACATCAGCAACTTGTCGTTTTCGATTAAGTTGTCAATAAATATATCATATCTATCTATTATTTATATCTGAATAAGATATGCAAGAAATAATGGAGCCACAACAAAATGTCCTTTGTATCAAAAAAATGAGACATTACAAAAATGCAGCTACAGCAACAAAACCCAAATACAAAATCAAGAAGGAGGGACAATCAGATTGTCAATTTGCTGCTTCAATATCTGCAGTTCTTCTTCGTGTGTTGACGCTACTATCTTTCTTGTCTCCTCCATCCCGCTTTCTTTATCAAAAATGGGCATATCTACTGTCCTGCGAGTGATCTCTTCACCATGAGTGGTCTCATACTCATTCCTTTCTTCAATCAATGTATTAAATTGTTCAATCACCAGTTGGTGATTAACAGTTTCTTCTTCAAACTCTTGTTGGAGGCGAGTAATTTCAGCCTTCAGCTCAGCAAGTCGCCGTCCTTTGCTTTCAGCCACTAGAGTAATTGATTCTATTTTTGAATTATATTCAGCTGATTTTGCTGAATGAGCTTCTAACAGATTTTGAAGAGTTAACCTTTCCATATCAGCAGCTTGAGCCAGCTGCTCAAATTCAGCTTGTACGAAAGAGTCTACATCTTTCTTCTTGAGTTCTTTATACTTCTTGATGGAGACTTCTAACTCATCCAATATATGTTCAAGGAGAGTGGCCTGAGCTTCGTCTTCTTGGTCTCTTATGGCTCTTATCAAGAAAGAAGTAGGTTTCCTAACCATAATGAAGTCAGCCCCTACTTTCTCTATCATTTTTCGGACAAGGGATCTCAGTGATTCAAAGAAGCATTTGGTAAATGACTGGACAACCTGCTGATTGATGGCCAAAGTTCCGGGAGTTGCTGCTACTCCTGATGAAGACGGGGTAACAGGCTGCTCGATTCTTTGAGGTTGGACAATAGGCTCTTTAAATAAGGGAGCCAGAGTAGAGCTGGTTGCTCCTCCTGCTTGATCTTCTGCAAAAGTAAAATTGTTATTTTACTAATTGATTGTTGATGCATAAAAAGATCAAATGAAAAGCAATTTTACCTTGATTTGGTCTAACAACAAGTTCATTCCCTACTGGAATGGACTCCTTTTGAACAGAAGTAGCCTCAGCTGCAATAGCCTGGTTGCTGCCCGCCTCAGAACCACAAGATAAATGATGACTACTGCTAATAACCACCGTTGGTATAGGCACCATAATCAGGTCCGTTGGAGGTATTGGCAAAGTCTCAAGATCTGCAAATGAAGATATTAGTTATCAGTTCATTTTAAAAAAGAAAAGATTGTTAAATCTCGTTTTATACCTTGAGGGTCGGTGGCGGGATTTTCTTTTAGCACACCTTCGTCGGCTACTTCTTCAGGAGATATTTCTATCTCAACATCGACAGCTTTTTCTGTAGATGCCTCCACTTCAATATCCTTTTTATGATTTGAAATATCATCGACAGTATCAAGAGAATTGTGTTCTTCATTTTGCTTTTCAGGATCTTGTAAATACTCATCAACATTTTCGGATGAAGAACCTTCCTCGTCTTCTTCTTTTTCTTCTTCTTCTACTGCTGTATTTCTACTGCTAGTGGCAGCCTGATCTTCCTGCAAGCTATAACTGCAGTCCTCCAGAGCTACAATCATTTCACGGTCTTCTTCCTCACGAAGAGTCCTGGGAGTAGAAGGAGGTTGAGTAATATCTGCAATAGGAGAATGAGGTCGTACAACACTTTGTTCTTCCTCTAAAATATGTTCTCTAGGCTTTTCAATTCTTGGGGCAAAATCTCCCCTCTGTTCATTCTCCTCGAGAGTTTTGCTCCCTGATTCAGAAGCAGGTGTGGGAGATGCCATTAGAAGTCCTGCAGCAGCATCTACTGAAGTCAGGAGTTGTATAGAAGAAGACTCTTCCAAGACTCTTCTGGTGACTACTCTTTTCTTTCTATGTAGAAGCCTAACAGGACTCTCTACATTTTCTGGCTCTACTTGCTTTTGCACGGAAGTTGGTGTGGTAGTAACTTCTTGATGTGTCTCGGCTAATTGTCGGGATTGAGATCTGGTAGTCACCTTTTCAGAAGAAACATCAAGAATCAATTTCTTCTTCGCCACAGGAGCAGGAGGCTCCTCTCTACTTCTCTTCTTCGCAGGAGATTTACCCACCTTCAGAGAAATACGAAGTGGTGCATTCACTTCTTGGAGGAATATAATATCCCTTGTAGTCTCCAGAGGTGCATCTGCCGATTCCTGCGCCTCCTCATTTATAGGGATCGATGGAGCAATTCTCCCTCTTCTCAATCTTATTGCAGTGGCGAAACTGTCTGCGAGATTGAAATTCTCGGCAAAAGTATTCGCTGATGTGTAAAACACGGAGTATGTAAAAAGCATTCGAGGACCCTGAGGAGTAGTCCTTACTGGCATGGAGAAAGTGGCTTTTGTATCACGGGCATTGTAATAAGCCCAAGCCCTAGCTCCGTCTATCAGATAACCTTTGCCTTGGAGGCAGGTAATTGCGTTCCCTACATAGAACTGATCATACCCAAACTGTCGAGCAAAACGGCTTGGGAGGTATGGTTCTAAGTAGCACTCTTCTTCGAATCGGTAGACCAAATGAGATGGTCGAATTGTCTTCAACCATTCAAAAGCGACACGAGTTAGAGGCTGCAGTTTCGAATCCACCATATTCGTGGGCATCTGATCATACCCAGCAGGGAAAGGAGCGCAGCAGAAGTTCCAGCCTCTGTTCAGATTCAACATAAATCTACACTTAGATAAGGAAGTATATTTCCATTTTCCATCGGAATACCTTCAAAGAAAACTGCCGTCAACTGGTCCCATGCCAGGATCCATTAGAGTTGGATAGTGAAGAAGCAACCATCCAAACAAATATGTATATGGCAATTCTAAGCGAGGGAATTCTCTCTCTCCTTTCGCTTTCAACATCAAGTCAACATATAAACGAAGACTGGCGTTCAGCTTACAGGTCATTGCTGATAGTAAGTCCATTTTATAACCGAAGACCAATTTAACAGCTACAAACAAGACGCCACGGTGAAAACGATCCACTGCACTGGATCCGGGAACCACGAACCTTCGCAGCCAGTATGTCAAGAATCCCACCAATTGTGCTGCTTCTGACATGGGCCTATAGCCCATTCTTAAGTAACTTTCCAAATTATCTCCTCTCTTCAAAGGAGGATATTCATGGTCATTGTTCACTTCTTTATAAAAGTGACCACTCTGTTCCATTAATTTTCTGACCTCTGTATGGCTCAAAGGTTTGAAAAAGGTTGGGTAGCATTTATCGTTCTCCTTGGTTTTCTTCTCCTCTATATGATTAAGAAACAGATATGGTAGCCACTTTGAAGAATAACAAGTATTGGCAGTGGCACTCTTGTAAAATAAAGAGCAGATCTTGTAATGGCACAATAGTTCTTCGAACACTGTCACCATCTCTGGATTCTCATTTCTGAGCTTGTTCAACTCATCATTTGTTGGTACATACTCCTCATACGGAGCATCTGCCATGGGCAAGTACGAGATATACTTCATCTCGTGGAGTGCAAAGCCCATCTCTCCCCCTGGGGTCATGAAAGTTCCGGTCCTGTAGTTGTATCTCTCAGCTAAAGCTAAGAACATATGAGGATTGGGAGCAAATCCATATACAGTGGCATGCACTGCTTCATACAGGTTGATTTGTTGGAGTCTGTCTTGGAATTTTCCCAGAACCCAATTCGCAATATAACTCTATCGCTTGTAGTCTGGATTCACCAATCCAGTCATTCTTATATCTTGCTCAGGATATTTTCCTTCAACCTTCGCAAACTCATTTGCGAATATTGGTGTCCTAACAGGCATTAGCATGGAGGAGTTCTTTGGTAGAATGCAGCCAGGTCTTAAGCCTCTCAGTAGGACACTATATCTATCGGAAGAGCTATAAAACATATCCTTATGTTGTGGCCCCTTCTTTACGAAGATTTTTCCTGCCCGAGCATCCTGAAATAGAGTGATATTCTATTCCATCTTCCTAGGGTAGCTTGCATGAGCGTACCGTGACAAAGGAAGGCAGCGAGCGATGTCGGGTATAAAAAAGGATCTATCTTGCTGGTGAACTACCCTATCTTCCATCCTTGGCCTAGGCTGAGAGGCTCTCTCAAAGGCGTCACCGAATAGGAATAAGGGTTTCTTGTGAATTACAGCATCAGCTGATTCTAAAGGCTGTCCGTTCATCAAACACATCAAAGTTTCATTGTCCTGAGAAATCAATATAGCCTGACGGGAGGCCGGCAGATCATACTGAGGGTAATGGACATGAGACAGATCTTCTTTGTATTCAGACTCTGTAAGGGTTCCCACAAAATGTTCATAATCTGGATCTTCATTGACTTCAACTGCATCAAAAAAACAGATAAAAATTAGTCCAAGACAAAGATTCTGTTTTTTAAACATAAAACATTAGAGTGCGCAACCTCAGATTGCGCTGACATAATTTGCGCAATCTTAGATTGCGCTGACATGACTTGCACAATATCAGTTTACGCATCATTAAAGGTACGCAAAGTAATGGTTTGCGCTGATATCTGTGCAACTTAATTGTTTGCGCTGACTTCCTGTCAGCACAAATCAACAATTTGTGCAGGAATACAACCTTCATAAAAATGAAGAACTGATAGTTGATGCAACCGAAACCCTAAAAAGGGTGGCACAATATGAACTTATCTCTAAAAAGAGATGAGTTTCAAGGGAGTCGAATCACCCTAAGAAGGGGTTTTCGATCGGTTCAACTACCTCTAAGAGCAGGGTGTGCGTATTCGTCTCGGGAAGCTCGCCGTGCAACCCTGTCAGAAGACTCGGCCGGAGCTTTTCCCTTCGCGGTGGCAGCGGCAGCATTTGATCGTCGTGGGGCCATGACAATCGTCGGAGGAGGAGAACAGTGAAGGTTTTCTTCTCAAAAAGCTCGAAAGATTGCAAAGTAAAGAATTGAAAACGAAAAGAGGGGTATTTATAGTTTTTGAAATACGAAACGGATGCCTCGGATTGCGCCTAAATTTGTGGTCTATTCGCTTTGCGCAGACAGCTCATCATATTGCGCAAAATGATTCAACATTCAAAAATTCAAAGTATTTCGAAATTTTGATTATAATCAATTTTTGAAAACTTTGAAGGGGGTCTTGTAGGTCCTAAAAAAATTAAGTTGCATCAATCAACAAAGTCAAAAATTCAAGATATTCATCATTTTGATGAGTTGCGCAGACAACAGATTGCGCAGACATCACTTTGCGCAGGTTGGTTTGCACATGTTCCCAACTGCGCAGGCTGACGTGGCAGAAGTCATCATTGACTGAATCAAATCAGATCTTTTTGACAGCTGACAATACGAATAACGAGGAGGCTGTTCGTTTTTGACGCCGCACAGTGCTCGAGGGCGGCTGACAGGTGGCAGCGCAATCCGTGATTGCGCAAACCATCCATGCGCAATCCGTTGTTGCGCAAACCATTCATGCGCAGTCTGAGTCTGCACAAAACAAAGTCTGCGCAGTTCACTTTGCGCATTCTACCAACATAACTGACCAATTACATGTGGCATTCATGCCATCAATTGCTCATTACGTGGCAACTGTCTATGCACGATCATGCGTATTTCAATCAAATAATGCCATGTGTCTCAGATAGTTGGCCCACGATCCAATAACTGCCTGCGCAGTCCAGTGCTGCGTAAACCAGTTGCTGCACAAATCAGCTTGCGCAGTTCAAAATAACTGAAAGTTAGTTATTTTCAGAACTCTATAAATAGAGTTTTAAGTCTTCATTTCAAGGGGATCAAGATCAGAGATCAGAAATCAGAGAATTCAGGAGTTCTTGCCAAAGTGCTGCTGCATTCTTCCGAGACTTTTTGTCTTCAACTTCAGAGGCTTTTGCCTTCAGTTTCCAGAGTTGTTTTCAACTTCAAAGGCTTTGTCTTCAAAGTTCACATCGTCCAAGGGATAAAGCAATCGTCATCAAGATTGGATTCCTATAGTTGTAATTTTCCCAGAATTCTTGTAATCTTTATTACAGTTTGTATCAATAAAGTTTTATACTTTTGTTTTTGCAAACAACGGGATCTGTCACCACCTCCGGGTCGGCAGCCACCTCAGCCTCCGCTGCTGAGTCTGGGGTAGGGCTCGGCAACGCTGCAGCCGACCTTCCCTCATCATGACAGGGAGGGGAATCAACCCTCTCCTCTGTTCTAATCACGTCTGCTGCCCCCACAATAGACTCATGCAACTCTTGAGGAACGTCATCTGAAGACGACAAACTCAACCCCACTTCATCATCAAGAGGCCCCGTATCTGTTGGACCTTCAACGTCCAAGGCCCCCACGGCAGCTTGCACTATCCCGGAAGCTGCTGCATCCTCAGCCTCCCTCCTAACATAATCTGGAGATGTCGGAGTCTCCACAACAACGACATCATCTAGATTCTCCTCCATAGGAGACATCATAATCGGCGGAATGCACTCTTCAGATGAGCCCGCCATCGCCTTTGGCCTGCTGCCACCAGACCTCGGAGTACGGGGTCTCCTTTTGAGCGGCTCCTACAAAAAGAAAGCATAAGTCACACGAAATGTGGAACCTGAATTGGACTATATGGGATATCCTTACCTCCGTATGTGCTGAGTCCGATGACACAGTCGATGATGATGACTTTTTCTGCCTCTTTGACGCAGAAGAGCCCGCCTCTGAATTCGTACATCTTTTTGGTTGATCAACCGATGGTTCTGCTTGACCCCCTGTGGATACGGCAGGGGCACCTCGATAACCCACCTCTGGAGGACGGTACGATCGAGCCCTCGCCAATATGTTCCCGGTCACCGCTAACGGGGTGCCTACAACAAGACTGGTCTCCCTATCATATCCGGGAGGCATAGTGTCACTCCCCAATCCTGGAATACGTATTTTAATACGTAAACCGATAAATTATATTTACCTTGAATTTATACGATATTTATTATGCAGTATTTTTTTATGCATTTCCCAAAAATATTCGACAAAATATTATTTTCTAATTTATTTTCTGCATTTGGGCCTACAGTTTTGGCTCATTTGGGTAACCTATTCTTGGTTCACCAATGGTTCATCTTGAACCCTTTGGTTCATCATGAACCCATGGGTCCAAGATCTTTATATATAACTCATCTCAATCTCTCTCCTCTCATTTACTTCCTCTCATTTATTTCCTCCACCAACCAAGGCAAGTACCAACTTGCTCAAAAGATGGATCCATAATTTTGTCAATGATTTCTTAAAAAACTATTTGCCAAAACATGTTCTTCTCCTCAATCTATACTAGTTTAGAACTTGGAAATTTTCATTTTGAAGCCTTGATTTTTGTAGATCTAAGTTTTAATCATTTTCGGATTTCTTTGGTCTTGATCTATTTTCGTTGGGGTTTTGTGGGTTTTGATGCTTCCATGTGGAAGAGAATTCCATTTCACCCAAGATGGAACTTTGGAAATCCGGATTTGGAGTTCGGATGGCCAAGTTGTGACGTTTTGAAGCTTTGGGTTCAACCATGGTGTTCTTGCTGTTTGGATAAGTCAGAGAGCAGTTTACCGAGCTGCTTAGCTTACGTACAGTGAGCTTACGTGACTTTTTACGTACGCTGCCTTGAGTGAGCCTGCGTGACTTTTCACGTACGCTGCCTTGAGTGAGCCTGCGTGACTTTTCACGTACGCTGCCTTGAGTGAGCCTGCGTGACTTTTCACGTACGCTGCCTTGAGTGAGCCTGCGTGACTTTTCACGTACGCTGCCTTGAGTGAGCCTGCATTACTTTTCACGTACGCTGCCTTGAGTGAGCCTGAGTGACTTTTCACGTACGCTGTCTTGAGTGAGCCTGCGTGACTTTTCACGTATGTTGCCTTGAGTGAGCCTGCGTGACTTTTCACGTATGCTGCCTTGAGTGAGCCTGCGTGACTTTTCACGTACACTGCCTTGAGTGAACCTGCGTGACTTTTCACGTACGCAGCTCCCCTTGAGCGTGCGTGCTTTGTGCGTACGCTTTTGATATTTTATCAGATATTATATGCCTATTTTATATCCTTATGCCTTTTGTCCCGAGCATGATATGAGCACTAATGTGACCCCGGAGAACAAAGTGTTCCTACCCGATACATATACCTGAATGTCCCAGTTCTTGTTCATGCTCGACAAATGACTCGTAACTCCACGTGGCGTATTTGCAATGATGCATTACACTAAGGAGGGTAGCACATGTTGACATACTGATTGACCTGGATCCTCTTTGGAGTACTCGTACTAAAGTACGACTTTAGGAGGATAATCATGCAGGCCACAGCATGTGAGTCCAAGATTTTACCTAGGGTTAAATTAGACAACTAAACATACTAGATGCATGGGGAGGGCAAAATCCCGAGATCGTGTTACACCAGCCGCCTTGAAATATTGTCTTGACGCGCCGGCTGGACTCCACGGATACTGTGTCATCTGCAACGAGTGGATGACTGTATCCGATTAATTCCTGCTATATATTATATGTTTTAGCATGGTGGCCTTACGAGGGACCTGTGCTCAATCATACCTGTCTACGCGAACCCCTGGTTGGCTAGCCTTGCTGGAAAGATACGATCTGAGGATTATTCTAAATAACATGATGCGAGGATAACCTCGTCCCACTAGAAACTCGTAGGCTTGATTGGCCGTAAAAATGACTTGCTCGTGTCCTATTACCTTCCGTAAATAACTGAGGGAAGCGGACTGTCATGGTACGTGATCCAACTCATGTTCTTGTTTGATTGTTGGGTTGGTTATCGTACTATGACCGGCTATGGACCGAAGTTATGAACGTAAGACTTATTATAGTGGTGAAGTGTTACTTCTGTGAATGACTGAGGAACATGGTCTATCATGGCACAAGATCCAACCCATGTTCTTGTTTGATTGTTGGGTTGGATATTGGGCTGCGATAGGCTATCGACCTTAGTCATGATCAGGAGATTTTCTTGTTTATACCGTTTAACTTATGTGAAAGTTATAGAGTACGACACGTCCCGACTCTATGTGGCACCTTTTGTCCTTGTTTGGTTGTAAGGGTGCCATATGGGTTCGAAGATGTTGCGCTACTCCATAATAGTAGCATAAGTATTACTATTATCAACCATTCTATTAGCTGAGTTTTTAATCTGAACTCTTGTGCCCCTTTGGCGGTACTTGCTATTCGGGGCTGACCCCGCTGGTTTTGTTTGGCCAGATCTCGTAGCGGAGCCGGAGGATACGACCTTCCTTCCTGATATCCATGGTGCATACTAGGAGCATGGCGGTCCGGGGACTCGAGTGGGTTTCTTCTCCACCACTCCTGCTTATACTTTTGCGGCGTTTAGCCACCGGCACCTGTTAGCCGGATTACTCGATATTTTGTGTCAGTACATAATTGTAATTAAACAGACTGCAGCTGTGTATAATTTTGTACTTCTGACTCTCTGAGATAGCTAAACTATAAAGCTAGTCTCTCATGACCATTTTGATGAAGCGTCGGGGACGCCTTACAGCTTTATCTTTAATATTCATTTAATTGCTGATGTGACTTGATTGATTGAGACATAGAACTCTGTGGGACCATAGGAGACTTGATTGTAGCATGTACCCCCTAGTCTTCCGACAGCCACGATCACCGTATGACGTTACGTACCTCATATGGAGTAGCTGGCCTAGTCCGTCTCCGTATTTCGGTACTGGGGCGTGACAAGGTTTTAAGTGGTGGCCCATTCAGGTCTCTTTTTCAGACTTGTGGGGTATTGCGAATTATTAGGAGTCTCAATCAAAACTTGTTCCCCTTGAAATTCTGATTCGAATTCTCTGTCCTTGCCTTGATCTCTAACCTGACTTGCATCCTCGAAATCTTCCTCGTTCGGACTTGATAATCTTATATCTTTCTCTATAGGGGTGCTTCATTCTCAGTAGCGGGTGAGGCCCATGAGGAAGAGCAGCAAGAGCATGGCTCGACTGGGCGCCAGCAGGGGAGAGAACCTTCCCCAGGGCAGACACGAGCCGAAATGGAACCAGAGGCAGTGCAACCGCAGGTTATTAAAACTCCTGCAGCACCAGCCGCGATGGCAGTACCAGACGCCGTAGCACTCCTGGAGATCATCCGGGGGTTTCTTGACACTAACCAACAGCAACAGACTCGACAGTAGGAGCAGAACGTGTTGCTGAACCAAGGGATTCAGTTAGCTCTTGAGTGGAGTGTCGGAGCTGACTCAGGAGCATCAGGAAGGTTTCGTCGCTTGAACCTGAGGTATTTTGATGGCACGAAGGATGCCATCACTGCGGATGCCTGGATTCAAGACATCGAAGCCATTCTTATGGCAGCCACGGTTCCAGATGATGAGACGGTTGATCAGGTCAAACTGGTACTTCAGGATCTTGCACGCGACTGGTGGGCATCAGAAGAAGTTGGTGCAAGACGCCCTGTTCGTTGGACCACCTTCAGTGACAGATTCAAGGCCAAGTATTTTGGCGTAGTAGCTCGATATGAACTCCAGCAGAAGTTTATCAGTCTCAAGCAAGCAGACAAGACCGTAGATGGGTATGCAGCAGAGTTCTGCAGATTTTGCCGTTTCGCACCAGCAATGGTGGCAACGGAGCTAGAGAAAGCTATGAGGTTCCAGCAGGGACTTCATTTGGAACTATTACAGCTTATGGAAGGACACGACTACCAGACGTTTGACGCTATTTTGACGGCCACTCGGAGGCACGAGCTTACCCAGCAGAGGTTGGCATCGAGGACAGGAGGTCAGAAGAGATCTCATTCCCAGGTTGGAGGAGGAGCAATGCAGCGAACATCGGCACCAGCACCCGGTGTACGTATTCATGATGCAGAGCGCCGCGGAGGACGACCGTGTCAACTAATACAGCGCCAGTTCGACATCAGCAGCCGAGGAACCAACAACAGCGTCAGGGAGCACCCCAGGGCTGTACATTCTGTGGGAAGACAGGGCACACAAGGGAGGTATGCCGGTCAGCGAATGGCTTATGCTTGAGGTGTGGTAGTTCAGACCACCGTATCTCCACTTGTCCTGTGATGCAAAGGCCAGGAGGGCCAGCTCAGCAGTTTCCAGTATTGCCAGCTTCGGTGGCAACCCCGAGTGGAGGGCCAGTATTAGCAATAAGGCCAGCGTCTACCAACGCAGGCTCAGATGTTCCGCCAGGCACAGGAAGCCGAAGGCCCTCAGAGGCAGCAACAGCATGGTCGAGGAAGGCCGCAACAAGGAGCTCAGCGGGGCCAGGGACAGGCTCTCACATTATCCTTGGGAGAGGCTCTAGCGTCTAGTGACGTGGTGGCAGGTAAAATTATTGTCACCTCATTTCCCGCTGTAGCATTATTTGATTCAGGCGCTACTCATTCATTCATCTCTGCACAATATGCTACACGGATTTGATTAGAGTTTGAGGCATTGCCGGAGAGGATGGATATACTCACCGGCAATGGGCTCGTAGAAGTTAGCAGAGTGCGCTTTTTATGTCCGGTGGAGGTGTGTGGGCATTTACTGCCCGCATCATTGATTGAATTCCCTATGGGGAATTTTGATGTCGTTCTTGGCATGGACTGGTTGAGAGACAGTCATGCGACAATTGATTGTAGAGGAGGTAGGGTCATATTCAGCGTTCCTGGGTTGGAGCAGTTCATCTTTACTCGAACCTTGAAGAATCAGGCCGGAGGCGTCATCTCAGCAGCAGTGTCAGAGCCAGGACATATTCCGAGAGTGGTCGAAGATTTTTTCGACGTCTTCCCTGATGAGCTCCCAGGGATACCCCCAGCCAGAGAGAGGGAATTTAGCATTGAGTTGAACCCTGGAACGAGGCCTATTGCAGACAGAGTTTACAGAATGTCGCCGTCAGAACATGATAAGTTGTATCAACATGAAGAAGAGTTGAAGTCTAAGGGATTCATCCGAGAGAGTAAATCGCCCTGGGCCGCGCTAGTGATTCTAGTTCCCAAGAAGGATGGGTCGACGAGGATGTGTATCGACTACCGCAAGCTGAATGCAGTAACAGTAAAGAATAAGTACCCACTACCAAGGATTGATGACCTGTTTGACCAGTTGAGCAAGGCCAGCATCTTTTCCAAGATCGATCTTCGGTCAGGATACTATCAAGTAAGAGTCCGGGAGCAAGACATACCGAAGACAGCATTTAGATCTAGATATGGGCATTATGAGTTTTTAGTAATGCCCTTTGGACTAACCAACGCCCCCGCAGTATTCATGGATTTAATGAACCGCATCTTTCTGCCGTATTTGGATAAATTTGTGGTGGTGTTCATAGATGACATTCTTGTCTATTCCAGCAGTGAAGAGGAGCATGAGAAACATCTTAGGTCTGTCTTACAGACATTGAGGGAGCATCAACTTTATGCGAAGCTCGACAAGTGTGAATTCTGGTTAGATCACATTTCGTTCCTGGGGCATGTAATTTCTGAGGCAAGAGTGTCAGTGGATCCGAAGAAGATTGAGGCCGTAGAACATTGGCCAGTCCCGAGAACGATTACAGAAGTGCGAAGTTTCTTAGGATTAGCTGGTTACTACAGAAGGTTCGTGGCAGACTTTGCCAAGATCTCTGCGCCCTTAACGCATTTGACGCACAAGGACATAGAGTTTTTTTGGTCAGCTAGCTGTCAGGCATCATTTGAAGAATTGAAGAAGAGATTGATCTCAGCCCCGATCTTGACGCTTCCAGTAGGAGCGGGAGGCTTTACAGTATACTGTGACGCATCTGGGAAGGGTCTTGGATGTGTATTGATGCATCACGGAAAGGTGATAGCATATGCGTCTCGACAGCTTCGAGACCATGAGAAGAATTACCCGACTCACGATTTGGAGTTAGCAGCTGTGGTGTTTTCACTCAAGTTGTGGAGGCATTATTTATACAGAGATCGGATAGAGATCTATACTGATCATAAGAGTTTGAAATACGTATTCACGCAGCGAGATTTGAACATGAGGCAAAGAAAATGGTTAGAACTACTGAAGGACTTTGACTTAGATCTTCAGTATCATCCAGGCAAGGCGAATATAGTTGCAGATGCACTGAGTAGGAGAGACAGTGCCTTTATCTTGACCTCGCAGAAGCATATTTTAGAAGACCTTCAGAGTATGGGAATCGAAGTAGTTTTGCCAAGGGATATAGGAAGAATGACCAGTATGCAGATTCAGTCAACCTTAGTAGAGAGGATAAGGGCATCACAAGCAGGAGATCCACAGGTTCAGAAGTTGCGGTCGGAGTGTGAATCAGGCCGTAGGAAGGAGTTAGTGATTCATGAAGATGGTATGCTCAGGTTTGGAAACAGACTCTGTGTACCGAGTGGAGACCTTCGGCAAGAAGTTATGTCCGAAGCTCATAGTTCTATTTACTCCATTCATCCAGGAGGAACGAAGATGTATCGAGATATCAGGCAGTACTTTTGGTGGAATGGCATGAAAAGAGAGATAGCGAGATTTGTGTCCAAGTGTCTGGTATGTCAGCAGGTGAAAGCCGAGCAGCAGAGACCAGCAGTGTTGCTACAGCCGCTTCCTATCCCATAATGGAAATGGGAGCACATCATGATGGATTTTGTGACCGGTTTACCTAGATCCCCGACTGGTAAGAATGCAGTCTGGGTAATAGTAGATCGACTCACGAAGGTCGCTCATTTCCTTCTCTTCCGAGTTGGACAGACTACTGAGCAGTTAGCAGAAATGTACATGAAGCAGATAGTAAGACAGCACAGTGTTCCAGTTAGTATAATATCAGATCGGGATACGCGGTTTACTTTCAATTTTTGGCGGAGCTTACACCAAAGTTTGGGAACCAAGTTAAGATTCAGTACTGCTTATCATCCACAAACTGACGGGCAATCAGAAAGAACCATTCAGACGTTAGAAGATATGCTACGGACGTGTACCTTGGATTTTGGCAGATCTTAGAAATATCACCTTCATCTAGTGGAGTTCTCCTATAACAACAGCTATCAGGCTAGCATTCAGATGGCCCCGTTCGAAGCATTGTACGGAAGGAGGTGCAGGTCCCCTTTGGCATAGGACGACGTCGGAGAACGGAAGTTGTTGGGACCAGAGATGATCACGCAGACTATGGAGATAGTTAAGTTGGTCAGAGAGCGCCTTCGAGTTGCACAGGACCGACATCATCATTGGGCAGATCAGCATCGTAGGCCTCTAGAGTTCAGAGTTGGCGACCAAGTGTTTCTGCGGATTTCGCCTACTCGGGGTGTCATCAGATTTAGAACCCGAGGAAAGCTTAGTCCAAGATACGTTGGTCCTTTTAAGATTCTCGCTCGGGTAGGTGATGTGGCTTATCGACTTGCCCTTCCGCCTTCGTTGACTGGCATACATGATGTGTTTTATGTGTCCCAATTACGTGGGTATATCCCGGATCTGAGTCATGTCCTCGATCATTCTGAGTTAGTCGTTGGTACCGACCTAACTTACGAGGAACAACCCGTATCTATTTTAGACCGGCGAGAGAAGGTACTCAAGAATCGGACGATAAGCCTTGTCCATGTTTCTTGGAACCATCACTCTTAGGGAGAGTCAACCTGGGAGCGCGAGGACGAGATCAGATCTCGGTATCCGTATTTGTTTGACTAATAAGGTATATTTTTGCATCTTATTGACACGATTCCATGCTTATCTGCACCTGCTTGTTCGCACTTTGTGATGTATGATAATTACTGCTATGATAGTTAACTTGTGTATGATTGTGCCTTGCTTGCCCTGATTTTACTATCCTGTCTTGGCTGGAATTCCGATGACGGAATTTTTCTAAGAAGGGTAGAGATGTCACTCCCCAATCCTGGAATACGTATTTTAATACGTAAACCGATAAATTATATTTACCTTGAATTTATACGATATTTATTATGCAGTATTTCTTTATGCATTTCCCAAAAATATTCGACAAAATATTATTTTCTAATTTATTTTCTGCATTTGGGCCTACAGTTTTGGCTCATTTGGGTAACCTATTCTTGGTTCACCAATGGTTCATCTTGAACCCTTTGGTTCATCATGAACCCATGGGTCCAAGATCTTTATATATAACTCATCTCAATCTCTTTCCTCTCATTTACTTCCTCTCATTTATTTCCTCCACCAGCCAAGGCAAGTACCAACTTGCTCAAGAGATGGATCCATAATTTTGTCAATGATTTCTTACAAAACTATTTGCCAAAATATGTTCTTCTCCTCAATCTATACTAGTTTAGAACTTGGAAATTTCCATTTTGAAGCCTTGATTTTTGTAGATCTAAGTTTTAATCATTTTCGGATTTCCTTGGTCTTGATCTATTTTCGTTGGGGTTTTGTGGGTTTTGATGCTTCCATGTGTAAAAGAATTTCATTTCACCCAAGATGGAACTTTGGAAATCCGGATTTGGAGTTCGGATGGCCAAGTTGTGACGTTTTGAAGCTTTGGGTTCAACCATGGTATTCTTGCTGTTTGGAGAAGACGGAGAGCAGTGTGCCGAGCTGCTTAGCTTACGCACAGTGAGCCTGTACGACTTTTCACGTACGCTGCCTTGAGTAAGCCTGCGTGACTTTTCACGTACGCTGCCTTGAGTGAGCCTGCGTGACTTTTTACGTACGCTGCCTTGAGTGAGCCTGCGTGACTTTTCATGTACGCTGCCTTGAGTGAGCCTGCGTGACTTTTCACGTACGCTGCCTTGAGTGAGCCTGCGTGACTTTTCACGTACGCTGCCTTGAGTGAGCCTGCGTGACTTTTCACGTACGCTGTCTTGAGTGAGCCTGCGTGACTTTTTACGTACGCTGCCTTGAGTGAGCCTGCATGACTTTTCACGTACGCTGCCTTGAGTGAACCTGCGTGACTTTTCACGTACGCAACTCCTCTTGAGTGTGCGTGCTTTGTGCGTACGCTTTTGATATTTTATCAGATATTATATGCCCATTTTATATCCTTACGCCTTTTGTCCCGAGCATGATTTGAGCACTAATGTGACCCCGGAGAACAAAGTGTTCCAACCAGATACATGTACCTAAATGTCCCAGTTCTTGTTCATGCTCGACAAATGACTCGTAACTCCACGTGGCGTATTTGCAATGATGCATTACACTAAGGAGGGTAGCACATGTTGACATACTGATTGACATGGATCCTCTTTGGGGTACTCGTACTAAAGTACGACTTTAGGAGGATAATCATGCAGGCCACAGCATGTGAGTCCAAGATTTCACCTAGGGTTAAATTAGGCAACTAAACATACTAGATGCATGGGGAGGGCAAAATCCCGAGATCGTGTTACACCAGCCGCCTTGAGATATTGTCTCGACGTGCCGGCTGGTCTCCACGGATACTGTGTTCTCTGCAATGAGTGGATGACTGTATCCGATTAATTCCTGCTATATATTATATGTTTTAGCAAGGTGGCCTTACGAGGGACCTGTGCTCAATCATACCTGTCTACGCGAACCCCTGGGTTGGCTAGCCTTGCTGGAAAGATACGATCTGAGGATTTTCCTAAATAACATGATGCGAGGATAACCTCGTCCCACTAGAAACACGTAGGCTTGATTGGCCGTGAAAATGACTTGCTTGTGTCCCATTACCTTCCGTAAATAACTGAGGGAAGCGGACTGTCATGGTACGTGATCCAATCCATGTTCTTGTTTGATTGTTGGGTTGGTTATCGTACTATGACCGGCTGTGGACCGAAGTTATGAACGTAAGACTTATTATGGTGGTGAAGTGTTACTTCTGTGAATAACTGAGGAACATGGTCTATCATGGTACAAGATCCAACCCATGTTCTTGTTTGATTGTTGGGTTGGATATTGGACTGCGATAGGCTATCGACCAAAGTCATGATCAGGAGATTTTCTTGTTTATACCGTTTAACTTATGTGAAAGTTATAGAGTACGACACGTCCCGACTCCATGCGGCACCTTTTGTCCTTGTGTGGTTGTAAGGGTGCCATATGGGTTCGAAGATGTTGCGCTACTACATAATAGTAGCATAAGTATTACTATTATCAATCATTCTATTAGCTGGGTTTTTAATCTTAACTCTTGTGCCCCTTTGGCAGTACTTGCTATTCGGGGCTGATCCCGCTGGTTTTGTTTGGCCAGATCTCGTAGCGGAGCCGGAGGATACGACCTTCCTTCCTGACATCCATGGCGCATACTAGGAGTATGGCGGTCCGGGGACTCGAGTGGGTTTCTTCTCCACCACTCCTGTTTATACTTTTGTGGCGTTTAGCCACCGGCACCTGTTAGCCGGATTACTCGATATTTTGTGTCAGTACATAATTGTAATTAAACAGACTGCAGCTGTGTATAATTTTGTACTTCTGACTCTCTGAGATAGCTAAACTATAAAGCTAGTCTCTCATGACCATTTTGATGAAGCGTCGGGGACGCCTTACTATTTTATCTTTAATGTTCATTTAATTGCTGATGTGACTTGATTGATTGAGACATAGAACTCTGTGGAACCATAGAAGACTTGATTGTAGCATGTACCCCCTAGTCTCCGGACAGCCACGATCGCCGTATGACGTTATGTACCTCATATGGAGTAGCTGGCCTAGTCCGTCTCCGTATTTCGGTACCGGGGCGTGACACATAGCAGCCATAACACAGTAAAATTTGGCGGCCGAGAAAAGAATCGGCGGTCGCGAATTCTGGACGGGCAGCGTAAAGTGAACTCCGGTACATCCGACATTGTAGTAATGCCAAGCTCGTGCACCATCCAGCAAGCTTCCAGTATACCCAAGGTTGATACTGGGATTATCCAACATCAACTAAGCATAACCAAATTGTCGTGCAAAATGGCTCGATAAATACGGTTCCAATTATTACTGGTTCCTATTCCGGTACACCAGATGGGACGGCCGGATACTTTGAAACCATCGGAATCCCCATGGAGGCAGACTGGTGGCATCTTCACCCGAATCCATTAAGTCTTCATTGGCCTCAAAACCCAAAAAGATAGGACCTACTTTGGTGATCTCCCACCCCTGAAGGCGGGATAAAACCTTCCTGCAAACAGGAACGCCAGAATACAACCAGCTCCTCTGGTGGAAACGGCGGAGGAATGCATCTCCGGCCCTATGATCTTCTTCCGAGCACGGACTCATTATATTTGGATGGTGTAAAATTAAACACCCCATCAAATAGTGAAATGGCAGTTCGGCTCGCGGGAAGTTGTCATTTCTATCGCGATCATGAACCACGTTTCTTGCAAACTCCCGTAAACCTCGCAGCAGGTTACACACCATCGCAAGGAGTAGAGCCATACGCCGGCCAAAAACCAACTTCACTGCTGGAAGGATTAGGTTTCGGGTCACCCTCTCTACAGAGCCTGACCCGCCCGAGAAGACGTTATCCCGAAGCCAAACCATCAGATACGCAGTTAACATTGCTTTCGACGACATCCGATGAGTAAGGTGCCAGAAACAGCTATAGGAGCGTTCATCCGACTCCCGATCCTCATTTTCTCGAGGATTCTTCTCACCTAACCTGCTCATTTTAGAGAACACTTAGCTACGAGAAAGCGCTGGCAGAGTGGTAAATTGAGAGGGATCCTCCTTGTCTTGCTTGAAGATGTAATCCCTCCAGGCGGTCACATGCGGTTGCGACCCGCTCTTATCCCTCTTCTGCATATAGTAATGATGACTCGCCACTTCCTTGCAGACGGCCATCATCTCTTCAGCTTTGTCCCCCAGGACTTGGAACTCCTCGTTGGTCGGGAAGTATTCCTCATAAGGTTCTGACCCCCAAGGGAGCTTTGACACCTCGAACATTTCATGAAGTACGAGTCCCAGCTCCCCCACCGGAGTGAAGAAAGTCCCGATCTGGCTGTTAAACATCTCCAGGAGTGCGAGGAACTTATGCCTGTTAATGTCAACGCCTGCCTGAGTAGTACGGATTGCGGCAATCATCCTAATCTCTCGGAGTTCAGTTTGAAACTGCGACAGGATCCAGAGTGTCAGTTTGTCCCATTTGGAAACATAATGACACCAACCCTCTACTCGAAATTTACCTTTCGGGTATGATCGCTCCATCAACAACATGCGACTTGTAAAATTTGAGGCGCCAAAGGCAAATGTATTGATGGGAACATCACTGTAAATGCTCCCAGGATGTAGAGTCCGCTAGGTGAAAGATGGCCCAGACCGTACGGCGACCAAAGTATCCCTTTAATCAGAGGTAGAGTCGATCTTCATGATACCTGTCACCGCTCCCCCCTGGGATTGGGTTAACTCCCAAGGCATCCTCCTCTTGAAAATAAGATGACAGAAAGCCGTCAAAGGCCATTGACGTTCAAGTTGCTTAACAGTCATATGCACTCCTCTTGCTGTAAAGAACCAATCTTCCTTGACCTTCAACACCTTTGCTTCAATAGAAGTAAGGCGGTCTCCAAACAGGAACTCGGGCTTCAAGAAAGTCACTTTATCAGAAGTGGCAGATTTTAAAACGCCACGCTCCATCATCCGTTTGAGGAACCCATACGGTTGTTCCCGGATTTGAGTCATTCTTTCGGGAGGCTGACCCAGCATAATAGCAGCTTGAGCAGGATTTATCACCTCCTCATCGTAATCTACTCCCATCTGCCAGAGGGCAGCATCCAGAAGCACTTTATTCAAGAGTGGGACAGTCATCGACACTGATGATTCAACAAAGAAGGTAAAGATTCAGGGATGTTAGAAATAACAACAGAATCTGAGCCTCGTTTTCATCAAAAGTGCATCAGGTTCATGCGTGTCTAAAAAGGAGCTTTGGCACGTCTTCTGGGCTTAAACCCATGTGCGTCAGCAGTGGAGCTTCGGCGCATCTTCAGGGCTTAAACCCGTGCGCGTCAGCAGTAGAGCTTCGGCACATCCGATGCGCGTCAGCAGTAGAGCTTCGACGCATCATCAGGACTCAAGGTCCATGCGCGTCAGCGTATGTATGGTACAGGAACAGGATGATGAAACTCACCAACTACCGATGGCTGAACGTCGACAGACGGACGGGGAACATCAGCCGCAGCAGCCTTTACAGGCTCTTTTCCTTTGTCCCGTCCCTTGCCAGCGCCGCCGCGAGGTGTCTTGGGAGCCATTCCTTTAAAGGAGAAAGTTAGGGTTTTCCGAAGAAGAACTCTAAAACACAAAAGCAAAAGAGAGGAAGAACTCTCTCTCTTCACCTCACGCCTATTTATAGGCTCGGTCGCACGCGTGAACCGATGAAGTGTGACCTCAGCCGCTGCCTCGGGTTCTGCGAGGAGATAACTGCAGATAAATCCAAAAAGATCATCATTAATCTTCTTGGTAATCGAGGCATAATCATTTGTATTAACTGAGAGGAGCATGCACCCCATCACTGATGCGCGGAGTATCCATACGCCCGAACAGTTATGCGCCCCAACCACCATGCTTCTTATTCAAAGTATTCCAAAACTTGACAAAAAAGTTTTGAAAACTTTGAAGGGGGTCTTGTAGAAGCATGGAATTTCACGATCAGAAATCCTATGCGCCAAATACTACATGCGCCAGGGAGCTCAAACAAAGTGCTTGACACAGCAAAACAAGAATATAGACATTAAAAGAAGATTTTTTTATATAAAAGTCTATTACATGTCCTAAAAAGGGCTGTACAAAGGAGAACTTCTACAAAAAGAAAAGACCGTAAGTCTACAGCTAGGTGCAGTAGTCATCATGCGCTCTTGAACATGCGCATCTCGCCATGCGCTCTCAGTCAGGCGCATCCCACCATGCGCTCCCAGTCGGGTGCATCCTTTCAGCAGCTCAGTTATGTGCCACCCTTCCAGCCAGGCTCATGCGCCGTCTAATTCTTCGACTGATGAAGCATTTATTGAGCAAAACGAGGGTGGAAATCAACCCTTTAGCTGGAGGAAGAGCTCCCCAAACCGAGAAAGAGAAGAGCATCGCAAGTCAACCTGTGGCTAGGGGAGGCTTCGAAAGAGCCTCCAAAGACCAAGGAAGACCGCAATCGAAATCGCGGCTAAAGGAGCAGCTTTCAACACAACCAGAATGGGCAACACCCACTCTGACAGAAGAAAGAGCCCCCAAAGCCGCAGCACCGCAATTCCGATCAGCGGCTCTTCCTACATAACGGAGACGAGGCTCGAGCATCCCGATCTTTGGATGCAACAGGCACCTTTCGCCTGCCTCGGAAGCCCTCGACTCCGACTTTTGGATGTAACAGTCACCTTCAAGTGCATCAATGAGGACAATGCGTCGCATCTTCACCTTCGGGAGCATCTCATCGACAGAATGCACTCGCGTAAACAAGTTCATTTCGGAAGAATGTGAGAGAACGAGAAGCAAACTCTCTCCATGCCACTATTTATAGGCCGGGCAAATCAAACCCATGCGCCAAGTAGATGGCTCTTTGAATCCCGTGCAATGAATTTGCATTAAATGGATGAACCTGACGCTTCGAATTCAGCCAAGTCAAAAATAGCTATTTAAAGCACTCGAAGAACGTAACAGTCGCACCAATAAAGACGTGTCGAGCGGAGCAGATACGCCGGTCAAACCACGCATCACATAGACGCGCCTCAGCACCAAGCGCTTCACAAGCATGCGCCCCCATGCGGCCCCATGCGCCTAGTGGAACGCTAATCGATGCGCCCACTCAACAACCCATCACTTTCAAAGAACATTAAATGCTGAAGTCTGACAGAGTTGGCAGCACGTCCCCCGAAGACTGCAGTTGACAGATTTTTTAGAAAACGAAGCGTCGCTGACGTCAGCATCATCATTACTTCCCTCCGACAGTTACAACCACGTGGCCATCCAACCATCCCGCATGTGCCTCCGCAGCCATGCACTTCAGACTTTTTCTCTGATCCCTAAAGACAGAAGTAAAGTCACTATTGAAGCTCTGCATGCGCCTCAAAAGCCATGTGCCGCAGACTTTTTTCTGATCCCTAAAGACAGAAGTAAAGTCACTACTGAAGCCTCGCATGCGCCTCAAAAGCCATGCGCCCCGAATGGTTCGTGACTCCCAAAAGTTATGAGCCAAAGTCTCCTCATGCGTCCAATCCCAGGCGCATCCTACCAGGTCATTCCCCGTCAAATCCGAGATCTCCGAGCCATGGGCCTACAATACGTGTCCTTTGACTCGATTCACTCAAGATCTCAGCAACAGAAAGATTCTTCTCCCTGCTACGTGCCAGCCCACAACAGTAGCATGAATAATTCAACTCCTTAATCAGGGTGCATCATCCATGCGCCTCCATCAGTAATCACCACGTGGGGTCCTCGTGTCCAGGCGCATCCTACATATGCGCGCTTGAGAAGCCAGCCTGCAGACTATAAATAGAGGGATCATTTCCTTCTCCCACACACGAACATATATAGACAGACAGAGACATCGCACAACCACCGAGGCAGATACAGACACTCAACGTCTTCTTCCTCTCCGCAAGCTCCAGCATCCAGAGCAACTCAGACCTTCAGAGAACCGATAACCGTCGTCAGATCGTCAACGAAGTCAACGTATTACCACTCGCTCCATCGGCACAAGGGACACAGATAAACAAAAGTGTACTCCTAGGACTACGTCTAAGTCCTACATTGTAACACTGTTCTGTTTGTATTGAAATTTCCATCAAAAGATTTTAATGGCAAACAAGGTAGAGGAACATGTGTTTGGGGTCCACAGGGGCCACTACGAACCCCGATGATAGCCCCCAACTCGAGATAACTTCCTGAACTTGAGACAACTTGGGGCAGCCACTGGAGAATTTGAGGACAAAAGTATAAAGGAAAGTAGCTGACAAGGAGGAAATTTTGTCGTTGGAGATGGACACTATAATCTCGGGGGTATCGGATGAAAAAAGGAGTAATCTATGTCTGGCAGCTCGACTTCTAAGATAGGTGAGAAGTGTTTGACAGCGGATCTGTTCTAAGCTTGTCTACATAAGACACATCTGGCGGTTTGAGGGGAAGGAGCTCTATGATGTGCTGAACTGAAGACGGAGCCAGGGTGACCTAGTGTTGGCTAGGTGAAGGGGAGCTAGGCATCGAAATGAAAACAACCAAGGAAGACGAGACCCCGTTAATCACGTCTCGGTTAGCGTGTCGTGCTCCTGTCACGAGGCGAGCGCTGCTTAGAGCAGGAAGCACGTACGCGAGATAAAGTCGAGACGCCAGAGGGGAGGGTGATGGAAGGGGGTGAGCGTCGAGAGAAGAAGGACCATCGAGGGGCTCTCCCAGAGAGGATGATGCTCCATTGAGGAAACGCTCCAAAGGAGGGAAGCAGGGCACTGTGGCATGAGGTGCACAACTTGGGACGAGGGAGGGAGACACGCAAACTGTGGCACCTTCAGTTGGCGCGTAGGAAAAGATGGTCGTAGGTGGCCCCAGAAAGGAAAGAGCTGGAGGGCTCGCGCTACCTGGCTGGTCGGCGCTATCTGACGAAGTTGGCGCCAGTTGGGAATGCATGGGGCGCTCACGCTACCTGGCGGGTCGACGCCACCTACCAAAGCTGCGCCAACTGACAGAGCAACAGAACCCAGTTTCAAATTTGAATGCGGGGGGGAACAAAGGGAATGGCAGAGCGAGTTCGGAGGGGGGGCAAATCATAAGGAGGACCGAAGCGACAACCGTCGGGGGCCCCCGCCTGAGCTTCGGCAGGGGGCAGCACGGAGAAGGCTAGTAAACGACTTCCGCGGTCGGCGACGACGGAGGAGAACAGGGGTGCACAAAAACTGCTGAAGTCGGGGAAGGGTGGCCCGACAGACCATTCAAGAAGAGTAGGTCTGCCGGCCAAGGGGGAACATGGCGAGTGGGGAAGCCCGATGGGGACATCACCGCCTGTGTCGCGCCTCCGGGGGGAGGCCAACCATGCTACAGCCAGACGAAGGATCCAAAACACGGCGATGAATGGGAGAGGACCCCGGAGGGGGGGTGAAGGACGAAGACTCACCCAGGCGACGGGGGCTGCCTCGCCTCTAGCGGCCGCCGGAGCCGGCCGCAGCAGCTACACTTGCTAAATCGACATCTAGGGGGAGCAGTCACACGCACGAGAGCTCTCTCTCTCTCTTTCTCTCTCTCTCCCTCTATATATATATATATATATATATATATATATATATATATTATATATATATATATATATATATATATATATATATATATATGCCCATACTTATTCTAAATATACTCAAGCTAAAATAATATACTAGATGTTGTATAATGAAAAAGACTTCCAAAATAGTCAATTTAGTTACTGGTCAACATTACAATAGTTAAAACCTAATGACTGCTTTAATCAACATATTAATTTAAAAACACAAGCCCGAAGGTCTAGTCAAAAGCCAAAGCCAGTTCAAAAGAGTCTTAACCCCAAAGTATATGCTAACAGTAATAAGAAAGCAAACTAAATCTTTCTTTTCCTCGATTTTATAATATACTAATATATAATATTTGTAGTAAACAAACCATTAACTATCTTTCTCCCCCTCTCTTAAGAGAAGGAGACAGAATGAGTGAGAGATTTGAGGGACTGAGAGGGGAAGAGCGGATGAAGTAATTAAACCACACACACACATAGGGAGAGCGAGAGAGAAAGAGAGAGATAGAGAGTTGAGGGAAAGAACATAGGAGAGGGGATCGAGAGATCCAGAGGAAAGAGTGAGCGAGTGAAAGAGATTATTTAGAGAGAACTAGAGAGGGAGAGGACCGAGAGGGAAACCTATTGGAAGCTCGTGCGCGGCGCCGATCTGCGGTACGTCGACGGAGGTGGTTTCGTCGGCTGACGCTGTCGAACGCGACGGGGATCTCAGCAGCAGGCCGCTCGTCGGCGGAGACAACGACACATGGTTCGGGGTTGTTGGCGACGCAGGGAGGTGGCGCACGTAGGGTCGTCCGACTGGCGCTGGAGGCTCAAGAAGTTGAGGTTGAGCGCTTGGCCACCGACTATGGTGACGCGAGGGTTTGGGATGACCGGAGGAGGCTCTTTAGATCCGGTGGGCGAGACAAAGAGGTATATCAGTTGCTTACTCTGGCTATTCTCCAGATCGGCTAGGTTGGGTCTGTGGTTGTACTATCCGTATCGGGATGTCGAAACGGACACAAGATTTAGAGTAGGGATTTGGATGTGTGCGGGTGTGTCGGACACGAGAAAGAAAAAAATGTAACTGCAATAAAATTGTAGAACGAAAAGAATAGACACAGACAAGGTGCACGAATCATTGGTTGTGTTGATGGTTTGTGGCTAGATGAGAAATTAGGAGAAAGATGCCTCCTTAAATAGGAGTTGGAATCTCCTAACCCAATAAGGCGTAGAATTTCTAGTAGATAAATGCTCCCTTTTAATTTAAATTCAAATAAACATTTAAAACAAATTAATTTTATCAATACCATTAGTAGATAACAATACCAATTGAAATCAACCTCTAATATTATCAAAAGTTTAAATTATATAAATTCAAATCCAAATAAAATAACATTTAAACAAAAATCGATATAGTCATAATCTATTAATGATTGCAATAATTAATATAAAATAATTTAAATTGCATAAATTCAAATCTCTTTTATAAATGAATTACCAATTAATGATACTAATCAATATTTCCAAAACAAAGTATATCAAATCAATTAAATTCAATACCAAAATTGAATAATTTGATTATCATAATAATAAAGAATAATAAATAATATAGATGATCAGTTCCAGTCGAAGCTCTATGTTTGGAACATACAATCGATCACCACATAGTAGTGTCCCATCGGAATGAATCCTCAATCCTTATAGTCACATAATCAAACTGTGCTGACTTGATCCTGTCCATCAGCTCTTACTGAATCTGCAAGACTTACATCTGTACCTCAATCTCAGGAACCACCACCTCGATACCCAAGCTCTCCAGATCTGCCAACAACTGAAGGTCTGATGTCAAGTACATAGCTACCGGATACCTGCTTAAGGCATCGACTACCATGTTGGCCTTCAATGGGTGATAATAGAAGGAGATATCGAAGTCCTTCATCATCTCTAACTACCATCTCTGCCTCATATTTAGCTCTTTCTAAGTAAACACGTACTTCAAGATCTTATGATCTGTAATGATACTCATGCGCTCTACGTAAAAATAGTGCTTCCACAGCTTCAAAGGAAAAATAACTGCTGCCAACTCCAAATCATGAGTCGGTAGTTCCTCTCAGAGTACTTAACTGCCTGGATGCAAAGGCAATCATCTTCCCATGATACTAAAGAACACAACCCAAATCTTTTCCAAAAGAATCACTATAGATAGTGAAACCACCTAATCATGATGACAACGTCAAGATATGAGCCGACGTCAACCTCTTCTTCAGCTCCTCAAATGCAGCTTGTCACTCCTCGGACCAAACAAACTCCATGTTCTTCCTGGTGAGTCGAGTCATCGCCTCAGCAATCCTAGATAAGTCCTGCACAAACATCCGATAATAGCCTACCAGACCCAAGAAACTCCGAATCTTTATAACTGTGCTCAGGGTTGTCTAGGACTCCACTACTACAAGCTTCTTCGGATCAACTAAAATCCCATCACCAGAAACAACATGCCCCAAAAACTCTACCATGTCTAAGAAGAACTCACACTTTGATAACTTTCCGTACAATTGCTCATTCTTGAGAGTCTCTAGTACAATCCTTAGATGCTCCTCATGCTCTTATAGCATCTTCAAATAGATGAGAATATCATTAATAAACACCACCACAAACTTGTTAAGGTATTGGTTAAATACCTTATTCATCAAGTTTATGAACACTGCCGGTGCATTAGTCAACCCAAACGAAATCACTGTGAACTCGTACTGGCCATAACATGTTTAAAAAGCAGGCTTCAGAATGTCCTCATTTTTTACCTTCACCTGATGGTACCCTGACCTCAGATCTATCTTCTAAAATACCTTCCTCCTGCTCAACTGATCAAATAGGTCATCAATCTTCGACATCGGGTACTTGTTCATGATAGTGAGGTTGTTCGATGCCCTATAATCGATGCACACCCACAACGATCCTTCCTTCTTCGGTATAAACAATATCAGAGCAACACAAGGCGAAGAATTGAATCGGATAAACCCCTAATCCTGTAACTCATATATCTGCTTCTTCAACTCTGCCAATTTGTCGTTGTTCACCTTATAAGCATGATGTAAAATAGGCTCTGTACCCGACATCAAGTCTATGGAGAACTCAATGTCCCTGTCCGAAGACAATCCTAATAACTCATATGAAAATACATCCATAAACTCAGCTCTCAAATGATGAGGTAGCTCATTCTCTTCCACGAAAGCTCCACAGATAAACCATCACCCTACTCTGCTGCCCCTCTGGCAAACTTAAACTCTGGCTCTCCTGACGGGCTGAACAAAACTCTACCTCCTCTACAATTTATGCTAGCGAAATGCATACTCAACCAATCCATTCTGAGTACAATGTCGTAGCTTGGAATTAGCATTACGAGTAAACACGCACTCAAATCCTGACCTCCCAAAGAAACTCTCTGCCTCTTATAAATATTACTAGCCAGGATAATGCCTACCCCGATCAAGATCTTGCAAGTCCAACCCAAAGCTTCAGCAGGAATATGAAGCTTGAGAGCAAATAAACCATATATAAAACAATGACAAGCACCCCTATCAAACAATGCTGAAGTTGGAATAGAATCAAGAAGAACAAAACCTGTAATAACATCACTAATGGACTCGGCCTCCTTTAATGTCAGAGAAAGCGCCATGGCACCCCTTTACTACTAGTGCTGAGCAAACCGCTGCTGCTTGGTCTAGAATGGTGGTCCCTTTGGCAGTATCGCAGGTCACCCCGTCGGTGCTCTTTGAGCTGTACCTGCTCCATGAGCTGTACGTCGAGGGTTCGAAGGACAATCCTTCAGTTGTTGTCCCTTGGCCTTAATATAAGTACACTCCCAGCCATCTTCTGAAACCTTCCAAAGGTCATTGGACTCCTTGCAGTAGTGGAAGAAGGAGCATGTTGTACCGGTTTGCTGCTGCTATGGCACCTGCTGAACTGGAACCCTAGACGAAGCTAGAAACTATTGCTGCAATGACTAGAATGATCGATACTGAAGCTGGGGACACTTGGCAGGCCTGGTACTACCACTGGCTCTCTCAAAGAAGTCATTATCTCACTTGGACTTCAAACCCAACTCCCGCTCTACCTTGCGTGCCTCTACATAATTCTCATAAAGAAAAGGAATAAGGATCTTCACTTTCTAGTTCATACCCTTTCGAAAGCGACTTGCTCTGATCTTTGGGTCCCAAACCATGTACTCCGTGTATCGGCTCAGCCTGTCAAACACTGTGGCATACGCCTCAACTGACATACCTTCCTGTTGGAGGTTCTGAAGCTGCCTAGGCAGGTCCATTCTGTTAGTAGGAGATAAGAACTTCTTCTTGGAGAGGTCCCTGAATACCTCCCAAGTCTGACCCTCTCTAGCAAGAAGTGTCTCATTACTGAACCAGGTATGAGCAATATCTAGTAGCTGAAGCCCTACTACGTCAACCCTCAAGTCATCAACAAGACGGGACACCCTCATAAGTAGCTCGATACCTCGAGCCAGTCATCTGCATAAATAATGCCCTATGTCCCCCTAAAGTCTCGAGGTCCCAGCTTCTTGAAGTCCTGGATGTTACCCACCTAAGCTGGGAAACCTGCTGCTGGGCCGGAGCTCCCCGCTCTATTACAGCTAGAGCGAGCTGATGGGCACTCTCCATGCCCTTTCACATCGTGTTCGACTGCCTCTGGTGAATTTTGGACTGAACCGTCTGTGCCTCTAGTATATCTTTGAATAGGAAAAACATCTACGTCATATCTGTAGGCACTAGCGATAGAGGAGGAAGATCCACTGGAACAAATGGAGCAGTCCACTACGTTGGAGGGAAAAACATCCAAAATGTGCAATTAGACATGTGTACCACAAGTGTTGGAAGGAAACACCTCCAAAATTATTTCGTGTCCTACCGTGTCATGAAATGGCCTACTCGTGTCCAATTGTGGACACAGATCTAGACACACACAAGCAATTCTAATCTAATTATACCTAAATGACCAAATGATAAACACTTGGTATACCAATCTCGGAATTCCTCTAAATTTTGCATAAAACACCATGTAACTATCATATAGAGAGTCGATAGAGTCTAAATCTTCCATCTATTGGTAGTCCTAGTCCATGGGTGAAGTCCTAAGGGTCAAATTGAACAATTAGTGTCTAACTAGAGAGGAAAATTTAGATGTATACCTTTTGGGAGTTGGATTCCCAATGAAAAGCTAAACAGACACGATCCGGACACGAAGCTCCTAGCAATTAGACTCCTTTTCTAGTGCTCCTAGTCTCCAAGCTCCTAGGCTCCTTCAAGTGATGAGAATGAGAGTAATGGATGAGAATTTGAGTAGAATTTGAGAAGAACTGGTGGAGGGATGGCTCAATTTGGGAAAGAACACCAAAATGAGAGGAAATGGCACAATGGGTGGAATAAGAATGATTGAGGATCTCATCTCTTAGTGGCTGGCCACTTATGGCTAGCTCATGCCAATTCACAAAGTCCAACATGCCCTCTAAAACTTGGCATGTAGGCTAATTAATGCATGTAAGACTTTAAACCAATTTTGGTTAATAGTCTAATCCTAATTTAATAAAATGACATGACTAAATAGGTCTAATTGGGCCTAGTCCAATAAGTTAGTCCATGAATCATGTCGTGCTAGTCTTTGGACTCTAATGTCAAGTCTAAACTAATTGGTTCACTAATACTAGTCTAACGAATAGGCTAGCCACTAACAATATTAACTAACACAATAAAAAAATAATTAGGCAGAATTATAAAGTATGAAATAACAAAATTACCCCTATTTGGAAAAGTGAGTGAGTTACATAGTGTTGGCACAAGCTTACGCACTTGACTGATCATCGGTTTGAGCGGTTCATGTGTCGGTACATATATGGATTAGAGTAAGTCTAATTAGTGACTTGCATGGATATGACGGGTGCAATTTATGGACGAGGAAGACTATCAGTAGGCTTTTGAGAAGCCACATATTAGCCTCAGTGGTTGCCTAGTTATGGGTTTTCTGATTATCGGTGTCGCTAGAGTATATATCCGACAGTGGCTGCTAACTGCGTGTCATAATACGGTCAGGAGGTATGCTAGTCGATACAAAGTATGGCTAGGGAATATATCCATCAACGGCTTTAACTATACGTCAGATACATCTGGATGTATACTAGTTCATACGCAAGGCCCTAACGGATGCTATGCTTTATTCCTTTACCTACTCATACATAGCAAAGTCATTTTTAACTTGCATACACATAGATGGCTAGTATATCCTTGTTTATCTGTTATTTATTCAGTACATATTATGGCATATTCTTTTTTTTATCTTGTTACGTCTCTCTGAGGACATGGTGATCTCTACAGGTGTTAGTTGGACTTCTACTATGAAGTTATTATGATGTGTTCAGCAGGATTTAGGTACTATTGATAGTATTATTTATTATCACTTTCATGTCTTATTCATTCTGGGTTACACTTTCCAACTGTATGATTTAAATAGGTTTCTGAGACTATGATTGCTGGGGGCTTAAACTAGAAGGGGTGCGATCATCTTAATTTCGAGGACAAAATTTTTCTAAGGTGGGTAGGATTGTAACACCCATTTTTCCAAAAGTGGGTAATTTTGAAATTTTGTAATTTTAGCCTTTTAATAATGATATTTAAATCATGATATATTTTTTGGTGATTTTTAATCATTTAAAACTATTTTAAATCATGACTTATGATTTTGGTGTTTCGATAGTGTAACCTTGGAGACTGCTTAACCTAGAGCCTAGCCATGTGATTAGGATATTTCATTTATCATTTCCAGTTCAAGGGTACTTTTGTCATTTTGCATTTAATTAAATTTAATATATATTATTTGGAATTTAATGTATTATTAAGAATGGTGTGATTTTAATATTATTTAATTGATTGCCATGTTTTGTGATTAGCCTAACTTGGTTTGGACCTAACCTAGATTAGTCATAGCTAGTCTTAGCTAACCATGGTTAGTGATAGTTAGTATTATTTAGATTTATTAGAATTAATGTAATTTTTAGTGATTTTTAGTATAATTAATTTGGTCCTATAGTTGACTTTGACCAGTGTTGACTAGGAGACTAACCTAGGTCATGACTACTTGGTTAGGTTAAGTAACCTTAGCTTGACCTAAGTTAGTGATGATTAACTCATTAGAACTTATTTGGAGGGATTAGGAATTGATTAGGCTAGAATGGCTTGTGACTTCATAAGTCATGATTAATGACTTAAGCCTTAGAAGCCCATAGGCCCACACCATGGAACCCTATCCCTATTCTAACAGCCCATGGCTGGCCACATGATCTCCCCCCTCCCTCTATTTAATGTTCCTCAAAGTTAGGGCTAGCCTCCATTAGGAATTTTGCAAAGTTTTAGAAAGAGGTAAGTCCCCATCTTCACAAATTTATAGAAATTCCATTTCAACTCCTTTTTCCCCCAAACCAATTACAATAGGTTCTAATTTTATTCCTCTTGCTGCTGTTATTGAGTAATTTTAGAGTTTGGGCAAATTGGAGGATTTTGGTTATCAAGAGGAACACCTCTCTTTGGAGCTTTTTGGGGATTTTGATACATATAGGTAACTTTCATTCCACACCATGAAATTCTAATTTTATTGCATATCTAGGGAGACCTAGGCCTAACCTAACTGTAGGAATAGGAAACCCTAGATTTCGTGTCCATTTCGTGTCCCGTTTGGACACGTATCAGCCCTAGTATTCAAGTGTTTGACGAAATGCCCCAATGGGCATTTCGAGTGATTTTTAGGAATCCATTTGAATAGGAAATTAGGTTTATGTGTCGCTTATGTGTTTCTTGTGTCTGGGTGTAGTATTAGTGTCATGTCGAGTCACCACAGACACGTGAACACGCTGTCGCGCGCGCACGTGCACGGGCACTGTTGATGCCCTGCTGCTCGGATGCAATTACGCCGCGGACATGACACGTCGACACGTGAGATTTGACACACAGTGAGGGGTAGTGTCTGTCACCCCGTGTGTCGAGTTTCAGACCCTCTCGTGTCGTGTCGGACACGCACGAACACGTGCACGGGGATTACACTGTGGTGATGGCTGTCGTTTTCGAGCACTGATACGCGTGTCGTATCGCATGTACGCGTATCATGGACACATGGCAAGGTGTCCTAGCCCTAGCCCTAGACCTAGTAGGCACTTGGATATGACCATGAGGTCTGTGTCGTGTCGCGTGCACGAGCACTGTGAGCATGTGCACGATGATTTTCCTGTTTGCACAGTTTTTGTACTGTTTCATGTTTCAATTGGTTTGGACACGTTTATGTCCACTTGGGTGGACACAAACTCATCATATGACACGTACACAACTAGTGTATACATTACCAACCATTGGTATGGCATTTTAGCTCAATTTTGTGGTTGAATTCTCAATTTCCCCTAATTTACTGATACTTAAATAACAGTCCTATTCTTCCTGTTTTTCCAAATTTTCTACATAAACTTTGACATCATATTTAATCTATTTTCTTTACTGTTTATTGCATGATTTAAACTCTAATGTGTACACCTATATGTTCACTAGCTGTGTATTGAATTTGGGGCTGTTTTGGTGTCTGTTGGGTTCAAATCTGAGAATGCAAAGTCTAGGCCTAACTGGGTATTGTAAACTGATTTTTGGGTTTCTATTTGAACTGAGATTAAAGGGGTTCTTCATGTATAAATCTGTGAGTCTAGTATTGGACTGTTCTAAACTGAGTTTGTCATTCACTATTTCTTTTTTTTATTTACTGTTAATTCATGCAAAAACCTGAGTTGTTTTGAGACTAAAAACTTAGATTTGGGTTTACTGTTTAACTGCTAATGCAATGTTGGTTTCCCTCTTCACTGTTAGGTTCCAGATTTATCATCGTTTACTCACTATTTTTGCCTAAGATTTGCCACTGTTTTCCCATTCACTATTTTCAGCTATCCACACTATTTTGTATCACATACAACTCTCATGCTTCACTGCACACATGATTCACTTACCACACACGCATGCCTCACCTCCCACACTCTTCACTATCTCACTGTTTCAGTGTCCTTCTTATGACACACACACACATGCATCCACACACTCTTACTCTCACTCTCACTAATATACACACACTCTCATGTATCACTCACATCCTAAACTCTATCACACACACACAAGTTACACTCACATTCCTATGTCTAACACACTTGAGTCCCTCTCTCTATACATATGTATATATATATGTTGACATATAATGTTGTGTGGTAATCATATAGGAGCCTATATGTTAATATGTGTATTCTACATTGGATTGTGTGGTATGGCCATATGTGTATTCCTATATTAGGTTATATAATATTTCTATGAGGGTATCATTTTAGATAAATGATTTGACTTGTGTAGATATGATTTATGGTTGGTTTTAGGCATGGTTAGCCGATGGCCTAGTCTCTTAGCCTATGGGTGTATATGTGTGTCTGCTTAACTAGTGAGCCTAGATTAGAGTTGTGTAGTCTTGTTAGACTTAGAATAGCCTTGTTAGCCTAGTATAGACTAGTTTGACTTAGGTTTGACTTGTTTGACCTAGTTTAGACTTGTTGGACCAAGTTTGACCGTAGTTGACCTAGTTTGACTTCTAGGGTTGACCAAAGTTGACAAAGAGTTGACTTTGGTCTAGATTGACCTAGATTCAAGTAGAATGCATTATAGTGCATCTTTTTATCATTTTAGACTTGTTGTGACTTGTGCTGTTCTGATTAGGAGCCAGACACCTCTCCTCGGATAGTACATTTCATCCGAACACTCAGATACAGGCGAGTACATTCTCTGATCATTTCATATCCTGCTTAGAATTATTTTCCTGCATTAAATTACTTTACTTGATACTGTCACGTTGGTCACACGGATTAGTACTATATGTATCCCTTCTTGAGATATTATCCCTTCAGGGAGCATCGGGTACTACATGTTCTATGCGTTTCACTTACATGGCGTATCACTATGCTTCATTGGTTCTTTGATCACTTGTGACATATACTCTTATGATCACAGAGTCTTCTTTGAATCCTTATCCCATTTATTGGATTTTCCAGAATCCCTATTTATGGAACTTACCATGTATCACCCCTTGTGGGCCATTACATGGAATAATAACATAACCTGGTTGGATCCTTGTGTATTGATTGGGGGTACGGGGGAGTAGAAGTAGACATGTGAATAATATCCAAGTAGTGTAATTCCTAGATCACTCTATAGTATAATTCCCAGAATCTCTTATGCCATTCACGTGTTTATGTTGTACTCTGACTCACTAGCCACTGATAGTTCTCTATTACAGTATATATATTTTATTACAGCTTTCTCTGTTTACATCCTGTACTTTCTTTCAGTATCTATATCTTACTTTACTGCATGATTATATTTTCTAACCTGCTATGAACTGTTGAGATGTATTGTGCTCGCTCCTGTCCTGACTGGACCCGTTGAAAATATTACAGAGGACGAGGAGGAGGCTGGTGTGGATACCTATTACGGTGCTACCTTAGATGAGTGCCTGGACCTGGACCAACAGCAGGTCCCACTAGCTGTGGATGACACTGTAACACCCAGTTTTCTAAAATGAGGGTAATTTTGAAATTTTGTAATTATAATTATTATTTATTGATATTTATTTCATACTATGATTTTTGGTAATTTTTAATTAATTTTTAAACTATTTAAAATCATGACTTGTGATTTTGGTGTCTAGCTAGTGTAACCATAGAGACAGCTTGACCTAGAGCCTAGCCATGAGATTAGGGTGTTTCATTTATCATTTTAGCCTAGAGGGTATTTTTGTCACTTTTGAATTATTAGAATTTAATATATTTTATTAGAAATTTAAATGATTTATTGTGAATGGTTTGATTTAAATATTATTTTAACTAATTTTCATGTGGTCCAGATTAGCCTAACCTAGATTGACCTAACCTAGATTAGTCCTAGTTAGTCATGGTTAGACTAAGTTAGATTGAGATTGGTCATGGTTAGTCATGGCTAGTCATGATTTGTGATTTGGTTAGTTATTAGTCATATTGATTAGTTAAGACTAGTGATAGGCTACCTAGGTTTCATCTAGCCATTGATTAGCCTAGAATGGTGGAGAACCATTAGATCAACTCTAACCCTAGATATTAGGGCAGCCATCTTAGGATCCCCTCCCTATTTAATCCCTCTTAAATCCTTTGCCTCTTTACATCATTTCTCCATTCTCAAGAACAAGGTGAGCCTTCTATTCACTCCTTCATAACTTGGTCATTTCTTAACCTTTTTCAATGAAACTTCTTGCATTGTGACCTAACCATCACCCTCTTACTGTCCATGGAGGTAAAGGACTGATTTGGGAACCTATTTGTGCTCGAGCTACAGTAGAAAGCACTGTTCATTGAAGGTTTTGAGCTTGAGGAGAACCCATTGGTAACTCTCTTAAACCCTATCTAACCTACTGTTTATTCATCATGGATGCATAGCCCTAGGTTCCTCTAGTCACAGGTAGAAGCTGACCCTAACTTGTGTCGAATACGTGTCCGTATCAGACACGTTTCAATAGGATTGCCTAGGTGTTCGACCTAATGCCCCAATAGGTTTTTCCTTACTGTTTTCTGATTGTGATTGAATAGGAATACTCATTTTAGTGTCGCTTATTGGTTACTTCGTGTCTGAGATGGTTTTGTGTCGTTTTGGAGTCGCACAGACACGCGGACACGCAGTCGTGCACACGCGTGCGCGGGCAGGTGGCATGCCCTGCTGCTCGGGTGGCATTGCTCTGTGCACACGCCACTTGGACACCTAAAACTTGACACGTGTGTCGTGTCCATGACTGACACGAGGCTCCTCGAGTTTTACGAGCTCTCGTGTCGTGTCGGACACGATATTGCCTGTGCACGTGTCGTGCAATGTGTATACCAATGTGCTGATTTATGTTCTGTGTTTAATTGTTATTAATGCTTTTAAATAATGTTTTAAATTTGCTAAATAGATCCTAGATATGTTGTATAATCCCTGTTATATTAGGTTTACATGTTAGATTGGGTTAATGGGAATGTGTGGTTCGAATGAGGTTTGGAATAGCATTCTCTGATACACTGTCCATTCATTGGGTCCTTCCATTTTGAACTAAGTATTAAATGATCATTAGTATAAATTCCCATGCATTGAAATGTGGTTCAGTATTTAGTTGGGGAGAATAGTTATCCAACATGAATTGAAATTTGTTGAACTGATTTGATGTTCGATTCTCAATTTTCCCATTTGACTGATATCCTTAGTATCAGCTATTTTTACTATTTTGTGCCAAACTTTAATTTTGATTTGGTCATCATGTATTACCATTTTACTCTGATAAATAGTGAGGTTTGGGACCATGATTTGGTTCACCTATATGTGTTCTAAGTGGGTGTCGAATGTTGGGTTAATTGGTATGATTTGGGGCTTAAAAACTGGAAGACTTGTATGGATTGCTTTAACTGAATTTTAACTGAGTCGAACCTGAGACCTTTTCATTCCTGTTTAACTACGATTGATGAATGCATTGTTTTCATTTTGCCAATGATTCTAGCTTGGTGTACACTAAATTCAGGATATATGTACTGCACTGTTTCATTGCCACTGATTTTCTCTCCTTCTTGCCATAGTTTTAGTTCCCTTTAACTGAGATGGAATGGTAAACTGAATGTGAGACTAATGATAGTTAGATTTTAACTTGAATTATCAACATTTTAACTGAGTTTTGTCTGAATCTGAACTGAGATTCATTTGATATTAAAAACCTGAGAATATGTTTCAATTGGTTGATGGTTATGCTGTCATTGGGTTCTTTTCGAATTGGCTTAAACTCGAGTTTTGAATGATTCTTTTCTTCTTAAATCTGGGAATGTATTTATTTGAACTGAGTTTTGGGTACATGAGATTAAATAGGTAACTGATTCTCATTGTACACTTGTAGGAGCGTAAAAAGTGCTTCAAAGAAACAGTCATCTCATTCGCAAGTGGCCTGCTTTACGCCTAACAGAACGGGTAATTTCTTTACGCCCAAGACAAGGCTAATTGTATTATGCCTAAGCAGATTGATCATTTTACGCTTGGGTCTACACCGGTGATTTTACGCCAAGGACTGAGCAGCCTCTTTCACGCTGGACAAAAGCTATCAAATCTCGCATTTAATGCAGACTTTGACATGAAGATATTAATGATGGCATTTACCACAGAATTCAATGGAATTTGTCTCATACAAAGACCATTGTTGTCGTTTATAGAGATCGAGCTACTTTACGCTCACTGAATGGTTTCTTTTACGCACGGAGTTTTACATGAATCCTTACGCTCATAAAAAGCAATGTGTGCGTGAAGTCTATTTGAGCCATTTTACGCTCAAGGTTATTCAATAACCACTTTACGCTGGAAACCCATGAGAGAGCTAGTTTACGCTCATCTTTTTACGCCCTATTCGTTCTGGCCAGTTTGGAACGTGGTGTGCCTACGTGGTCTTCATGCCACATATTTCGAAGAACGTGTGTACATGTATCCTATTCTTACTGAAATGATGGGACACGTGTCAGCATATACAGAGGATGATTCTGATCATGGAGGGCAGTTGTTAGCGTAAAGACAGATGTTGATGCCCTTTTTACGCACAAGAGCCCAAGTCTATAAATAGACTCATTTTTCTCAAGACACAGAGACACACAAAGAGAGAGACAGGAGAGAATACAGAGATCAGAGCTTCGAGATTTTGATTCTCTAGAGCATCCTTCTTCAACTTTTCTTCCAGAGCAAAGTGAAGCAAAGCAGGAAAGCATTCGGCCTCGCCATCAGTGCCCAAGTGCGTCGATACCTTTCTGGTGCATTAGTTCTTCCAAATTGTTCTACTTCAAGCAGTGATCTTCATCATCATCATATGGTCCAAGGAACAAAGTGATCGTTTACGAATCAGACTTCCATAGCAATACTTCCCCAGAATCAAATTTGTACTTCTTGTACTTTTCTTCTTGTTTTTGTTTTCAAAAGCCAATTCCTCCAAGGCATTTTGTTAATCGAAACAAAAATGGCGACTCTGCTGGGGACGACCTTCTCCTCTGACGAGGAGGTGATTGCTCAATATGATGATGTGTCGGTCGGTTCGACCAAGAAGACTCTGGTGGTGCACTTCGACCAGACTGCCTATGAAGAAATGCTCCGAACTGGGGGTGGTTCTCGCCATTCCAATGTTCAAAAGTCTCGCAAAGCACGAAAAGTTTGGATTCCCAAATCCAAAGTGATCTCTGATCTCTCTGCTGCTTCTGATGACAAGGGAATTCTTTCCACTCCTGTCGTAGGGGCTTCTGTTCATAACGAGGCAGTCCCTACCTCAAAGTTGCACTCGAAGTGTGACAATTTGTCTCCCGTTTGTAACGGTGAAGATAACCAGGTTTCACGTCCACTGCGTAAAAATCAAGTTTTACGCTCAGTGGGTAAGAACCAAATTTTACACTCAGTTCATAAGAATGAGACTCCCGTTCGTAATGGGGCAGACTCTAAAACTTGTGCTTCTGGGTATAAGAATCAGTCTTCCGTCGGTGACGTGGTAGGCCCAAATAAATTACGCTCCTCGCATAAAACAAAATCTTCCGTTGGTAATGTGGTAGATAACAAGATTTTACGTTCCATGCGTAAAGATAAATCTCCTGTCTATGACAGTGTAGATGAAATTCACAATGATGCTCACATGTCGAATGTGAATGTATCTAAACGCGTGCAGCGTAAAAATATTGTTGGTAAAACTTCCGTTCTACACCAACAACCTTTTTATACTGCTTTACGCAAGGTACCAAATTTACAAATCACACGCCAAGAAAATAGAGTCCTGCGTGCTAAATCTCAAGATTTACGCACACAATTCCAAACGCGTAGAAATGTACAATTTGGTTCTACGAATGCAGCCAGTAATCTTCTTTATACACAAGGAACTAAACGTTTTTCTACCCCCAATGTAATAAAGAAGAATACTTCATCCACTCCTTCTAACTTACGCGAATTGCTAATACAAAAGCGTAAGAATAGACAATCTCCGGTGACATTCCCCCAAGAAAAACATCTTTGTGAATACCACCAGGTTGTGATCAACTGTTGTTATTCGGCTTCAAGACGATCAGTTTTTGATCGATTGAGTTTCAATGTACCTCCACATCAAGCTGAAGACCGAGAACATGAGTTGCCATATGTGTCAGTCAACATGGCATCTTATACTAACAGAGGACGACATCCAAGACGGAACACGTCCAAAACTCCAAGTCAACAACAGTTCAACAGGCTTCTTGATTCCTTTGAAGGACTATATCAGAATACTCGATCAAGAAGACAAAGACATTTGCAGACTTCTGATTCAGAGGCTGGGGGTACTCAATCTTTTGAGTCTGATACCGATAGCGTGGATTCGTACTACTATACAAATCCTTCTGTATCTTCAAGAGAGGTTGAATCCTATGCTGTTGGAGATGAACCAGAGATGTCATCTGCTAATACAGAACAACGTCTCACTGCTGTTGAACAATCACTGAAGGATATGCTTAACATGGTGTAAAGCATGCATCAAATAATTTTGAATCAGCAAACTGCTCAACCGACAGTAGTGACACCGGCACCAGTAGCAGCACAAACTCAAGATAGTCAAGGGGCTGAAATACCTTTAAACATTCAAGAGCCCGTCGCTAATCAAAATTCTGCATCTCCGGATCCCATTATTCCAGAAGATGTACCACCCCCAGTGGGGGTCATGGTACATCCAACGACTACTCAGTCAAATGTGCTTCCTCAAACCAGTAAAGCCATTCAAGCAGTGCGTAAAATTAAAGCACAGTTTGAAGTTTTAAGGCACAAAGATCAACTCCAGAGGTTAGGGATTAAGCAACCTTATCCTCCTCATTGGAATGATGTGCCCTTTCTACCGAAGTTCAAGCCACAGTCCATGGTTCTGTTCGAAGGAAAAGCATCTCCCAGTCAATATATCAATTACTTTGATATTATGACTGTACACTTGCAGAAAAATGATGCTCTTCTCACTCGAGTGTTCATCGGATGTCTGACGGGTTCAGCTTACGACTGGTATCGTAGCTTACCCGATAACTCTATTTCGTCTTTTGACGAATTCAAAGCAATGTTCCTCTCCCGCTTCTATGAAGGAGGTATGGACATGAATATGTCCTCCTTGATAGAAATCAAACAAAAGGAGAAAGAAGATACTCGGACATTCATTGAACGTTTCCGACAGGCTACTTTAAAGATGCCTCCTGGTATGCCAGATTCAGCGTTGATTGACACGTGCAAGATGAATCTGCGACCATCCATCGCTGTCTTCACAGGTTTCCAATTCACAGATTGGGCTTCGTTCATCATAGCAGCAGTTTCTGCCGAGACCAATGGTAGGTTGGCTCGCGAACATGGGATGATTTTCGCTTCAGAAGATAAACGGAAGAAAAATAATCCTGGCAATAATCCCGACAATCGTAATGTGAAAGGAAAAGATACTCTTATGGTCAATCTTTCCAAGAACAAGACGACATCAAGCAATCAAGAATCTTCCAGGCCAAAGGAAGAATACTCCTTTGACGAAAGCGATATCCCAGGGATATTCCAATGTCTGGTGAAAAGTGGTAAACTTCAGATTCCAGAGCCAAAGAGGCCTAATGAGGTAAATCTGACTGACAATCCCAAGTATTGTATCTATCGTAGATACATTAATCATCCTACCAGTGCTTGCTATGTCTTGAAAAAGAAGATCCAAGAGCTGATAAATGGTGGCGCCATCGCTTTAACCAATGATGACCATACGGTGACAACCAATATGGTTTCTCTTCAGTTTGGGGATTTTCCTCCACAGCAAGTCCCAGATGGAATTATACCAATTACGAAGGCGACGATGAAGATTGTGAATATCCCGCCTGCTAGGGAAGAAAATACAGGATTGCTGCCACTCACATTGAAGAATGGTGAAATCATGTGGGTACATCCTGACTTAGTGCCTGAACTGGAAAATGAAGGTAAAACTTCAAAATCCAAGAAAGGCAAGAAAGTCAAAACTTGCAACATGATTTCTCATATTATTCCAGATCCTGATGACTTGGATCATCTATGGGACAGCCTCCCTCTGGAAGATAGACTGAAAGGACTAAACATCTGTCCTCCAAGTCTAGCTCCTCCTACCAAGCTCAAGCTTACTCATCAGCAGTGGCTAGCCATGAATAGTATTCCTTTATACCGGGCACAACAAGTCTTTACTGCTTATGAAAAAGCTCCAACAGGGATTTCTCCTCGTATCCCGAATCCTTCTTCTCCCTTAACTACAGAGACGTCTGTACTTCATTCTCCTGTAGCTGCAGAGGTTCATTCCTCTTCCTGTGCTGAAACGCCTGTTCAAAGTCCACTGCCTATCCATTTGTATAGTCAACAATCTGTTATTCTCATGAAGAAGATGGGTTACGACTTTCAAAAGGCAGAAGGTTTGAACCATGATAAAGGAATCCGTCTTCCCTTACAAATTCAAAATCAGAATTCTACCGCTGGATTGGGTTATGAAATTCCTCGTAACAGTCCTCACAAGAAGAAGGCTAAAGGAAGAAAGACTAAATCCTGTAATATGGTACTTTCTTCTCCTGAGTCTGAAGAAGAAACTTTTGCTGGTACAAGATCTGGAAAAGAGTACCACAAAGACTATGAGGGATCCTCCAAAGAAGCAGAAGATGTAGTGGAAACACTACCGGTTCAATCTTCTCCTGTTCCTGCTAAACCGTCTGTGGTTGAAAAGGGAAAACAGAAAGCAGTGCGCTTTGATATCCCATTGAAGTCTGCTTCCAGTTAGGGGGTGACAATGAAGCCTTACAAATTCGATATTCTAGCTCAGTTAGCCAATACTCTGGCTAGATTGTCTATATTTGAACTGCTTCGCCTCTCCAGAGAAAGCAGAGAGACCTTGAGTGAAGCTTTACTTCAAGCAGATTCATGCTTAGCTCAACTCAAGACTCCCGATAATATGCCAGTGTCATGTCCACAATGTCATAGCGTGATGGAAGCAATTCCCAACATCATCTTCACACAAGAGGATATGCTATAGAAATACAACAAGCATGATAGACCTCTGTGCTACACTGGATATATCGGATCCACTGAAATTGACAGGATTTACTTTGATCCCATGTCCTCAATTAGCATAATTCTTCAGAGTATGCTAAGACCCTTGAGGATTCCTACTAGTGAGTTGACTTACACTAATACCACTATTGTTGGTTTTAACTCTGGCAGGAGTAAGCCACTGGGGAAGATTCGGTTACAGATTCAGATTGGTGATCTTCGATCCATGGTAACTTTCTATGTTATCAACTCGGATGTATCCTACAATATTCTTCTTGGAAGACCGTGGATTCATGAGCACAATATTGTGCCTTCAACTCTCCACCAATACTTCAAATATGTGGATCCCCAAGGAGTTGTGAAAACTGAATTTGCTGATATTAATCCTTTCAAGGGTGTCGAAGCCTACTTCTCTGATTCAAGGCTTTATAAACAAGAGCATATGAAAGAGATATCAGACATAGCTGAAGAATCATCATCTGAGGATCAATCTATCAATGAAGATCCACCAAAGGAACAACCCTTGAAGATCATGGTCAAGGGACGAATCCAATCTCAACTTGTCAATGATCAACCTTTGATAATCAAGGTTAAAGGAAGAACTCAAACTTCATCTGAGAAATCAATAAAAATTCCTGCTAAGAGCCAAGTTCAACCTTTTATGATCAAAGTTAAAGGGCGTACTTCTGGTACGAATGATTCAGAATCACCGTTGATCGTTAATATTGGCAATTCTATGCAGAAGACGGATGATGGTCCACCGTTGACTAATCCGAACCGTAGCAATCAGACTGTAAATGATGTAAATATTGCTCATCTCTTTGATATCAATGAAGATTTCATTTTCGAGTATATGGCTGTCAAGTTTATTGAGAGAATGACTTTATCTTCTGATAATCAAAGTCATAAATATAAAGACAACATAGATTCCTCATATGATGAATCTAGACAGATATTCTCAGTCAATATGGTTCAAACCGATGACGAATCAGAGCCATTTGAGAATGATCCTTGGGCTCAACAGATGGATACTCAATGGGAACTTCGTTTTGAACAGCGACAGCCACCTACAGAAGATGAGGTTATCCAGATCGATGTTGGAAATGGAATTACGCCCAAACCAATATTCATCAGTAAGAATCTTTCTGAAGATGAAAAGGAAGAATTGACAAAACTTATTAAAGATTATATTGACATCTTTGCATGAAGTTATGAGGATATGCCAGGACTAGATCCTAAAGTTGCTACCCATAAACTTAATATTTTGTCTAACGTCAAGCCTGTAAAACAACAGCAACGGCACTTTAGACCAGATATGATGGATGCAATTGAAGCAGAAGTCAAAAAGCTGATCACTTGTGGTTTCGTTCGTGAAGAACAACACCCTGATTGGGTGGCCAATATCGTTCCTGTTATGAAGAAGAACGGAAAAGTCCGAGTTTGTATAGATTACCGAGATCTTAATACAGCTTGTCCAAAAGACGAATTTCCACTTCCCATTACTGATGTCATGATAGACAATACATGTGGTTTTGAACGTATGTCATTCATGGACGGATTCTCAGGATACAATCAGATCAAGATGCATCCAGAAGATGAGAAGCATACATCTTTTCGAACACCCCTTGGGGTTTTCTGCTATACGATTATGCCGTTTGGTCTTAAAAACGTCGGTGCCACATATCAACGAGCTATGAGCAATATCTTTCAAGAACATCTACAGAAAATAGTTGAATGCTACGTAGATGACATTGCTGTTAAAAGTCGGTCAAAGAATGATCACATTCAAGATTTGAAGACAGTATTTGAATTGATGCGTCAACATCAATTGAAAATGAACCCTACTAAATCTTTCTTAGGGGTTTCCAGTGGCAAGTTTTTAGGATTTGTCATTACCTCTCAGGGTATCCATATTGATCCTGATAAGGTTAAAGCAATTCTTGAAATGCGCCCTCCTCGTAATCTGAAAGAACTCCGTGGCTTCCAGGGCCGTATTGCTTATATTAGAAGATTTATATCTAATCTTTCCGGGAGATGTCAACCTTTCTCCCGTCTATTAAAGAAAGGAGTATCTTTCGTCTGGGATGAAGCATGTCAAAATGCCTTCAATGACATTAAATAATATCTTACAAACCCACCTGTTCTGGTACCTCCGGTGATAGAAAGACCATTTTTGCTGTACGTTCGGGCCTTGGATCATTCACTTGGCGCTCTCTTGGCACAAAAAAGTGATATGGGTCATGAACAAGCAATATATTATCTGAGCCGAATGATGGTAGGAGCTGAACAAAGATATACTCCTGTGGAAAAGGAATGTCTAGCTTTGGTTTTTGCCGTCCAAAAGACAAGGCACTATGTCACTGGACAGACTATTCATGTCATCTCCAGAATAAATCCCATTCGGGTATTGATGAGAAGACCAAGCATTCTTAATTCCAGGTTAGCTACCTGGGCGATGTTGCTCACTCCTTATGACATGATCTATGTGCCTCAAAAATCAGTAAAGGGCCAAGCATTAGTTGATTTCTTAGCTGCTCATCCTGTATCTGAAACTTCGAAGTTATATGAAGACATTCCAGACGAAGTAGTGGATTGCAACATGGCTTTAAAAAATGACATATGGCAATTATATTTTGATGGAGCATCACGAGTGGGACCTAAAGGTAATATTGTTTCTGGGGTAGGAATTGTCTTGGTTTCTCCCGACAAAATGGTTATATACCGTGCCTATTCTCTTAATGAGCCGTGCTCTAATAATGTAGCAGAATATAATGCTCTATTGATTGGTCTCCAAGTAGCAAAGCAATTGGATATCGGATTCCTAGAAGCTTATGGAGATTCACAATTGATCGTCAATCAAGTTAGAGGGACGTATGAAGTCAGAAATCCTGATCTCATCCCTTATCATCAGGTGGTAGTCGAGTTGGTCCTTTCATTCAAAGGATTCTTTATTGAATTTGTGCCACGTTCTCAGAATATAGAAGCTGATGCTCTTGCCAGCTTAGCTGCAGATTTGGCTGTCCCGATCCGAAGGCAAAATACAATTACTTTGTTAGATCGAGACTTGTTCTGTGTGAAGAGTAATCTGCATATTGAACAAAGTTATGCTACAGAGGCAAGTTTCCAGCAGAAAGATTGGAGAACACCATTTATTGATTATGCAGTTCATAGAATTTTGCCTGAAGATCCTAAAAAAGCTGCATCAATTAAAAGACGATCATTTCGATTCTATTACGATCCGTCTTTACATATGCTATATCGGCGTTCATATGACGGACTCTTGTTGCGTTGTCTTTCAGAAAGCGAAGCCAAACAAACATTGCGTGAAGCTCATGATGGTGTCTGTGGTGCCCATCAACCGGGTCCAAAGTTGCAAGATCGTATTCGAAGAATGGGATATTATTGGCCCTCTATGATAGCAGATGCTATAGACTATGCCAGAAGATGTAAAGCATGCCAGATTCACGCAGACTTTATTCATCAACCTTCTGAATTTCTACATCCTACAGCAACCTCTTGGCCTTTCGAAGCTTGGGGTATGGACATTATTGGTCCTATTAACCCCCCTTCTGTCAAATGACATCGGTTTATACTAGCTATAACCGATTACTTTTCAAAGTGGGCAGAAGCAGTTCCACTTGTTGAAGTAAAGACATCTAATGTAGTCAGCTTCATTAAACATCATGTCATTTATCGTTTCGGGATTCTTTGACGAATAATTCATGACAATAGACCACAATTTGCCAGCCAGGCATTTTATCGGTTATGTGATAAGAACCGAATTCAAAATCTGGCTTCTACGGCTTATAATCCGGCTGCTAATGGTTTAGCTGAAGCCTTCAACAAAACGATCATCAAACTTCTCAAAAAGTTTGTCTCTTCTAATAAAAGAGATTGGAATGAGAAGCTTGGAGAATGTTTATGGGCATACCGAACAACAGTCTGGACTCCTACTGGTTTTACACCATTTTCACTGGTTTATGGTTGTGAAGCTGTCCTTCCATTGGAAATCCAGATCCCTTCTCTCCGAATCGCTATTGCTAATGAGCTAACTACAGAGAATAATGATCGCTTACGCCTCCAAGAACTTGAAGGATTGGACGAGAAGCGTCTTCAAGCACAACAGCATATTGAGCTATATCAAGCCCGTATATCTCGAACTTTCAATCGTAAAGTCAAAGAGAGGGTATTCAAAATTGGCGAACTTGTGTTGGCTGTCCGAAGGCCAATGGTGATGACTCACAAGAGCAAAGGGAAGTTCCAAGCAAAATGGGAAGTCCCGTATGTGATTGAGTCCGTGTTCTCTAATGTTGCTTATCGGTTGTCAAAACCCAATGGAGATCTACTCATGCTGCCGATCAATGGCAAATTTCTTAAGAAATACTATGTATAAAAGAAAAAAAAGACAAGACAAAAATAAAACTTCTTTTATTATTTTTGTTCAAGATAAAAGATTAAGGACGAGGGCCACTCCCTTCCTTATTTGAATACATAGTCAGCCAATACAGAGAAGGCATCGTTTCCTGAACACATGAAAAATTGGCAGACAGCCATCTTCAATGCTTCTTCTTCAGGAGTTTTCCCTGGCTCTACTAGGAAAGCAAGAATGTCCTGAGGCGACTTGGGCGTAGAAGAACTGTTGCCTACTTCAGTCGGGCTCGTCACTATTGGCTCAGCGGGGCATGTCTCAGTGACGTCCTCAATGTCCCTAGAGACTTCATTCTTTTGCTGTGCATCCTCAGAAGACATTCTTAATTGAGGAGCAGAAATAAGAATGAAAAGGTTACAGAGAGTTCTCGCCTATTTATAGAAGAGGATTATTAATGAACTAGTCTCTGAAATTGAAAACGACTTCTCATTTCCGAAAAGACCCATTCGTTCATATTACTAGGTTCATCCATTTAATTATGGAATTGAATCGTTCTTTCTGTCCCAAAAAAAACACGCTGATTCATCCTCTGTTTCTAAGAAACACGCTGAAACTTCCACCACCTTGACATTTACGCTCATAACACCCGCCTTCCTAATCCCTAGCTACCAATGTTTGGTTAAGTTGACTCCTCATTTCCAGGGAAAAGGATCCTACACCTTCTATTTTATCGATTGATTAGAAGGTGGGATTTGCTATTTATCATGTTTCCATGACCTCTGAATAAATATTAAACCTACTTCCTTTTTCCTATCTATCACTTCTATTTTTGACCTCTACATAGATATTAATCTAATTTTCTTTTGAGTTCATATATGCTATTATGTCCATATTACCTCTGATAGTATCATATACTCTAAAACAGAAAATAAGATTTCATTTATCTATCATGTCCATATTACATCCAGATAGATACAAATCATTGATCATAGAAGAATCATCATTCCACTCTCATATCATCATAAAAGTCTATTACATTTCTTAGACTTTTCTTTACAATGGAAATCTATTACATCTTAGATTTTCATTCTATACACCAAACAATAACCTAATAGAGATCTATTTTCTTCTCTGGACCTTCTTCGTCGGGTTCGTTGTTGGTGGCAATTCCTTACTTTCTGAGCCCCCGTGCCAATCAGGACAGTAGGAATCAAACTCTGGTCTTCTCTCTCAGAAAAGAGGAGAACCCCAGAGTAGGGCAGCCCGAAGGCGTGTTGCTGCCAATACAATTGGTGGATCAGGGGCAGCACCTCAAAGGAGATAGAAACGTATCCAGCATTGGGATACGATTCCTAGTTCTGCCGTGAAAGGAACTCTACTACCCGATTTCTTGGGGTAGAGTTGACTCCACCATCCAACTCTCCGTGTATAAAGGCTCTTCCTACCAACGGAGGAAGACCCTTCTATCTCACGAAGAGTTCTGAGTTGTCTGATTTGTGCGTCAAAAGCGCATGAGCTCCCTGATGTCGGTGTCAGAAGAACGCTCTTCACAGCGTCAAAATCACCAATGCCAGTTCTGAAAAAGCTCTTCGACCAAGCTTCTGCAGAAAACAAAGAAGAAGAAGTGTCATCAAATACGCTAACTAAAGACAGATAGCAAGGTTTTTACGCCAGTGCTTCAAACAAGGCTTTTTACGCCAGTGCTTCAAACAAGGCTTTTTACGCCAGTGCTTCAGCACGGCTTTTACGCCAGTGCTTCAAACAAGGCTTTTTATGCCAGTGCTTCAAACAAGGCTTTTTACGCCAGTGCTTCAGCACGGCTTTTACGCCAGTACTTCAGCAAGGCTTTTACGCCATTACTTCAGCAAGGCTTTTACGCCAGTGCTTCAGCAAGGCTTTACGCTCGTAAAATAGCTGTTTTTAAAACAAAAAATTCGAAGACAGATATTTGCTTACGATCGAACTTGCCACTTGAGTCAAAAGGTTTTGCTTTAATGATGGTTGAATCTGCGCCTAATGATTGGACATGCAAAGAAACGTCGTTGGAAAGCTCCGCCATCTCTTACTTGAAGAACAACATCGCAGAAAGCTATCTTCAGGAGGATGAGTACGAAAATACACGAAATATTCTCGGCTATTTATAAAGACTGAAGAAGTTATTAAGATGAGTCTATTTTGGGAGAAGATCTTGTTTAAAGGATCTTGTAACCATAAGATAGACGCCACGTGTTGATTTGTTTCTCGGGAACCAACAATCACGGAAGCAGTCAACAGAAGTGCATAAACAAATGCGCGTTCATAGATGGGGCTAAAACATCAAATATTTTATTTATAAAAGATGGGAGCGGATCCCTACATATAAAAGTTGCAGTATACAGAATATTATTTTTCTTTTTCGTTGGGTTGACGAAGGGATGCACCCAACTCACACATATCGTGAATCCCAGAGCGACGCATCAGACGAAGGAATGCTTTCGCGTCACCCGGTCTCTCGTATGCAGTTGAAGGACCACCATCAATATGACTGAAGACCGCTGGGGTCAGCCCAAAGCACTCTAGAAGATTTTGCGCTCGCTCGTTCTCTATCTCGAGGTTAAGCCTGGCGACCGAAGCCCTCCCCACAATTGGCTCTTTCTTTGGCGCCATATCAACTATGAGGATGAATATTAAGAGTAAAGAGTTTGTCCTTATTTATACAAATTAAAATAACTCTTCACATTCCTCATTGGAAACCGCTCACTCGGGAAGATGAAGATACATTTGAAAGTTGCGAAGAAGAAAATTTATTGTGACGGTTAAGTGTTGACCGACATTATATTTTCTCTCTTGAACTTTACGCCGACTGTTGGATATCTCCGCTCTTACGCGGATGACTATTGCGTATCCCGAATTTTGCGCTCATCAAATCTCAACTTTTATGCTTCTGTTCAAAGTGTTTCAAATTTTGGAGACATTTGAAAACTTTGAAGGGGGTCTTGTAGGAGCGTAAAAAGTACTTCAAAGAAAGAGTCATCTCATTCGCAAGTGGCCTGCTTTACGCCTAACAGAACGGGTAATTTCTTTACGCCCAAGACAAGGCTAATTGTATTATGCCTAAGCAGATTGATCATTTTACGCTTGGGTCTACACCGGTGATTTTACGCCAAGGACTGAGCAGCCTCTTTCACGCTGGACAAAAGCTATCAAATCTCGCATTTAATGCAGACTTTGACATAAAGATATCAATGATGGCATTTACCATAGAATTCAATGGAATTTGTCTCATACAAAGACCATTATTGTCGTTTATAGAGATCGAGCTACTTTACGCTCATTGAATGGTTTCTTTTACGCACGGAGTTTTACATGAGTCCTTACGCTCATAAAAAGCAATGTGTGCGTGAAGTCTATTTGAGCCATTTTACGCTCAAGGTTATTCAATAACCACTTTACGCTGGAAACCCATGACAGAGCTAGTTTACGCTCATCTTTTTACGCCCTATTCGTTCTGGCCAGTTTGGAACGTGGTGTGCCTACGTGGTCTTCATGCCATATATTTCGAAGAACGTGTGTACATGTATCCTATTCTTACTGAAATGATGGGACACGTTTCAGCATATACAGAGGATGATTCTGATCGTGGAGGGCAGTTGTTAGCGTAATGACAGATATTGATGCCCTTTTTACGCACAAGAGCCCAAGTCTATAAATAGACTCATTTTTCTCAGGACACAGAGATACACACAGAGAGAGTGAGAGGAGAGAATACAGAGATCAGAGCTTCGAGATTTTGATTCTCTAGAGCATCCTTCTTTAACTTTTCTTCCAGAGCAAAGTGAAGCAAAGCAGGAAAGCATTCGGCCTTGCCATCAGTGCCCAAGTGCGTCGATACCTTTCTGGTGCATTAGTTCTTCCAAATTGTTCTACTTCAAGCAGTGATCTTCATCATCATCATATGGTCCAAGGAACAAAGTTTACGAATCAGACTTCCATAATAATACTTCCCCAGAATCAAATTTGTACTTCTTGTACTTTTCTTCTTGTTTTTGTTTTCAAAAGCCAATTCCTCTAAGGCATTTTGTTAATCGAAACAACACTAGAGGTTAATAGGAGTTGATTTTATGAATGTAGCTAACTGTTAAGAACCTGAGAATTGATGAACTGAGTTCCCTCTTCTGTTTATTAAATGCCTGAGATTGGTTTACATGTGAGGGAGTGATTTTGAGTCACTGATTCATGTCTTTCCCTCTCCTCTAAAACTGAATAGGAATGTTCATTTTATGTTTTAACTATATTGGTTTTCCTGTGCACCTAAATAACTAATAGGGGATGGTGTTCCAGTTATGTCCAGAAACCTGAGAATGGTTTTAAACCTTTTTGATTTGAATTGTAAATCTGAGTTGGTGTTCTTTCATATAACCTGAGAATAGTTAAAATATCTGTATTGAATTGTAAAGCTGAGTTTCCTGGGAATTGGTTTCCTTTCCCATTTCCTTAAAACTGATATTTGGGTTTGTTTTGATGTGGTATGAGTTCAAATCTGAGATTTCAAAGAAGGACTGAAAAACTGGAAATTGTATTAACTGCTTACTGTTTTCTTTTGATTTCTTTTGAACTGTTTTGGGATCATACAATGTTGTATTTGATCTGAGTTTATTGGGACTGTTTTGAACTGATTTCTGGGTTTGGGTTGGACTGTTGTACACTGTTTTGGGTTGAATGCTAAATGTTATGCAATGTGGTTCTCTACTTCATTATTTTGCCACTGTTTCCTATATCTAGTATACAACCCCCAATGATTTTTGGCATTCCTACATGTACACTCTAGCCTATCTCACATCACTCTCATGTATACACTCATCACACACGAGTCACACCATACACACATGTATCACCCCACACACACTTGTGCCCCACTCTATATACATATGCATATATTATAAGTATTGTCTTATAGGATGAATTGTATACACATAGCCTATAGGATATATTCTAAGTTATTTTGTATAGCACATCAATATGTGTTTTTCCTATTAGCTTATATGCCATGTTATCCTATTAACCTATCTAACTAGATTATGTGTGATTTCCTATATTAGAGTATATAGTCATATTGTACTTTGTGTATTATTTTAGATAAAGAATAGCCTTGTGTAGGTGTGTTATATGGTTGCTTAGCCCATGGTATGGCCTATTGGCCCATGGCCTAGTCTTTTAGCCTATGGCGTGGTATGTCAGTGTGGAGTCTAGAATAGACTATTTAGCCTTGTTAGGGCCTAGAATGGCTTGTTAGACCTAGAATAGACTAGTTTGACTAGTTGACTTAGGTTTGGTTTAGTTGACCTAATTTGACTAGTGTAGATTGACTGGAGTTGACCAAGTGTTGACTTTAGTGTAGTTTGACCTAGACAGCATGCAGATGTATTGTACATTTCATATATATTACCCTCTGTATACATCTTGACTTGTGTTGCTCTAACTAGGAGTCAGGTACCTCATCTCGGACAGTACAATTACTTCAGACATTCAAATACGAGGTGAGTACATTCTCTGACCGTTTCATACTTGTCTGGATTTACATTCTTGCTCTAGATTACTGTACTTGATGCTGACACGATTGTTATCACGGATTGGTACTATATGGATCTCCTTTTGGGATGTTATCCCCTTGTATTCACTAGATACATATTGTGATGTGCGTTTCACTTCCATATTGTATTTATTGAATACCTATATCCTTGTATACTCCTTGTGCATATTGTACTCTCAGTATCACATGAGTCCCAGGGATAGACTATTGTACTCTATTGTATAACATTGTACAACTATTGTATAATATTGTACATCTATTGTATAATATTGTACACCCATTGTATAACATTGTACACTATTGTGCAAGATAACGTAACATGAGTGGATCCTTGTGTATTGATTGGGGAGGAGGAGTAGAATTGGTTATGTACTCAAATCCTATTGTACAATATTGTATAACTATTGTATATGTCTATTGTACACCCACGTACAATGGAGTTACCATTGCATTTTCCTAGCCCATTTACATAACCAGATTGTACTCTAAAATCACATGTTCCTTACAGTTCTTACTTATCATATTTAGATATTTCCTGTTATAAAATCTCTACTGTTTTTCATATATCTTCTTCTTTCAGCGTTTTATGTACCTTACTCTATTGCATGCTTTATATTTCCTAACATGATATGAACTGCGTGAGATGTTTTGTGCTCGCTCCCGTCCTGACTGGACCTGTTAAAATTTTTACAGAGGACGATGAGGCACCCTGCACCCTTACTTGGAGTTTGCCTAGTTGACACTCGCGACCTGGACCCCAGGGGAGGTTCAGGCAGCTGCTGAGGACGATACCTTGCTTAGTATAGATAGTTTAGACTGTTTTTCCTTTTTATGTTTAGTTGTTGTTCTTGATTCAGAGTTTGTATATTGTAGAGATGTTGAGACTTGTATTTCATTCTGCTGTACCTCAGTTGAGGATCTCTTATCTATTTCCATCATGCTATATTCTATCTCTAGATTGTGATTGAGTTGTACCTCTGTGTTGGCCTCCTTTTGGAGAGTATTCACATTATGTTAGTTATAGTTCATGACCTAGAACAGCGTTCTACCGCCGACACTGCAGCGTAGGCTGGGCGTTGTTACGCTCTCGTACCCTCACAGTGGGTGCGGGTCGTGACAGACACACCCTTAGATTAGGATGTTTTCATTTACAGTATTCTATGGATGATTGTACATATTGATACTTGGGATCTGGGATTATGTATTTATCTTAGACACTTAGACTCTCTGTTTGTACTTGGGATTTTCTTTCTGTTCAGCAGTTTTATCTATCTATCTTCTATCTTATCATCTGCCTTAGTTGTGATTGAGTTTACTTTCTGTTATGCCACCTCCATTCGGGGAGTATAAACTGCTTAGCTTTATATTGTTAGATATTGTGACCTAGGACAGCGTTCTATCGCCGACACTGCGGCGTAGGCTGGACGTACCCACTTCTCGTGCCCTTACTCTAGGGTGCGGGTCGTGACACAAATCTACTACCAACAAGTAAGGGAAAAATACAAGGGAAATAAAATGAATTTGGCGAGTGAAGCGAAGACGATCTAAGTGCAATCATCCTCAATGAAATAGTGACGAGCATGGCCACGGCTAGAACACCTGCGAAAGACAAGAGCACACACCTGACGAGATAACCAGGTTCTCAGAGGGACATAACAAGACACATAATATCATGCCCTACACTAAATAATAAAAGCTCAACAGGAAAGTATATATTTCTAAACAGATAAAGGTCCTTAACCATTCTATGTGAAAATGCATTTTGAAGACAACGTTCAACACAAGGGCTCCCGAGACTAGAAACACGACGCGTTAGCGTTTCAACCGAGGTACTAGTGGCATCTAGAGAAAAATAAATAAATGCACGACACACTAGTCTCTCAGGTGAGTCACTAACGACAGCTAGAGGAAAGTAAATCCACGGCACATTTGTGTTTCAACCGAGGCACTAGTGGCATCTAGAAAAAAGTAAATAAATGCACAGTACACTAGCTCTCGGCTAAGTCACAAATGGCAGCTAGAGAGAAGTAAATGTGTGAAAGCCCCTGTGCCTAATAACTGTCTTCCTCCTCCCCATGCACTACTCATGCTGAATCCACACAACGATATTTCTAATAACCGCTAAGTCTTCTAGGCAACTATATTAGCAGTTATATCCTAACGCTCGTCCTGTACGCACCGATGTACAGTCGGTACACAAGTTAGAATCTATATGAGACACGTGATCTCGTGGCACACAGTTGTCGGCCAATGAATGCGGCACAAACAAATGTGGTCCCTTAACTCTAGACCAAATGCATAAAAAAACTAAGTATAGTAATTTGCAACTACATAAAGTTTTGAAATAATAATTTATATTTGCTAGAAATAAATAATTATAAAGCATGCATGATATTGAGCAAAAAAATAAACAGTAAAGGCAAGGTGTCTTGCCTGGTGTGACGTCTGGTGTGGTTTTATTATCTGACTAGTCCTGATTTGTCTAATAGCCATAGTCAATGTAAAGGGATCTGAATTCACAAGGCAATGGGGAAGTACGATTTAGTCATGATCGGTGATGATAATCGAAAGAGCTTAAGTGAAAGATACGTATATTATTTTGGAAAATATTTGTATATTTGAAAACTATATTTTATTAGTCGAAAAGTTTTTAGACAAATACTTGAAAATCAAAAATCAGTTTAGGCGCAAACTCTAAGATTTGTCAAAGTAGAAATTAGGTAGAAAACTATATTTTTATTTCAAAAATATTTTTAGAAAAATGTGGGAAATCTAGAAAAATTATCTAAGACTAATATTAAAATTTAAAATTATAGGGCCAAGCCCCAATATAATAAAATATATTTATAACCTCAAATTCCTAATATAAGATTTTTGGCAAAATATTACATATATTTTATAAGAGATATAAATATTTAAGTAACAAATACACTAATAATATTATTAGTAATGATAATAGCAGTAATAATAAATAATTACTAAGAAACATAGGTATACTAATAACATGTATACATTGGTGTAACTTTATTAATAATAAATAATTATAATACTAAAACTTATAACCAAAATATCTGGTGTCCTTCTTTCGAGGACACAGAACCACTATTAAACATATAAAGCAAGAATAGAGAAAAAATACATAAAACCAACAATAAAAGAGGAAGCAGCAGGAGAAGAGTTGAGGAGGAGCGGAAGGAAAGGAAGGAAAAAGAAGAGAGGGTCGGGGTGCTCACCTTCGGCTGTACGACGAAGCACAGCGCTCCGCGATGGTTAGAGGCGGACGTTGGCAACGGGGACGCGGTCGCCGACAAGGAGAGGAAGCGGTGCTCCGGGGAAGAGGCCGGGGTATGTGCAGTGGATCCGGCGTAGGGGGCGTCGATGGAAGGACGGCGCGGCTTAGGGAGGAGTCTCGACGGAAGGCTAAGTCGCGCACGTCGGAGCGGTCGTGGGGCGGCGTTCGACTCTATGGGGCAACGGTGGCGCTCCCTGGGTCGGCGCGGGGCTTCGGCGAGCGGAAGGGGTTTCGGTGGCCCGATGCAGAGAGGAGGGCAGATCGAATGGCGCGGAGAGGACCGATGGGCTTGGCGCGCGGAGGAGGTTCGCCGGCACGGCGACCTGCGGAGGAGGAGCTGGGGCAGAAGGGATCGGGATGGCCAGGCTGCGGCTCTGTGTCCAGGCGCGGGCGCAGCGGCGGAGGGCGGAGCGGCGCGGTGAGGGTGGCCGACGAACCGGAGGTGAGGGATGTGTGTTTTTATTTTTTTATTTTTATTTTATTTTTTCTAGAGATTTTGGTGGCTGACGGTGGTGGGGGTTCTGGTGTTGTGCTGGTGGCGCTCGACAAAGGTGATCGGAGGTGATTTGGTTGGTCGGAGGAGTGGGGATGATGGCTAGGATCGGCCTGTTGGTGGTTTGGCCGGAAGTCTGGAGGTGGTGGTGATGGTGGTGGTGGTGTTGACTTGGTGGTGGCTGTCGGGGGTGTGCGGCAGTAGGTGAGGCGCGGTGGTGGTATCGGTAGGCTGTGGTGGTGACGGGGCAGCGAGCGGAGCAGTACACCGGGGAGGCGGTGGCTGGCGACGGGTGTACGGTGGCGGGGTTAATGTTGTGACTGTGGGCACTGGTCCTGGTGGCGACTCGGTTGCTGGTGGTGGTTTTGAACGTGGGTTACTGATTGGAGGAGACGGCAGAATTTCAGCTAGGTTAGGATTAGGTTTTGCTAGGAATTGCGCCATGTCGGGTGTATCCGACACAGGGATGGTGATGAGGAGGTGTGTCCGAAATGTGGACACGGAGAAGGTGAAATAATGTATTTGTAAAAGATGGAGTAAGAATTGGACGGGGAACTCGGACACGATGCACGCACGTTTGGTTGTGGAATTTGGACTTGGAATTTTATGGATGAGTACTTCTCCTTTTATAGGAGGTGGGAATTCCCAGTTGGATAAGGATGTAGGAAAAATTTAAATCCTTAATAGATAATTTGCTAATAATTTCAATAAATTTAAAACCAATCAAATTTAAATTCAAATCCAAATCCAATTTAAATCTAATTAAATTCCATCTTTTAGTTTAAAATCAATAAGATAAATCAAATTACAAATATAGAAGTTAATTAAACTATTAAATCAATCCATAAAATCAATCAAAATTTAAATTGTCATAATAATTTCAAAATATATTTTCCAAAAATATTAATAATAATAATTTTGAAAATTATATTATTATTTAAAAATAATCTATTTAAATTGTCACAATAATTTCAAAATATATTTTCCAAAAATATTAATAATAATAATTTCAAAAATTATATTATTATTTAAAAATAATCTAATAGATAATTATGAAATATATATATGTATGCACAAATAATATTTACATAAATATACTTTTCTAGTATACCGTTTTATAAGAATATTATTTATTATTACAACTGTATAAATGAAAGGCCTTTCATAAATTAAATCATAAACTTGAAAATTTTGGTACGATAGCTTAAAATAATTATTATATATATTATTTTGAAACTATAAAAATAATAAAAAATATTTTTCCAAAAATATGTACCGTCGCACATATTCGCACTCGTCGAGCAATTACGAAAAATAAAATTTCGCGCGCAACTTCTTTAATAAAAATCATTTAGAAAAGCACTTTTAACAACCTTTTGAAAAATTTTAAAATTGTCAAAACTCGTAAAATCACAAAGCATGTGAATGGACTCAAGTCTCACAACAGGAGCATAATTCTCGTCATGTCAATGCCTTCTTTTTAATATAGCCTTGAGCTATACGACGTGCTTTGTTACATGTGACGTGTAATCCTAATTGAGTTTATTTCGGAATACCATTCTTTAATAAAAATCATTTAGAAAAGCACATTTAACATCCATTTGAAATTTTTTAAAATTGTGAAAACTCGTAAAATCACAAATCAAGTCTCACAACAGGAGCATAATTCTCGTCATGTCAATGCCTTCTTTTTAATATAGCCTTGAGCTATGAGACGTACTTTGTTACATGTGACATATAATCCTAATTGAGTTTATTTCGGAATACCCATTTGGTACCAATTGTCATGCCCCGACCCACCAAATCATTTGTCCTCACATTGATTCAGCCGAATCGATCATCCTTGTTGGGGACGTGATGTCGTATGAGTCTGGATTTTCACTCGTTTAAGGCAAGAATAAAATTTCTCTAAATGGTTATCTCAAATCCTAATATTTTGCAGCGAAAGAAATCAAATTATATTGAAGTAAAGCAGAGTATACGAAACTATTCCCTTTATTGAATACACAACAAAATTCAAAGGCTTTTAATAGCCCAATTTTGTCTGCTAGTTCGGCTTACAACAATCATGATCTCTCTAGTCTATAAAGGATTTCATCGTTCTATACATATGTCTTCTATATTTCGGCTACATAATCTTGTTGCAAGTTTGAACGTCAACGTAGTCACATGCCTCAGAAAGCTAAGGAACTCCATTCCTCAACGCGCCCAACCGAACCTCTGCCACGAGAAACCAATTCCCTTGCATCCTGCAAGTAATCTAGTGGGGGATCAATACTAATCCTCTTATGTACTAAGAGATATCCACTCGCCTAAACTAACATTAAGTAAACTTGTGAATCATGCAGCTTAATTCGTGATCTTTCTACCTTTGCCTTAGGATCAGTTTCATGGTATTTTGTAAGCAGTAAATCTTGTACGCATGGTAAACATGTTATCTTTGATTCACGTAAGTAAGGAAGCAGCATATATATTTCGTGTTTTTTCATGGCAACTTCTTACCAACATCGATGCACTCACCCTTTTACCGATGCAAGGGGAATACGCCTACTATCTTTCCTTGTCATGTTAAGTGTCATATGTGTGCAGGATCTGTGTACCTGTACTATTCATCCCATCGGCCCCTATCGTAATAACGGAAGGATGCCGAACTTACCAATATTGTCACTTATCACATCAGTAGCCAGTCACTAATCGTCTTGAATGATGTGCACCGATAATATTTATCTGATCTCTCCTAGGCCGAACGGTCCCGGTTCCCTGGTGATCTGGTTCGAGAGATTATCAACACCTGTGCACGGGCTATATACTCAAGTCTATTTGATAGTGCAATATGCGCAAACAGTGAAGCCATAATAATCATCAGCATAGTCTGAGTCCGAAACTCAGAACTTGTATTAAATCACATTTCCATTCTTTCATCCAATATTCCATCGCCTCGATTCAATGTTATGTAGATCGAAGCCTAATTCAATATTTAAATGAACGACCTAAAGGTCCCAAACATTTCCAAGGCAACATACCACATTCACAGTTCTATGGCAATTTTGCCGCAACTGCTCACTTCGCATATAAGGCCATATCTCATAAGCCCCGTGCTTATATGCATCCTTTGACTCATTTATAAAATATTCTTCGACTCGTGCACTCGATGCACTCACTGATACAATATTTTAATGTTCTATGCCTCAGTGTTCAATCTTCTACCACTTGTGCATTCGATGCTTGATGCAATAGAGTCCTTCAATGTTCTTCGACTTATCCTTCGAGTTGTGCACTTGATGCACGCCACGATTTTGATCCTTTGGATGTTCTAAGACTTATGTTCATTTCTTTCGATTTTGTGCACTTGTGGCATGCCTCGATTATTCAATGTTCTATGGCTCATGCACTATAGCACTCGTCTCGATATAGTCTTTTAATGTTCTAGTCCTCTAACTCGTGCACGGAGGCATGGCTTGATAGATGTCTATGACTCATGCCCTCAGGCATTCACCGATATAGTGATTCGATATTATATTTCGATTCGTGCACTTGATGCATGTTTTGCCTTAATGTTCGATCTTAGTGTTCAACATGCACTATGATTTCTCTTATTCTAGCAATAACCGTAGACTCGATCGATTAACTTAGCATACAAGAGTATATTTTAGTTAGGCATGACCGAGTTGGGAAGAAGGGTCAAAATCCTTCCACCTTAAATGATTCGCCTATTCGTTTCATCGAGTCGTTGTGGCTTAATTCTGTAACTTTATTGCACGGCCAACTCACCTGACTTAGCCATCCAAGCACTTCATGCTCCGTTGAACTACCCAACTGATTCGGCCTACCGTGCACATGCCTCAGCAATTGTGATGCAATATTTTGGCTTTGGCGGACTCCGTTGCTAATAAGGAAAAAGGACGACCTCTTATAATTCATCGTAAAAGCTTAGCCTGCACATGAAACCAACTAAAATCAATACTTTGTTCGAATTGAACTTATAATCTCTTTGGGTCAACTTACTACTTGTATCGATTCGCATCGATACTTCTTCGGGTCAACATAACTCTTCCAGTCAACAACTCCGCATAATGCACCGGCAGAGCGAGGCAATACACCAACGATCGTATAAACATTATTTCTAGGAACAAGTTTCCAAACATGATTGTGTTCGAATTGGTTTAATTACTCTTGCATAGATGTAATCTAAAACTCATCAGTAAAAGCTTATGCAACATTTTTATGCTCTATTTTCGGAAAAAAAAATCTATATTTGCAATAATATTCTTACTTACAAAATAAGTGCTTACTCCCTTGGATACATCACCTATGACCAAGCCATTTGGATCGTTAGTAGTGAATCGCAACCTCTTGGGCAAACTTTCCAAATAGCTTATACCAGTTGATGTATCTTTAATGGTCTTGTTGGATGTTGTTTCGACATCTTCATTGTCACTATTACTATGTACTTGATTGTTAAACTCATCAAAAGTAACGTTACTAAATTCTTCAACAATCAAAGATTGTCAAACTCTAAGATCTTTACTCTTTGAGGCATAACCAAGAAAGATTCCTTCATCAGCTTGGGAGTCAAATTTTTTCAAGTGGTCCTTGGTACTCCAAATAAAACAAAGACATCCAAAAACTTTAAAATAGCTGATAGTAGTAGTTCTACCAAACCAAATTTCATAGGGAGTATTCTTCGATATAGGTCGAATTAGAACCCTATTCAAACATGACATGCTTTATTGACAACTTCAGCACAAATTTTTTTTTTGGAAGATTGATTTGATTCAACATGACTCTAGCCATTTTTAGGAGTTCCATTCTTCCGTTTCACAATACCATTTTGTTGAGAAGTTCCAGGACAAGAAAATTCATGCAAAAAATCATTTGAATCACACAAACTTTTGAAATCTGCATTTTTGAATCCTTTATGATCAATTCGAATTAGAGTAATCATAAAACCTTTTTCGTTTTGAACATATTTGTAGAAAGTCATAAATTCAGAAATGCTTCACTTTTATTTGCAAAAAAAAGACCCACGTAAATCTTGAAAACTCATCAATAATAATAAAAGGTATATAGCTTACCCCCAAGACTGGCGATGTAATGCCCTACTCCCAGTATAAGCAGGACTAGGTATACGTAACATGCCAGCTACATGCATACGAAAAATACTCCAATATATGAAAACTTAGAATGCATACATAAGCTATGATAAATTATAATAACAAACAGGCTAGGTAGTTCTATATCTCATCCACACCGACAAACAAAAGAAATGGTCCAATAATGAATAATATAAAAAAAACAGCAGTGAAGACAAATCAAATACCAAACAGCTACGAAAAAGAGTTTGAGAATACTAAAGTCTGACCTCCTAAAGTGAATAAAATAAAGGAGAAATATAGCAAACTAAAATATAGCAAATGTCATGCCCAACTAAAGCAAAATATCACTAAAACTTGGAAGATGAACCTCCACAACTAAGAACGAAGGATCCAAATCTGAGCCTTACTCCTGAGGATAGTCATGGTTGTCTAATCCTGAAGAGATCACCAGGTCCTCATGGGGACATAATAAGATACATAAAAACATGCCATATAAAGTTGTCACTACCATATTTAGCTTGAGGGTATTTTGGTCATTTGGTAAAATTTTGAATTTTTTAATTAATTTATTGATTTAGAGATTTCTATCTTTGACTTTACTTATTTAGACTTGTAGACTAGCCTAGAAGCTAACCCTAGTTATGGTGACCTAGTCTAACTTAAGTTAACTTATTTTAGTCATTTGAAACTAGTTTTAAATAGGAGGATTGAGATTAAGTGAAATGGTTTCATGACTTATGACTTAACTCATGACTTGTGATTTTCCAATTCATTACTTATGTAATTGAGCCATAGGCCCATGACTTAAGCCCAAACCCCAACCAACCCACCTATGGTCGGCCACCTAGGGTTTCCTACCTATTTAATGCCTCATTCACTTGTTCTTGCCTCTTTTGTGCTTGACCTAGATTTTTGAAGGAAAGGTAATTCCCCACTTTCCTAAAATCCTAATAAATTCATTTCAAATTATTTTTGACTCTAGTCTTTTGAATTAGGATCTAATTACTGTTTATTTACTATTTTTGGAGATTTATCTCAATTTTTGTGCAATTTGGAGCTTGGGAGTTGTTATTTAAATTCCTTCCATTTGAGACTTTCTTTGAGTTTGACACTCATTATGTAAACCACTCAAACCCATTCTTTTTCTTGATTTCTTTGCATTTAGGGCTAGATCTAGGAGTCCCCTAGTTGTTCCTGAAATTTGGGCTAATTTCGTGTCCATTTGGTGTCCGTATCGGACACGTATCATAGTGGATAGATAGGTGTTTGTTAAAATGCCTCTTAGGAATTTATTTTCGTGTTTTGTAAAAATAATTACATAGATCCCTAGATCTATATGTGTATATGAATATTTGTGAAGACCAAAATTATTTTGTGTCATTTTGTGTCGGGTTTTTGACGTTGGACACGCTACACGAGACTCAGTTATGTGCCCTGCCTATCGGGCCCAAGAACTCTCTGTACATGATACTTCATGACACAAAATTTTGTGTAAACAATCACTAGATGACTGACAGGTAGCTCCTAAATTTTTGTGGGGTTTTATCTAGTAGATTGTGAGAAATTTGGCCCGTACTGGACACGCACGGTCGTACACAGTCCACAGATACGTGCAGACACGCGTACAAACACGCACTCGTGTCCAATGTGGACACGACGTGGACAACTCACATGGTGTCTATTATGTAGCCTGACATGTGGGCTACACGTGGACATGACCACGTGGCCACACGTGTCGTGTGTCGTATCTACGACCTTTGTGAACGCGTTCACGACGCAGTCGAAGTGCACAGTTTCATGTGTCTGTGTGTGTTGTGATTAGATACGATTTTGTCTATTTTTTGGACACAAATGCATGTCTGGACACGTACACACATGTGTCACTAATTACCAACCCACTTATTGTAATTTTGTTTTTAATTTGAATTCGAAATCATGATTTCCCCAAAATCCCGATACTCGACTGATACACTTCACTGATTCGATTTTCTGGGTTTAATTTCATAATTATCTATTTTAATGATGATTAAATGATTAAATTAGATTCACCTACATATGTAAAGAATAGGGATCCTGTTAGTTTGTGATTTGTGTTGAGCAATGGGTTTTCGAATTTAGTTTTGATATGCTAGCTGCTAGAGGACTGTTTTTATTGAACTGTCATTGTCCTCATTCCTAAAAATTCATGTTCACTGGACTACTTGCACTATCATCTTGTTTGGAATCTCTGAGAACATAATGTTATGCCCACATTTTACTATTAAGACCTGGGACTGAAATCTGGGACTGATACACACTGTTTTGGTTAGTTAATGCAATGTAATACACATACACTTTATTCTAATATTCCTGGCAGTTTATACATTGTAACCCACTGCTTCCTATGCACCTTCATGTGTAACACACAGGCACACTGATTGTTCCCCATACACACACATTCATCTAAAAATCTAGAATTTGAAGAACATATGTATATGCAATGTTTACACACACACACACACACACCTATTCACACATTTCCATATCTACTGAACTCCTGTCACATGGACACAATTGTGTATACACACACTACCTAAACTGAGTTTGACACACACTCCCTACACTATGTAAATCCTAAGCAGTGTCACATGGACCTTTAGCTAACTGTCAATTTCCTGAAAACTGAAACCTGTTTTCCTATTAGCTATTCATGCCACATTACATTCCTACACACACACACACTCATCTTCATACACACACACATGTCTGTCTTTACATATATATATAAATATGAGTGTAATATATATACTAATGTGATATGTGTAATGTAATGTAAATATTACATTTGCCTAGATAAATGGTATGTATATAAATATATGAAATGGAGATGTGTGCATTGCCTAATATGTGTATATGGCTCATGGCCTAGGTGGAATAGCCTATGGCATAGGAAGTATATACACATGAGTTAGGTTATGTAAACTTGTGTGGCTTGAATGGTGTATGCCTATTAGGATAGTTGGTTAGTGACCTAGATGGCCTTGTTAAGCCTAGGTTAGACCAACCTAGACTAGTTAACCTTGTTTGACCTTGTTTGACCTAACTAGACTAGAGTTGACCTAGTTTGACTGTTAGAGTTGACCCAAGATTGACTTTAGCCTAGATTAACCCCAACATCATGTAGATGCATTGTAGCAGTCTATTTTTTTACTTTAGACATGTAGTGACTTGTACTGTTCTATAGGAGATAGACACCACTACTCGGACAGTATATTCTCTTTAGATATTCAAGATACCATGCGAGTACATTCTCTGATCATTTTATATCTTGTTTAGGATTATATTTCCTGTTTTAGATTGCTTTACTTGATGTTGACACGTTGGTATCACGGATTAGTACTATATGGATCCCTTCATGAGATGTTATCCCCCTCGGGAGCATCAGATACTCTTGTCTCGTGTGTTTCACTTACATCATGTATCTCATGCTTCTATTATCATGAATCTTCATGTATCAGCTTATAATTCCTGTACTCTCATGAATTACAGAGCCTTCACGAATCTATTCATGAATCACTCTTGAATCACCCTTTATGGGCAAAGTAGTATAGTCATGAATCTTAACGTAACTTGACTGGATCCTTGTGTATTGATTGGGGATGGGGGAGTAGAAATGAACATGTGAATAATTCCAAATTAGTATAGTCATGAATCACCTCTTTAGTATAGTCACGAATCACCCTCCAGCTGTTCACATATTTATCTTGTACTCTGAATCACTAGTCACTAATTAGTTCTCTATTATATTGTAGATGTTTACTTACAGTCTCTCTCTCTTTTATATCATGTTATTCTTTCAGTTTTATGTATCTTACTCTCTAGCATGATTATATTTTCTATCCTGTTATGATTTGTTGAGATGTATTGTGCTCGCTCATGTCCTAACGGGACCTGTTGAAAATTTTACAGAGGATGATGAGGAAACCACTTACCACGGGACTACCCAAGAGGGTTGCTGGGACCTGGATCTCCAGCAGGATCCATTAGCAGTGGATGACACACCATTAGTTAGATTAGTTTTCAGTTGTACTTATTTACACTATGGATTACTGTATTTGGGATTTTGAGATGTTATATGGATTTGTATTATCTTAGACACTTAGACTTCTATCTGATTGTATCTCTGTGGATTCACTTCGTTTCATATCTATCCATCTTTTATCGTATTCTACCTTAGATGTGATTGAGACTGTATTACTTTGTCACCTCCATTCGGAGTGTATATACTGTACCGGTACCATATATATTGTTAGATGATTGACCTAGGACAGCGTTCTTCCGCCGATACTGCGGCATAGGCTGGACGTACACACGTCTCGTTCCCTTACTTTAGGGTGCTGGTCGTGACAAAGGTGAATATATAATGAATGAATGCGACAGGGCAACTAACCATTCTACTTTGAATATGCAGTTAACAACAAACCTTCAACGCATGGACACTCTGGCTATAAATGGGATCGGCATAGTCCCTACTTGGGCACTAGGAGCCAAGCGCATAACGTTTCACAAATGTCAATATCCAACCTCAGAGGGTCATCTCACACTGTATCTCCAGCGGAGCTTTCAGGTTACTGAAAGGAATGTACAATCATAGCCCATATGTTAAGGAAGTGTCCTTCCTACCCCATGCCTATCTATATTGTCTCCACAACACATATCAACCTCTAATAATTGCCAAGTCTACTAATCATGCAAAATTCTATTATCAGTTATATCCTATTCGTCGTACATCCCGTACGTACTGGTGGCCAACTGAGTACGCGAGTTTGTGTCCTACATGAGACTCATAATTTGTGGTACACATGTGTCTTGGCCAAAGAAGTTTACTAATACCTCAAAAATAATGGGGTGGTCCTTTAAAACAAATTCAATATGCATAATGTAAAGAAAAGCAACAAAAAATGACTAACCTAGACGCTTGCACCCAAGTATGACTTGGACGCACAATTTAATATAAAAATAAGAGATAATAAATAAATAAAAAATAAAACATGCAAAAATAAAATAAATACTAAGAATAGCAAGGTATACTTGCCTGGAGATGGTGTGCCGAAAGCGACATTGTCAGTACCAACTCGTTAGATTAAAGAAGCGATTAATGTAGAACTTTCCCGGTTGCTGAAATAGACATCAGCAACATTTTTGGAATAAGATAAAGGTCTAAGATCACCTACCCATAAGTCTAATTCTGGACACAGGGGCAAAATCATAATTTTGAGTCAAAATAATGTCCGACGTTCGAACCGCTTTGCACCGAAAAGCATGCCAAAGCCTATAGTCCCTAAACTTAAGAAACTATATGTCTAGGAGTCCATTTTTTTATATGAACCCAACGATGCGTCCAATTTTGGTTTCTGATAGTCCATGCACAAAATCGTTCATTGAATCGGATCATGGGCCCACCAAAATGCCAAACCAGTCAACCTTATCAGAATCAGACCAAACTTGGCTCACAGGACTAGAAAAATATTACGAGTCTAATGGAGCAAGTTTTGTCGCAATATGACGAGCGTATACGAAGTAATTGACTAATTTGGAAAATGATCGATATGCGGGTTTTCGACGGATACGCCATGACTAATTTAGAAAATAATCCATACGCACCATTTGATGTGAATGGTTCACGACCAAGTCATCCGATTTGTCGGGACGGACTCCATATCGGAGTTTTATAATAAAATTGGTTGTTTTTGAAAATCGTTTTTCCTGATTTGGGACTAAAATTAAATAAAAAATAAACAAGTAGAAAATAAAGTAGAAACTAGGTTTTATTGTTGTTTAGGTTGTCTTCCAGTCCCTTTAATTAGATTTCAAAAATTCTATCTATCATGTCATGAATCAGCCTTCTAATTTTGGGTTTTAGAATTATTTTTATGTTAAGTTTTGAACATATTGTTGTCTTTGGGTCAATTTTCTGGGCAGGTAGCTCGATTACACCCAAACTTAGTTACTGGAATTTCAAGAGGGTCATGTAGGCTTTCTATAGAGTTTATAGCTTCAAAAATAATTGAGTAATCAGGAAGAAAATAAATCGAGAAATAGGGTACCTCGACAGAAAGGAAAACAAAGCAATCCCTTATTTTCCAGCTCGTACAAGTGGCCGACGGTGATCCTCGACGACGTTAGGCTATGGATGGCGGTGGGGTAGGGTCACCTGGGGTCGTGGAACTCACTGGAGATTCTGGGAAAAAGAACGAGCTTCTCGATGTTTTGGGTCAAAAGTTTTTCGAAGAATCAATATAGGTTATATATGAATGTTCAAATCCGATGTTTGATCGATTTAAACTTGATTTTGAATAGAATTTGATGTATTCCTGTAGAGATTAGGGTGATTCCATAGTAAAAAATTTGGGTCAAATCAATCAAGATTTAAGGATTCTTAGTCGCTCAAATTAAAAAAAAAATAGTATGATACTTTGGGTATCAACGGATTGGTCCACTCAGTAGATTTTGAAAATCTCACGAGTTAATATTTTTTTCCTATTTATAAATAACTAAAAAATCACTAAAAAATTTCTAATATAAATTCTAAAATTCCTAAAAATAGAAAAATAAAAATTTTTAAATAACAAAATTATTCTTGTAAAAGTCCCACATTTATATAATCTGTAGAAAATATTTGATATATTTAATATTGAATAAAAGATCTTAATTTCAACTTACTCCTATAAATAATTAAGAAAAAACCTAAATTATATTTAATAAAATAAAGAATTAATTTTAGAAATTTAGGGGGTTTATATCCTAGCCAACTTATAAAAATTTTGTCCTCAAAATTTAAAACTAAAGTACGATGAATGCAATGCAATACAATACACTAAAGAAGAAAAAGATTAAAACACAAAAATCATACATTGATTTTTAAACAGATGGGGAAAGCAATTGCGGATGTCATCCTCGCACTTCCATGTGGATTATCCTAGCGACTAGTTCTTTCATGCTACACGAACCAATAGAATAGACTAATTTTGCAAAACATTCACTCGATGATCAAGAATCTCTACTAGCTGCTCTTGATATAACAAGCTTGGTCCAATTTCGGAGTGATTGAGCACATGACTGCTATCTGTCACATTTTTCGCAACCGTGATACGTAGAACACATCATGTACAACCTTCAGGGATGGTGGCAGTGTCAATCTGTAGGCAACTTCTCTAACTCGTTCTAATACATTGAAAAGGCCAATGTATCTAGGACTCAGTTTGCCATGTCCTCCGAATTGAATCGTACCTCTAGTGGGTGATATCTTCAAAAAAATATGGTCGCCTTCCTTAAACTCCAAAGGTCGCAGAAATAAACCTGCCCACTGCTTCTGTCTGTCATGCGCTGCTCGCAGGTGGCCTTGAATTTTCTTCACCTTCTCTACTGTGCTTACGATCATTTCTGGCCCTAAAATCTGGCGCTCTCCTGCATTATTCCAACAAATAGGAGACAAACACTTTCTACCATATAAAGCTTCAAACGGATCCCTCTGAATGCTCTCTTGATAACTATTATGGTAGGAAAACTCCACAAGGTGGAGGTGGTCTTCCCATGATCCCCCGAAGTCTAACATACATGCTCTCAACATATCTTCTAGCGTCCGAATTGCATGCTCTAACTGCCCGCCAGTCTTAGGATGATAGACGTACAAAATTTTGTACGGGTACCCAAGCTTTCTTACATGCTCCTCCAGAAATGTGATGTAAAACTCAAATCCTGGTCTGACACGATGTTAACTGGAATACCGTGTATCTTTACAATTTGCTTCATGTACGTGTCAACTAAGGCTTTCGTGGACTGGCCCACTCTAAATGGCATGAAATAGGCTAACTTAATAAGCCTATCCACGATCACCTATACCGTCTCATCTACTTAGACTTCGAGGAAAACCCATTAAGAAATCCATGTTGATGTACTCCCAATTGCACTCAAGAATGGGAAGTAGCTACAATAATCCAGATGATCTCTGGTGCTCTGCCTTTACTTGTTCACACATCAAACACTTGGCTACAAAACGAGCTCTCTCTCACTTCATCCCATGCCACCAATAGTGTTGTCTTAAATACCTATGCATCTTGGTTCCTCCGGGATGTATAGAGTAGATTGAACTATGTGCTTCAGCCATCAATTCTTGTCGAAGCTCTCTGTTTGGAACATATAGTCGATCTCCATATCATAGTGTCCCGTCCGGATGAATCCTAAATCTAGTCCACTCTCCTGCTTCAGTCCTCCCTCAAAGTCTTCAAAATCTAGAGTCTGTGGGCAATGTTGCTTTGATTCTCTCTACTAGTGATGATTGTACTTGGAGATTGGCTAGTACCCCGTCAGCTCCGGACAATACAACCTCTATCCCAAGATTCTGTAAATCTTCCAATATATCCTTCTGGGTTGTCAAGGAATACGCCATCGGCTTACGGCTTAACGTATCTGCTACTATGTTAGCCTAGCCTGGATGGTAGTACAACACGATCTCATAGAACTTCATATCCTCCAACTATCGACGTTGTCTCATGTTTACCTTTTTTTGCGTGAAGACATACTTGAGGTTTTTATGATCAGTGTAGATATCTACCTTCTCTTCATACAAGTAATACCTCCAAAGTTTTAGAGCGAAGATGACAGCTGCGAGCTCCAGATCATGGTTTGGATAATTCTTCTCATGCACTCTCAACTGGCTCGATGCATACCCTACTACTCGGCCATGTTGCAACAAGACACATCCCAATACCTTCTCGGACGCATCGCTATATTTCACAAATCCTCCTGGCCTTGATGGAATTACCAAGATGGGTGCGGTGGTCAAGCACTTCTTCAACTCATCAAAAGCCACTTGACACTAATCCGTCCATATGAACTCCTGGTCTTTGCAAGTCAACCGAATCATAGGTCCAGATATCCGTAAAAAATCTTTTATGAACCTTCGGTAATAACCCGCAAGGCCAAGGAAGCTTCTCACCTCGGAGGATGAGGTGGGAATGGGACATGCCTTAACTACTGAGACTTTATCTTGGTCTACCGATGTACCATCTCCTGTGATGACATATCCAAGGAATGAAACCTTCTCAAGAAAAAAGTCACATTTTCTAAGGTTGGAATGAATCTTCTCCCTGAAAGTTTCTAAGACTATCCGCAAATGCTGCTCATACTCTTTGTGGCTTAGTATATCGTCTATAAATACAACCATGAAGTAGTCCAAGTATTAATGGAAGATTTTGTACATAAGATTCGTGAAGACATCTAGAGCGTTAGTTAAACCAAATGACATGACCAAAAACTCGTAGTGCCCATATCTCGCTTTGAATACAGTCTTCGAGATATGTTCCTTCCGAACCTTCAGTTGATGATAACCCGATCGTAAGTCGATTTTGGAAAACAATTTCCTTCCGGTCAACTGATTGAATAATTCGACGATGTACGGCAAAGGGTCCTTGTTCTTCACCGTCACCTCGTTCAAAGCTCTATATCTTTGTACATGTGCACTATCCCATCAATATTTTTTACAAATAAGATGTGAGCTCCCCATGGTGACGCACTTGCACGGATAAAGCCCTTCTCTAGAAACTAGTCTATCCGAGTCTTTATTTCTACTAGCTTCTTTGGTGCTAGCCGGTACACACGGGTCAAGATAGGTTCGCTTAGAATAAGCTCTATAGTGAACTCAATGTCCCTGTCAGTTGGCAATCCTAGCAGCTCCTACAGGAATAAATCTAGGAAGTCGGTGATGATAGGAGGATAAGAGAATTGTTTCATCTCTATATGAGTTTTTAACGTAGGTGTGTCACTTATTTCTTCCGATCCTCTAACGAACTCGAATTCTGGCTCATTTGGGGGTCTAAATATAATACCGCCTCCATGGCAGTCAACGTAAGCATAATACTTGCTCAACCAGTCCATCCCAAGAACCATATTAAATTTGGCATGGAAAAAACAAAAATTGTGCCTTCATCTCCCTACCATAAAGGACAATGTCTACATATACTTCTTACAGGCACTATTTCTCCTTTGGTGAGAATTTAATTATTCTCAGACAATTGTGTAGTGGTAATACAGTGTCTAGTTGCAAACTGGAGGCTAGGAATGAGTGTGTGGCTCCGATGTCAAATAATGTAACAGTAGAAAATATAGCAACTAAAACCATGCTTGCTACGACTTTCCTTTCTGGTTATGCATCCTCTACTACTAATGAGAAAGCCTGCCCATATTTTTGATTGGGGCCCTGAGCTCTGGCCCTATAGAACTGTACTGGCTGAGGAGGTAATGGTAGGCGAGGCACTCCTACTCCTTGTGCCATGAGCCTCGGCACCTGCTGAACTGGTTGGGGTATAGGAAGTGTTGGAGTTGTTGGCCTCAGGGTTTGCTGAGCATGCATTAGAGCCTACTGCTCAAGACAATCTCCAGCTATGTGTTGTCCTGAACAACATCTCATACACAGTCCAAGGCGAAGTCGGCAGTCCTTCATAATATAACCATGCTTTTTGTAATAGTTGCAGGCGGACCTTCGATATGACATGCCTCTCTGCTATGGCTATGCCATGGGTCTTTTCATAGGTTTGCCCTGAGTCACTCTGACTGGTACAGTTGCTAGATTGGGCCATCTCTGAGTCTGCTACAACTCCTTTTGAAGGAGCTCCTGGCTACGAGTATCTGAGTCTGGTGCTAGCCCTTAGTGGAATCTCGTCGCTCTTTCTCGTTCGGTTGAAATCAGTGTAGTACCGAATCTTCTTAAGTGACTAAATTTCATATCATACTCGTCCACTTACATGTTCCCATGCTTCAAATGGAGGAACTGGTCATAGAGGACATCTCGAACATGGACAAGAAAGAAACTCTTATTGAAGAGTTCATAGAATTTCTTCCAAGTCTTCTCATTGCCCAGGCGAAGCAATTATGACTTCCACCAGTGGTGGGCATTACCCTCCAAGAGTAAGTCCACTGCTATTATCCATAAGTTCACAGGCAACTGTGATGCCATCAATAGTTTCTTCGTGTTGATAAACCATGCTGAAACCTCTGAGGGTCCCTTGTGACCCTTGAAGTCTTGGTCTTCATCTTAATTAAATTCTTAATGGAACCCACATAGGGTTGTGGTGCGGGTGCTGGTACCGGGGCCTAAGGTGGAGGTGGAGGCCTAGCTAGTGAGGCCATCATACTCTATCTCAGCAGTGCTGTCTGCTACCACTGATCCTGCATCATAGCATACATAAACTGGGTAGTGGGGTTCCTATTAGTCGGAGGCAGAAGCATCTGTGGTCCGAACGGAGGTGGGAACTGGTGAGGGAACGGTGGAGGAGGTGGTGGCACAATCCCACCCTGAGGTATTTAGTCGGGTACCCATTCTGGCCGATTGGTGGTACTTGAGTGTGAGTGTTCTGCTGTACTGTTAGTGGTGTCATGCTAGCCTGCTGTTGTCCTTACTGCTACGGAGTAGCTGGGGATGCTACCGAAGGCTGCGATGAAATCTGTTCCTCTTGAGCTGCTTAATCACCTGTTGTGATATCAAGGGTGGAGATTTGACGGCTGCAAAGATTTATTTTACTGGCACGAAGGTAAGGACACGGTAGAACAGATTCAAGCAAGAGGCAGTTCACGCAATCAAATGAGAGTTTGAAAATTTGGAGTCAAAGGAGGTAAATAATCAATAATTCATGGATGAGATACTAATTCCTAATCCTATATACAGGCTCATATCAACACAATTAGATAGCCGATATAATATTTTCAACAATGTATGGGCCACCAAAAAAATATGTAACATCCCAGTCCCAATATACTTAGGACTAGGAATATGTAACACGCCAGTTGCATACATATAAAAATTACTCCAATATATGGAAACTCTGAATACACATAAGCTATGATCAATCATAATAACAAACATGCCAGGTAGTTTTATATCTCATCCACAAATACAAATAAAAGAAATAGTTAAATAATGAATAAAATGTCAAACAAATATATATAGCCGGGTGGAAACAAATCCACTACCAAATAACTACGAAAAAGAGTTTGAGAATATTGGAGTCAGACCTCCTAAAGTGAATAAACTAAAAGAGAAATATAGCAAACTAAAATGTAGCAAATGTCATGTCCAACTAAAGCAAAAGATCACTAAAACTCGGAAGGCGAAACCTCCTCAACTGAGGACAAAGGATCCAAAGTGAGCCATACTCCTGAGGGTAGTCCTGGTCGTCTAATCCTAGAGAGATCACATAATCCACAGAGGGACGTAACAAGATACATAAAAACATGCAAAATAAAATAAATATATAAAGGATTAATGCAACAGGGTACCTAACCATTCTATTGTGAATATGCAACTAAGAACAAACCTTCAATGCATGGGCACTCTAGCTATAAATGAGATCGGTATAGTCCCCACTTGGGCACCAGGGGACAAGCGTATTGTTAGGGTTATATACTAAAAGAATCACTTTTGTAGTAACCTTATTTTCTTAAATTTTGAATGAGAATCATATGGGCAAATGTTTGCATATTGTATTTGTTACAAGTGTTAATGCAAATATCTGATATTCTATATTGTAGATAATATGGTGTGTGGTGTCACACAGAAGATCATATTATCAGTTTCCTATGGAGTATATAAATAGTTCACAACCTAGATGGACTTGGACAATCTATTGGAAAGGTTGTAGTGTAATTTGGTATTAGTCTATCTTGACTATAGGTTTATACTAGTACACTTTGTGTGTATTGAACAGGACCACTTGAGGTTGTTCTCTTTGTACTGACTACATAAGAGAACAAATACCTCTGTTATTATGGATGCTTGTGCTCTTAATCCGGATATAATAACGGACATGTATATGCAGTATGCATTACTTTGACTCATAAAAGAGTGAGATTCATTATGGATCAACAACCTCTATGAATTGGGTAATAACATTGTATGTATGATGTGCTGTTGATTATAAATGGAATCCATGTCCCGATACATCGGGTTGATGATGTCCCCTTAAGGAGCTCATAAGGATTGTCATGTAAACCCTGTAGGTGGATTATATCCGACATGACAAATAAAGTTGAGCGGTACTACTTAAGGATAAAAGATGTCGAATCAATATAGTTGTCAGTAACTTAATTTGATCGACGGACATACGATATCTTAACATGGGGAACCAAACAAGCATATAATAAAAGGAGCCCACAAACATAATTTGGGATTAGGGAGGTAGTGCAACAATAGCTCATTAGTGGACAGAGATATTGTTAATGGGCCTGGATTGTGTGTTCGGGCTTAACACGGGATATCCAGATCCGTTAGGAGGCCTAACCCTAATTTCTCCTCATGGTCCCTGCCGTAGCCTATATATATCCTCTATTCTCTGGCCGCCAGATTATCGATCAAAAAATCAGAAACTTTCTCTAAATTCGTGATTCACGTAAGGAGAGAAAGAGAAGGCTGCCAAGGAGAAGAAAAGGTTGGAAGATCGTCACCCACACGACGTCTAACTCGAGGAAGGAATACGTACAGAAGATCTTGGGGTCGTCCGCTCGAGATTGCCAGGAATCACTTGTCTCCTTTCCGCCGCAGGTATAATTCGTGAACCCTAGTTTCCGCCTATGAAGGGTTTGAACACGTATTAGATCTGTTTAGCTTTCTATCGATCAATACGCACACCAAAGAAAGGGTTCTGGGAATTCCCAGTTCCATCAATTGGTATCAGAGCTACTTTGGATCTACGTATTGATTGATACGTCCATGTTGTCCAATTAAACCTGCGCTGTGTAATAGTCGGTAGATGTAGATCTGTTCTAACTCGGTTTTACAGGCATCTTAGATCCAACTATTATGGTCCATTGTATGTTTTTGATTGTGTTGTTTAAACCACGGACATGTCGTGGATGTTGTTGTTGCTGTGGATGTAATTAAAATTACGAGGGTTGATCGTGCTTATTATTTTAATTTTGCAATCTAGATTATGTGTGAACTCCTTCGGGAGGCATAGGATTGATGTAATTTTAATTATTTTTGATCAATCGTGATGGCGGTGGTGGCTATTTCTAACGCCGGACGAGATGCTGATTTTAAGCAGTCCAGAGGTCGAACCCCGTATAGCTCTGCGCAGCGCCAGATTTTGGATTCGGATAGTTGAGGACGGAGCAGTAAAGATGACCATAATAGTTGGATATTTTCTCTTATTTTTGTCATTTTGCTTTTTCTGATTATGCATGTTTATTATTGTGTGGTTGTTTTTTTTTTGAAAAACCAAGCCTACATTAATAATGGACAACATGGACATAATATCAACTAGTAGAAAAACTCTCATTGTTAAATAACTAAGTGGGAGAGGATTTTTATTTAGTATAAATCCTATGGTCTCCATTATTGGTTTGTAGGTGATGTAATTATACTTGCGTGTTGGCTTTAGTGCTTACCTCCATATCGGATGAGTATAATTATGGATCATCAGTACAAACTTCCTTAGGGATAATTGTAGAAAGTTACCTAGTTTGTGTTCACTTCTCCATCTGAAGGAACTCATTACAAGGTAATGGACTTAGTATTAAGTAATGGTATACACTTAGATACAAATAATGGTATCCTCCCCATCGGAGTCACTGCTATTATTTGTATGACCAGAGCAAGACCAGCATATTAATTTTATTTGTCATAAAGTTATATTGACATGATAGTAAAATTAATAAGAAAAATCTACTTGAACAAAGTTGAATTTGTATACGTCCACACTATCGTGGCATGCTAAATTCATGGTGTTCAAGATGTTGGTGAATTTATTATTATTGTTTTGAGGGAATCAATATTTAGTTAATTCAAAAAGTTTTTTTTGCCCTACATAATTTTATTTATGTGATTCTCAGGATTTCAAAAATGGGTTCTTTCAGTCCACTTATGGTGATTCTTAAAGAAAACAAACTTACTGGACCTAATTATATTGACTGGAAACATAATTTGGACATTGTTCTGACTGTTGAGGAGTACAAATATGTACTTGTTGAGGAATGCCCACCTAAGCCTGATGCTAACTCTGATGAAGAGGTCAAAGAGGCTTATAAGAAGTGGAAAAAGGCAGATGAGATGGCGCGGTGTTACATTCTGGCATCTATGTCAAATGTACTGCAGCATCAGCATCAGGCCATGGCCACAGCTTATGACATGATGTATAACCTCAAGGAACTCTTCGGACATCAGAGTAGAGCAGCTAGGCAGTTTGCTATGAAATGTTTGATGAATACAAAAATGGCTGAGGGGACACCAGTAAGGGATCATGTTCTCAAGATGATGGGTCATCTGAATGAGATGGAGATCCTTGGTGCTGAAATCGATGGAGAAACCCAAGTCGATATCATTCTCGGGACTCTGCCTAAAAGTTTTGACAATTTTTGCCTTAATTACAACATGAACAAAAGGTTGTATAGTTTGGCAGAACTTGCAAAAGAGCTACAGGATGCTGAATCTCTCTTTAGGCAGAGTGGTCATGTTTTTGTTTCTGAAAAGGCTTCTACTTCTAAGCCAAAAGGCGGTAAGAAGAAGAATAACATTCAGAAACAGGCAAACTTAGCAAAGAAGGGCATGGGACCTCAAGGCGCGGTGAAAAAGCCGAAAGGTAAATGTTTCAAGTGCAAAGGGTCAGGACATTGGAAGACTGATTGTCCACTTATCAAACAAGGAAACAAAGAAGGTATATCTCATTTACTAGTAGTTGAAACATGTTTAGCGGTGTTATCTACCGGCACCTGGTGTGTAGATACAGGCGCCACTAATCATGTCTGCAATACATTGCAGGGGTTCCAGGAAACCAGACGGCTCAGTGATGGAGAGATATGCTTGTTCATGGGTGATGCTACAAAAGTATCGATCGTTGCATTAGGAGATGTTACTTTATCTTTTGGTAGAAATAAGTCTTTGACATTGAGAGATTGTCTTTATGCACCTTCACTTAGAAGGAATTTAATTTCTGTTTCTATGTTAGTTAAGGATGGATATTCAGTTTATTTTAATGACAATATTGTTATTAGAAAGAATAAACATTTTATCTGTTCTGGTGCATTGGTTGATAATTTGTATGTCATTAATCCTATTTCGCCCACAATGCAACTTATGGAAATGAATAATATGTCATCTAACTTAAATAAGAGAAAAGAACCTTCTTGTATGAACCAAACATATCTTTGGCACTTACGATTGGGGCATATTAACCTAAGAAGGATTCAAAGACTGGTTGAAGATGGACCTTTGAGTTCATTGGAAGTGGAGGCACTACCAGTCTGTGAATCCTGCTTGGAAGGTAAAATGACCAAAAGGCCTTTTACGGCAAAGGGGTATAGGGCCAAAGATGTGTTGGAATTGGTTCACTCTGATTTGTGTGGACCCATGACTATCTAAGCTAGAGGTGGCTTTGAATATTTTGTCACATTTATTGACGATTATTCAAGGTATGGATACATTTATTTGATGCGCCGTAAGTCTGAGTGCTTTGAGAAATTCAAAGAGTACAAGGCTGAAACGGAGAAACGTCATGGAAAATGTATCAAGTCATTACGATCAGATCGTGGTGGTGAGTACCTCTTTGGAGAGTTTAGGGATTATTTATCAGAGGCTGGGATTGTATCCCAATTGACTGCACCTGGAACGCCCCAACAGAATGGTGTAGCCGAAAGAAGGAATAGAACTCTTATGGAGATGGTTAGATCAATGATGAGTTATTCGGATTTGCCAGATTCGTTTTGGGGATATGCCTTAGAGACTGCAGCTTATATTTTGAACTTGGTTCCTTCTAAGTCAGTACCTCTTACTCCCACAGAGCTGTGGATTGGGCGTAAGCCTAGTCTGAAACATGTTCGCATTTGGGGTAGTCCAGCACATGTGCTCAATAGGAAATCAGATAAGTTGGAATCTCGTACAGAAGTATGCTTGTTTGTAGGCTATCCAAGAGGAACGAAAGGAGGTTTATTTTATAGTCCTAAGGATCAGAAGGTCATTGTTAGCACCAATGCCCGATTCTTAGAGGAAGACTATGTGATGAACCATAAACCCACAAGTAGAGTTGTTCTAGAAGAACTGAGACGTGAGACACCAAGTACTTCAGTACCAACAGTACAAGAGGATGAACCATAAATAACTGCACAACGTGTCACAAATGTTACACCACAACCGATAGTGCCTCGTCGTAGTGGGAGGGTTGTGATACAACCTGACAGATATATGTTCTTGGGAGAGTCATCAGACTTCGTCCCTGAGGAAGAAGATTATGATCCCTGTACCTACAATGAAGCACTCCAAGATAAAGATGCAGAGTCTTGGCAAAAAGCAATGATATCTGAAATAGAATCTATGGATTCAAATCAGGTCTGGGAGCTTGTAGAACCACCCGTTGGTGTAAAAGCCATTAGATGCAAGTGGGTCTATAAGAGAAAAAGAGGATCAGACGGTAAGGTTGAAACCTTTAAAGCACGGCTTGTAGCAAAAGGTTTTACTCAAAGAGAGGGTATTGATTATGGGAAAACCTTTTCTCCTGTAGCCATGCTTAAGTCTATTCGGATTCTTTTATCTATTGCAGCTCATCTCGATTACGAGATTTAGTAAATAGATGTCATGACAGCTTTCCTTAATGGAAGTCTTGAGGAAGACATCTATATGAAGCAACCAGTCGGGTTCATTGAAAAGGGCCAGGAGCATCTTGTTTGTAAGCTCAATAAGTCCATTTATGGACTTAAGCAAGCTTCCAGATCTTGGAACATATGTTTTGATCAGGTGATAAAATCCTATGGATTTGATCAATGTCAGGATGAATCATGTGTATACAGAAAGTGTGACGAAAACGTGGTGGTGTTCCTAGTACTTTATGTGGATGACATCTTGCTCATTGGAAACAATGTGAAGGTATTATCTGATGTAAGGGTATGGTTATCCAAACAGTTTGATATGAAGGACTTGGGAGAAGTAGGTCACATCCTTGGGATCAAAGTTCTACGAGATCGCAAGAAAAGGATGTTGGGCTTATCCCAAGCTTCCTATATCGATATTGTACTAACTCATTTTAGAATGCAAAATTCTAAGAAAGGTTTCTTACCTTTTAGACATGGAATTGCTCTATCGAAGGAGCAGTGTCCGAGGACACCTAAAGAGATAGTGAACATGAAGGCAGTTCCTTATGCTTCAGCAGTAGGAAGCTTAATGTATGCAATGCTATGTACGAGACCAGACATCTGTTTTGCCGTAGGCATGGTCAGCAGATATCAGTCTAACCCAGGACAAGAGCACTGGACTACCGTAAAGCATATTTTGAAGTACCTGAAAAGGACTAAAGAGTATATGCTAGTTTACCAGGCAGATAGTTTAGTTCCCTTGGGGTATACAGACTCAGATTTTCAGTCAGATAGGGATTCCAGGAAATCTACCTCAGGTTATGTGTTTACTTTGGGAGGTGGAGCCATTGTGTGGAGGAGTATCAAGCAAAAATGTATTGCTGATTCCACCATGAAAGCCGAGTATGTGGCAGCCTCTGAGGCAGCCAAAGAAGCGGTTTGGCTCAGAAACTTTCTATTGGACTTGGATGTGGAACCTAGTTTGCCTAAGTCTATTACACTTTATTGTGATAATAGTGGTGCAGTGGTAAACTCGAAGGAACCACGAGCCCATAAGACAGGCAAACACATTGAGCGTAAGTACCACCTGATACGAGATTTCGTAAAGAAAGGAAAAGTTGCTGTGATCAAGATAGCATCAGCCGACAACCTAGCTGATCCCTTTATAAAGAGCATACCAGCTAAGGCTTTTGACAGTCATGTTGAGGGAATGGGAGTCAGATGTGTAGCAGCATGGCTTTAAGTATAAGTGGGAGATTTGTAACAGTATACTGAAAAGCAATGCTTTGAGTATAAGTGGGAGATTGTTAGGGTTATATACTAAAAGCATCACTTTTGTAGTAACCTTATTTTCTTAAATTTTGAATGAGAATCATATGGGCAAATGTTTGCATATTGTATTTGTTACAAGTGTTAATGCAAATGTCTGATATTCTATATTGTAGATAATATGGTGTGTGGTGTCACACAGAAGATCATATTATCAGTTTCCTATGGAGTATATAAATACTTCACAACCTAGATGGACTTGGACAATCTATTGGAAAGGTTGTAGTATAATATGGTATTAGTCTATCTTGACTATAGGTTTACACTAGTACACTTTGTGTGTATTGAACATGACCACTTGAGGTTGTTCTCTTTGTACTGACTACATAAGAGAACAAATACCTCTTTTATTATGGATGCTTGTGCTCTTAATCCGGATATAATAACGGACATGTATATGCAGTGTGCATTACTTTGACTCATAAAAGAGTGAGATTCATTATGGATCAACAACCTCTATAAATTGGGTAATAACATTGTATGTATGATGGGCTGTTGATTATAAATAGAATCCATGTCCCGATACATCGGGTTGATGATGTCCCCTTAAGGAGCTCATAAGGATTGTCATGTAAACCCTGCAGGTGGATTATATCCGACATGACAAATAAAGTTGAGCGGTACTACTTAAGGATAAAAGATGTCGAATCAATATAGTTGTCAGTAACTTAATTTGATCGACGGACATACGATATCTTAACATGGGGAGCCAAACAAGCATATAATAAAAGGAGCCCACAAACATAATTTGGGATTAGGGAGGTAGTGCAACAATAGCTCATTAGTGGACCGAGATATTGTTAATGGGCCTGGATTGTGTGTTCGGGCTGAACACAGGATATCCAGATCCGTTAGGAGGCCTAACCCTAATTTCTCCTCATGGTCCCTGCCGTAGCCTATATATATCCTCTATTCTCTGGCCGCCAGATTACCGATCAAAAAATCAGAAACTTTCTCTAAATTCGTGATTCACGTAATGAGAGAAAGAGAGGGCTGCCAAGAAGAAGAAAAGGTTGGGAGATCGTCCCCCACACGACGTCCAACTCGAAGAAGGAATACGTGCAGAAGATCTTGGGGTCGTCCGCTCGAGATTGCCAGGAATCACTTGTCTCCTTTCCGCCGCAGGCATAATTCGTGAACCCTATTTTCCGCCTATGAAGGGTTAGAACACGTATTAGATCTGTTTAACTTTCTATCGATCAATACGCACACCAAAGAAAGGGTCCTGGGAATTCCCAGTTCTATCACGTATAACGTTTCACATATGTCAGTGGCCAACCTGAGAGGGTCATCTCATACCGTATCTCCAGTGGAGCTTCCAGGTTACTAAAAGGAATGTGCAATCATGGCTCATACATTAAGGAACTGTCCTCCCTACCCTATGCTTATCTATGTTGTCTCCACAACACATATCAACATCTAATAAATGCTAAGTCTACTAATCATGCAAATTCTATTATCATTTATATCATATTCGTCACATGTTCCGTACATACTGGTGGCCAGCTGAATACACGACTCCGTGTCCTACATCAGACACACAACTCGCGGTACACATATCTCACGGCCAAAGGAGATATACTGATACCTCACAATAATTGGGTAGTCCTCTAAAACTAAGTCAATGTGCATAATGTAAAAAATGCAACAAAAAACCACTAACCTAGTCGCTTGCACCCAAGTATAACTTGGGCGCACAATTTAATATAAAAATATGAGACAATAAATAAATAACAAAAATAAAATATACATAAATAAAATAAATCTCAAAATATATTGGCAAGGTATACTTACCTGGAGGTGGTGTGCAGAAAAAGACAACGTCCAGTACCAACTCATCAAATCAAAGAAGCAATGAAAGTAGAACATCCACAAACTTCCCTGGATACTGAAATAGACATTACCATCACTTTTGGAATAAGAGAAATATCTATTATCGCTTACCCATAAGTCCAATTCTGGACACACGGGTAAAATCATAATTTTGGGTCAAAACGATGAACGTCGTTGGACCCGCTTTACACTGAAAAGCATGTAAAAACTTATGGTCGCTAAAGTCAAACTATATGTTTATGAGTCCAATTTTTGGATACGAACCCCCAATGGTATATCCAATTTTGGATTTCGATAGGTCGTGCACAAAACCTCTCGTTGAATCGGATAGTATGCCCGCAAAAACGGTAACATTGTTAACTTTCTCAGAATCGGACCAAACCTGGCTCAAAGGAACATAAAAACGATATGAGTCTAATAGCACAAGTTTTATTGCAATGTGACAAGCGTGCATGAAATAATTTACTAATTTGAAAAATGGCTCATACGAGGGTTTTCGATTGATACGCCTCGAATTCGTCGCACACATACAACCAATTTGAGTTCTGTCAAATCCCACACGTGCCCGTAGTACATACGCACCTTTCGATGCAGATGGTTTGCGACAAAGTCGTCCGATTTGTCGAAACGGACTCCGTGTCGGGGTTTAATAATGAAATTGGTTGTTTTTGAAAACTGTTTTTTCTGATTTGTGACTGAAATTAAACAGAAAATAAATAAGTAGAAAATAAACTAAAAATAAATTAATTTCCTCTTTAGATTGTCTTCCAGTCCTTTCAATTAGATTTTAAGAATTCCTTCAGTCCTGTCATGAGTCAACCTTCTAAATTAGGGTATGGGAATTAATTTTTTGTTCAATTTTGAACACATTTTTGTTGACTTTGAGTCAATATTCTAGGCAGGAGGGTCGACTACCCCCAAACCTAGTTACTGGGATTTCAAGAGGGTCATATAGGATCTCTATATGAGTTTATAGCTTCAAAAATAATCTGGTAATCAGGAATAAAATAAATCGGGAAGTAGGGTACCCTCGGCTGAGAGGAAAACAAAGCAGTCCCCTTTTTTCTAGCTCGTACAGGAGGCCGACAGTGATCCTCGTCGACATCTGGCGGTGGAAGGTGGCAGAAAAGGGTCACCTATGGTTGGGGAACTCGTCGAAGGTTCTGTTGGGTCAAAAGTTTTCAGAAGAACTAATATAGGTTATATATCAATGTTCAAATCCGAAGTTGGATCGATTTTAAACTTGATTTTGAATAGAATTTGATGTAATCCTATGGATTCTAGGACAAAGATTCTATAGTAAAAAACTTGGGTCGAATTGGTCAAGATTCGAAGATTCTTAGTCGCTCAAAATTTTTACAAAAATAGTAAGTACTGTCGGGTATCAACTGATTGGTCCACTCGCGAGATTTTGAAAATCTCGCGAGTTAATATTTTTTAATTCTTTTTCCTGTTTATAAATAACTAAAACTAAAACAATTTCTATATAAATTTAAAAATTCCTAAAAAGAGAAAAGTAACAATTTATTTTTTAAAATAACTAAAAATTATTCTTGTAAAAGTTTCTCATTTATATAATAAGTAGAAAATATTGCCTATATTTTAATATTGAATAGTAGATCTTTAACTCAATTTACCATGTACCAAATTGTTTTAAATAATTAAGAAAAATACCTAAATTATATTTGATAAAAATAAATAAAAATTTTAGAAATTCACGGGGTTTACAGGTGACTCTGCTAGGTCCAAACAAATCCATGTGTAATAGTTGAAGAGGTCTATAAGTACTTATAGTGTTTATGGATTTAAAAGAAGATCTTGTTGGTTTGTTCTTTTTACAGTCAATATATACCATATCCATTTTAACGGAGATTACCGGTAAGCCTCTTACCAATTTCTTTGTGGATAGTCTAGAAATTGTGACCATATTTGAATGTCCTAGATGCATGTGCCATAACCAGCTTTCAACCTTGTTAGCATAAAGATACTTTTCTGCATTATTAGTATCCTCTAATAGATAAAAACATAAATATTATCTTCCGTAATACCTTCATAAATAATTTTATTGCTAGATCTATCAAAAGTAGAGCATTTGTTGTCAACAAAATTAATACCATAACCATTATCAGTTAAATGACTAATACTTAGCATGTTATGTTTTAGTTATGTTACTAAACAAACATCTTTTATTATCAGGAAAGGAGGAATGCAATGTTACCGTTACCAATAATATACCCTTTGGATTATTGCCGAAGGAGATATATCCTTTTTTCATCATCGATAGCAATGTAAATAAAGTAGAACATCACCTGTCATATGTTGTGAGCAATCACTATCGAGAATTTACTTTCTTCTAGCATGAGATGGTTGGTCCACCTACAACACAAGTTGAAGATATGAGCTTTGGTACCTACTTCTTTGAGGGTCCTGGTATGTTAGCTTTTGGAACCCATGCATAGACATTCATATCTACTAACCTTCTGAAATAGCCCTGATGTGAAATTTGTCCTTGTAAACCACAGTAGTGACAAAATATGTTAGTGGTAGTATGAATATGTGAGGTGGTGTGTTGAATCTTGCATGGATGTCTAAATAGAAAGCATGATTGTGTGCCTTTTGATTTGTTGGCTTTCTTCGTGTAAGCTTTGTCATGTATGGCTTTGTGATGTGTTACTTGCCTTGTGTTAGCCTGAGTATTAGGTTTAATCACATGTTTTCCCAGCTTAATATCTATCTTATCATATTTAGCATTCAGATCACATTTCTTAGCCATGAGAGCATCTATTTTTTGAGCTATAAGATTGTATTTCTTTTTTTTTGTAAGAAGATAGAGCACCCTTCAGATCAAGTGTAGCTATTATTTGTTCAATAGTGGATTAACATCGAGCATGAGTTCTTGGGACGGGATTAGTCCTCCACGAAAAAAACCAGTAAACATCGTGTGCTTTGATCTGAAGGGCACGCCAACTTTTTAAAACCACAAGCTTTGATCCAAAGGCTTGTAGACTTTAACAACCATGAGCTTTGATCCAAAGGGCTCACCGAATTCAGACAATAAATTGAATCGGTACTTGAAAAACCAAGATTTACAACTTTAGAATTATAATTAACCGATATTACACTTGGCACTTAAAAGGTAAGAGATTTGTCTTAGTGATGAAAAAGTTAAGGCTTCTGAATTTAATATATATGCATATTGAAAGTGAATGAGTGAGTAAGAATGAAAAATTCAACGTCTATTTATAGTCCTTTATTGAACCAAGCTTGGGCAGATTTTGGTTTCCTAACGTTCAAAAAATCGAACGTGGAGCCTGGTCTTCAGGAAGCTAAGAAATTTAAGGTCTCTGGATTTGACTGACCGAGTTCTGTCCAAGTTTAGTTAGAGACCAAACTCTGGCCGAGTTCTGTCACTCAATATCCAGAATGTTGGGTTTAAGGAATTTTAAACTTTTGGTCAAACTTTGATCTAGTTTTGGGTATATTCATTTGAGTGGATTTGAGTACTATCTAGTTGCCAAGCGTGACTCAATGTACGTATGTCCTATACACACATAAAGTGCAAAATACATAAAAAAAATATGAAGAGCGGATATAGAGTCGGTGCTTTGGTTATTTATCAAAATCATTTTGATTATGGCTATTTAGGCCAACATTCCTCTTCGGACCTCTACTGCCAAAGACCGTGAGGCTGGTAAGTATGTAGTTGAAGAAGCATATTGATGCAAAGTGCAAGAAACAATCATGTGGTCAGACTCCCCACACCTGAGGCACTTACCATTCTTCCTAATGCACTATGCTCTAGTGTGCCTCTAACTTACCATAATAGCCACAGCCTACCTGTACTTACAGCCTCGATGACTATATTGATACTATTGGGACTATGATATTAACTAACGATGAGCTCAATTATCTAGAGCTCTAAATGCTAGGGCTAGAGCTGACGATTGAATTTTATACTCCTCTTAACTGAGTGGGACCTCTTCTTTGCTCCATTACTCTCCGCTAATCTCCTACCAGTGAGCTCTAGGGATCCGACTGCTTTGAGAACTAAATCAAAGGTAGTATAGTAATGGCTTACCATAAACTGTTGATGCTCTGAAAGCAAGCCATGTTTAAACCTCCGAGCCCTATCCTCTTCGGAAGATACATCAATCTATTTTATAATACTCTACTTTTCTATCTTGAAATCTTATTTTCTTCTTATCTCATGTTATTTTATTTCTTGTCCTTATTTTTTGAACGACTTAATCTTGATGTTATGCCTCTCTACAACCTATGGTGCCAGTTTTCTAACATATTTGTACATCATAATCATTTTTCACCACTTTTATCTTGTCTCAAAATTTGTATCATCTATTTTTTTCAAGATAACCTCCTCTTTCCTTATTTGAATCTCAACTTTCAAGTTGGATTTTACGACTACACAACTTGCCTAAGATATATCCTCTCCGTAATCCTTGTTAAGTCATCATTGATAACCACTGTCGTAGTTATTGATTTCATCTTAATTTATTTATGAACCTTCATACAATTCCAACCTTGTTCCTTTTCAATATTTCGACCCAAACCTAGTATATTGAAGCTTAAAATATATCAAGACAGTGCATCGCGCCATTCACAGATAGTGACGGGACTAATTCGTCAGATGGTGCCCAGTACCTAATGGCTCCCAACACCAATTTGCGCCACCAGCAGATTGCACGGACTGCCACATGGCAATCTTCCTCAAAAGCTAAGTTGTCAGTCATGATGACTGACAATACGTTAGTCGATGAAAATCACTTCAAATCCCTAGCATGCAGCACTCGAGGATATTTTGTCAGACTCGTCATAATAACGGTTGTTTGTTTCTCTGTGCCATTCATCAATGGCACGAAGTGATGAAGCTCTTCCTACTCAATATTTTCCACAGCTAGCACCAATCAACAGTTGGCGCCAATCAATAGATCGTGCCATTCATGTACTGGCGCCAATCAATCAACCATCATCCAGGATCAGTTAGATGACGTGGCACGCATGCCACTAATCTCGAAGAACGCATACACAATACTGTCCATGACAAAACACACTTCTCTCATGGAAAGCCATGCGTCATATGTAGTTAAGCCAACCGTTCGTACGACTGGATGATTGTGCGCCAACCAGTACAAAATTAGCCCGTGTGCTAATCAGGATAAATAATTAACAGTTATCTTAAAACTGTATAAATAGAGTTCAAAATCACTTTCCAAGCATCACTAAGGATCATAATCGCTTGAGAAGTTGTTGTAGCATATTCAAGAGCTTTTCTCTTTCAACATCGCATAGTCCAAGGGATAAAGTGATCGTCTTCTGATCAGATTCCTATAGTTGTACTTTTCCAGGTATCGATTGTACTTTTCTTCTTTTTTTAGTTTGTATTTAAACTTTTTTTTGTAAACAAAATAGTGACTGTGTTGGGGAAGACTTTCTCCTCCGATGAGAAGGTGATAACTCAATTCGATGTTGTGTCGGTTGGCACGATGCAAGAGATTTTGGTCGTCGAATTCGACCAAACTGCTTATGAACATCTGATTAGCGTCGGGGGTGCCAAACGCACTTCCGCCAAGTGCACTGCCACGGCGCCGCCCAAAATAAGGTACGTGCCAATTGGACTCTAAAGTTTAATGTCGTGCCAGATGCTGCTGTTGCTACTTAAGACAAGGAAAAGTGCCCTATGGCCATTCCTCACTCTTCCCCAGTCCTGGACTTGGCAAAAATCCTACTTGACATACGCCTCTGCGCCAATCAGTACCAAAGCTGCATCTATGAACAATAACTCTACTGCCCAGAAAGTTGGTTCCATTTAGAGCTCACTTCCTTCTACCCATAGTGTAGGACCGTTGAGCACCTCTAGAGGGGGGTGAATAGAGTATGTGCATGTGCAGCAAAAATAATCACCAATTAAAAATTATCCAGTTATAAACTATGGCATGTAAATGACAGTAAATAAAATACGGTAAAGTAAGAGATAAGAGAATCAAACTCAGTGGCACAGCGATGTATCGCGAGTACTCTTACTCGCTGTTAATCTACTATGGCACAAGTTTTAACTGAGCGCTTGCAACTCTTATAATATCGTGCTTGGTGACAAGTGCACGACCGACTTCAAAAGATCGTGTTTGGCGATGAGCGCACGACCGACTCCAGAAGGAAATCGAAAAATTAAAATATTTTCTGAATATAGCCTCCGATACAGCTCTTTAATACTATATTGATATCTATTTTTTATTAAAATCCTTTGTTAGTCAATTTCAAAACTACAGTTTTATTTATTCATCATATTGTATTTTGAATGTCTTTTTTGGATTTTTAGTTGGTAAACTATGTATTGCTTGATTTCAGTTTTCTTTCTTAATGTTCAACCAACTATATTGTGTTCTGATAAGTTTTTATACTTTATACAATTTTTTAAACTTCTCACTACACTGCTCTCCTAATCCTTGATCACGATTATTTTTGTCTTCCTCCTTTACTTATGCTTGAGTTCATTTTAGCTCTAATTACGGGGGAGATTATTTTGGTTCATGTCAAAAGGGGAGAAATAAGTTTAAGTTAGCACACAATATTCTAGTATTATGTGTTTATTAGTGATACATGCATCTATTGTATATATATTAAACTTAACCAATTTGTCATAATCAAAAGGGAGGAGATTGTTAGCCCAATGATTATATCATCTTTTTGAATATAGCTAATCAATTAAGTTTACCATAATGACATCACTAATATTCATGTAAATACTATCATGTTGCTACTTAAACTTAGCATTGTCCTAAATATTCTATATCATATTGCTATGCTTGTATCATATTATTTTGTTTGTCTAACATGTTCTTATAGACATGCAGTAAGCATGATCAGGCTTTGTCAAACCAGGACATATGCAATAGAGAATTATTAATGGGCCAAAGACGGCATTATACAAGAAGATTTCTCTGAAATACTCAACGACCTATCCTGGGCCTCGCATTGGGGGTTCGGGGGCGAAGCCACCGAAAGGTATTCAGATTTTCAGATCTGTTTATCTTTGGACGACTGTCGTCAAGGAAAAAGGCGTCTCCAAGTCTGCTCAAATTTTAAAAGAAAGTCGTCATCAAAGGGCTCTTGGTTTTTCTATTTTATCAATATAATTTTTATATTTATTGAGTCCAGGAATACGATATAAACTGCATCATACTGACAAATAGGATATCCAAGAAACATTTTCAAAATACCCTTTTATTTTGAAACCAAGCCCACTTACAAAAGCCCAAACTACTTCCTAACTGCTTGATCTTTTCAAAAAGCCCAAAACTAATTTGCAAAAATGCTAATAGAACTCCAACAGAATTCGGCCCGAGTTTGGCCCGAATTCGGCAAGAGTTCGGTTAGTGGATGTTGGATTTTGAACTTGGTCTTCCCGTAGTTACGGTTCTTGCTGAGATATTCTCATAGAGTTCTTCCCGAATTCTGTCAGAATTCTGCCTTTGGAAAAACTATAAATAGAGAAGGATTTCGATCATTTCAACACACCAATTTACTTTCATATCTCTTCTCTATAATCCTACTACTTCATCCAAAGGATTCTGAGCTATTCGTTTTCAAATTCTAACCCAGTTACAATTCTCTAGTCGATTTGTCAATACGGTACGAGTTAGAAGCTTGAGAGCGATTGTAATCAGAGGCATGGTTGAAGAAAGACACTTCACAACTAAAGTTGGTCGAGTACTTTTGATCAAAGCTCGCTTTGTAGAAGTTGTAAGAACTTCGGATGAAAACTTGTGATTTTCCATAGTGAATTCAAATGGAAGCTAGAGTTCTTCCGACTGGACTAGTCCTCACAAGAGGAAAACCAGTATACATCTTCGTGTTTGCATTTGCTTTCTGCTCTTTACTTTTTATTTACTTATCTTTGATATATATAATGTGATCTGGTTGCTAACATTTTTAATTAGCTAATTTTTGCTGCATACTATATTCACCCCCTCTAGAGTATTGCGCTTTATAATTCGTTCCTACAGTATCCGCATCACGTCGAACACAGTCCTCAAGCCGTTCAGATAGCTAGATTTCTTTCGGCTCTTAATGGCAATGTCATCCACATAAAATTCCACCATTTTTTGAAGATGTTTGCGAAATATGGTGATCATAGCCTGCTGGTATATTGCTCCCACATTCTTTAAGCCAAAAGGCGTCACTGTGTAACAGTATATTCCTTTTGGAGTCCAAAATAAAGTATGTTATTTATCTTCAGGGAATATTTTGATCTGGTTGTAGCCAGAGAACCCGTCCATGAAAGACATACGCACGAACCCACAAGTGTTATCGATCATCACATTGGTGATCGGAAGGGGAAACTCATCCTTTGTACATGTCGAGTTGAGATCCCTGAAGTCTATGCAGACTCGAATCTTCTCGTTCTTCTTACTGACGGTTACGATGATGGCCACCCAATCTGGATGCTGCTCCTCGCGAATGAAACCACTTTCTATGAGTTTGTCGATTTCTTTCTCGATAGCATCCATGACGTTAGGATGGAAGCGACGTTGTTGCTGTTTTATAGGTTTAGCATTGGGCAGGATATTGAGACGGTGCATCGCAACTTGCGGGTCTGAACCCGGCATGTCTTTATAGCTCCAAGCGAAGACATCGATGTACTCTCGTATAAGCTGTATCAAAGATTCGTTGTCTTCTCCAGTGAAGCTTTTGCTAATGAAGATGGGTTTGGGGGAATCCTCATCATGCAGTTCGACTTAAACGACTTCATCTTCGGTTGGAGGTTCTCTCTGTTCGAAACTCTACCCTTATTGGTATCCTAGGCATTGAGCCCAGGTTTCTTCCTTGAAGGATTTGATTATCTGGTCTTCATCCTCGACTGGAGGATCTGCAGAAACCATATTGACGGCAGTATCTTCTTGATGGCTTGACCGATACTGGTATTAGAGTCCCAGGTTGAGGAATAGGAGGAGTGAGAATGCATCATGACCTCCGGCTCCGAACTCTCCGAAGTTGTTGTGGGTGTAACCTAACCTAACCCTCGACGAGTGCGCTGGTAGTAAGTTTGGGCCTTTTCCTTAGGATTACAAAGTCGTAAGGGAAGGCGTCGGCCGTTTGCCATAGTTTAGTCCTCTATCGTTGTTCAAGTCGTAATCCATCTTCTGGATAAGGTGTTTGGCTTGAGCAGTGTAACGGTAGAGCTGCATCTTTCCATTGTCGGGCTCCGGTTCTGCGGGATTAAGTCTCTGAGGATGTTCTACTCGACCGAATATGATGGGTTATTCATCTTTCTTCCTTGTTGGAACTAGAAAGTAAGCATCTCAAGAAAAGATAACTCGGCTCGCCAGATTAGCAGTTGTCACTTGGGTTTGCAATATATACAGAGCATTGTCTAAGAAATACATGGTGTTCCAATGGACACAAGAGTAATTTAAAGACAAATTTCTATTAATAAAATGTAAAATTTTATTCCGAGGGATTACATCATCTAGAGAATGTGCCTCAGCATTGGCACATATATAGTCCCCCAACTCCTCATCAGTGAGAAACGGGGCTACCATGGGAGAAGTTGGAAGTGGTCTCCGCTTCAGCTTGACTACCAAGGGTGCTGGAGCCGGGGATTCCTGAAACTTTGGGGGCTGCCTTTGGGCCTCTTCGGGGAAGCTTTATTAGAATAGGCTCATGGCTGGCAGTTGACATCGTCGGGGATGAGTAAGTAGGTGATTTTTCTTGAAGTTTAATGACAATAGGTGCTGGTGTCTGGGGAGGTTTCCTTCTTAATCGAACCTTCAAAGTTCTTCAGCAACTGTTGTACTTTCTGATACATTTTCTGCCTCATCATCGGCATCATTAGCGTCATCATCCTAAGGGAGTGACATGTACAGATCAGCATTAGTACAGTATGTTTCGAGATCTTAGAACGGGTCGATGTCAGCGAACTCAGTTTTGATAGTCCTATCGCTAGCCACATACTTCATGCATTAATAGAGGGTGGAGTGTATGATCATATATTCATGGATCCATGGTCATCCCAACAGCATGTTGTAGTTTATGTCTGCATCAATGACATAACAAGTCACATCTGTTTGGAGGTCGCCTATCTAGCATTTCAGGCAAATCTTGCCCAAGGGCTCACTCTTTCCATCATTGAAACTGCTGATTGTAGTGTTCGACGCGGTCAGCGATGCATCGAAATCCCCAAAGTTTTGAGTAAACTTTGAGGGATTATGCTGAGAGAAGAGCCATGGTCGATGTAGATGCGATCGACCTTAATGGCATCAACATACCCCGTGTAGTACTGGAGCCTATTTTGTCGGTTGTTCTTCAGTAACATGTCTTGCTGAGTGAAGGTGATGTTAGGAATCACCTTGACAACACTATGGCAATGTGGGCAGACAGCAGGGTCCACCTTGGGCGGTTGCACCTGGGTGAGGATGGAATCCACATTCGGCAGAGCCTCGCTGAGGGCGTTCCAAGTCTCTTTGGAGAGACGAAGGAGCTCGAAGAGCGACAACCTGGCTGGAGTATTGGCAAGCTGTGCCAATATGATCGACCCTAATGCCGAGTCTCTCTTTAGAGGTTTGTCAAAGATAACCTCCTTCTGCCTCTGCTTATATGTCGCAGGGGCTTGAGGCGGACTTGCTTCTGATGCATCGGGAGTAGTTGGAGTAGCAGGTGGAGGTACTTCTTCCTCCAAAGCCTGGTGGTCCTCTCGCTGGTGAGCCAAGCGAATGGTCACCAAAGTGTCCTCAGTCGAGATAGAAACCAGACGACACGACTTGACTTTCTTTCCCTTGACAGAGCGTGCTACAGTCCGTATCATGTCTAGGGCAAGATCAGGATGGATCCACAAAACTTCGCCTCGGGGCATCGTAAGTGGAATGAGGCCTTGAGCATTGTCACAGACCGGTGGAAGGTTGACTACTTCTATTGTCGCCCTTGGGATGGGGACGACACCATCTTGAGTCTCTATTTTCAAAAAAAAATTTGAACTAGAGGGTGACCATGTTGGCGGTGACAGTCTTTTCCTCATAGTCGAGTGAGATGACCTTGGAGTCAATGAGACGCTGGATCTACCTCTTCAACACGTAGCAGTCGCATGTTGAATGGTGAACGTACTGGTGATAGTGGCAGTACTTTGGATTGTCCACCTTTTCTACTTCGTCAGGACGCTTAGGATACGGGAGTTGAAGCTTGCTATTGTCACGCCCCAGAACCAGAATACTGGAGAGCGGGGGCGAACATAGCCAGCTACGTATATTGAAATGACGTCCATCTCACTATACGGTCACGGCTGTCTAGATATGAGGGTTTACTGCAAGCCAACAGTCTCTTAAGGCCGAGCCTACTGTCTCAATCTCAAGCAAATAATATAATTACAAGATGTTTGACCACCAAATATACAATAAAAGGCGTCCCAAATATTACATATCAGCTGATCATGAAGCTAGTCATACAAAATGCTAGGACTAGCAAGAGTTGAGACATACATGATCAACCCTAGGATTTGTTAATCATGTTTACAGCCCATAGGCAGACAGTAAGTAAAGTGCATCGAGCTAACAGGTGCTCGTCGGCTAAACGCCTCAAAAGAATAACTTTACAATAGAGTGAGCGAAACAAAATAGAAAACCCACTCGTAGCCCGGGTTCCTTCTAGTCGCCACCATCGGGCTGGAGGTTCGGAAGATCCTCGGGAGCTGCTCCGAAATCTGGCCACACAAAACCAGCTGGGTCAAACCCCAGAAAGAACAAGTGCCACAAAGGAGGCCACGAAATAAGAACAAAAGCCAGCATATCAGAACATAAGTAAATGGAAGAAAAGTACAAGTAATAAAGAGTACAACAGGACAATAAATGGCTAGAGACGTAGAACCATTCCGGGAGCCGGTTACAACCCTTAAACCAAACAAGGACCGAGGCTGTAATCCTTCGCCTGAATAGCGCTTTGTCTCTATCCATTTATTGTTAGAGATAAGTAAAGCAATCATGTGCAAGAGTTCCAGGTACATGGGCTAGACAAGACTTAGACAGGGCTGGACTCCATCCATTCATAAGCGGCCAAGCAAGTACTACGGCTTACTACTTAACTAACTAGGGTTTTCACAAGCCTTAATTACTAACAAGATGCAAGTGAGAATTTCTCAGTCCCAAGCCCTGCAGACCATCCAGTTATCATTCCGCGGGTTGGGAGTATAGTTGGGTACATCGCCCTGGAGACTATATACCCTTAGGTGACTTAGAGGGTGCAACACATGACAGTGCGCTGGAAATGTGCTCTACTCGTCGGCAAGCTACAAGTCCAATTAAGAGCGCCCAGATAACGAGATTGCCTATGACTGGAAATTCTCCATGAACTATAGTTTGATCTAGTCATTAGCCTAATCCATATTCAGTATGAATCCCTGACCGTGGGAACCAGGGAGTCACGTCCTAGACATGATGCAAGACAAGACAAATGGATTGCACAAGCAAGCAAGCAGGAACACCCACGGTATCAAGTTTATTATAGGAGTCAAGTTAGCCATCGCAACAGCATCAAGATAAATCATATCAGGGTACTTGTCAGGAGTGCGCCACGACAGGCCACTATCATGTCAGGTTGGTCATGTCAGGAGTGCACCACTACGGGTCACTGTCGTGGTATGCTAGTTCCTTGTTATACCATGCCATGTACCATAGTCATTCCAAAACATATTAAGTAAAATCAAGTTCATGACAAAAGGCGTAAGGATATAAAATGGGCGTAAAATATCTAATAAAATATCAATATACAGGGCTAAAGAAGAGCCAAGCTTAAGAAAAAATAAAACCAAATCTCCATGATTGGACAGATTGCGCAAGGGTCCCTGGGGTCGGGTTGCGCAGGAGTCAAGTGCGCTAGGGGGCCAACTGCGCAGGAGTGAGCTGCGCAAAAGTCGGCTTGCGCAGAGTTGGTTGGCGCAGGGGTCAGATTGTACAAGAGTAAAGTGCCCGGGGATGGATGGCGCATGGGTCAGATTGCGCAAGAGTGAAGTGCGCGGGGATGGATGGCGCATGGGTCAGATTGCGCAAGAGTGAAGTGCGCGGGGATGGATGGCGCATGGGTCAGATTGCGCAAGAGTGAAGTGCACGGGGATAGATGGCGCATGGGTCAGATTGCGCAAGAGTGGAGTGCGCGGGGATGGATAGCGCATGGGTCAGATTACGCAAGAGTGGAGTGCGCGGGGATGGATGACGAATGGGTCAGATTGCACAAGAGTCCCTGCGCACCGGGGTTGAGTGCAGTTCACCATGGGGCAAGCTGCACGGTCGGCGCTGCGCTAAAGACCGCAGGCCGAGAGGAGGATGCGCAGTCCAGCACTGCGCTAAAGAATGCAGGCTACAATCTGCTACTCCAGGTCGAGAAGAACACCAAGAACACCAAGAATTCAAATTTTTATATCTTTGTCAAATCAAAGCTAAATCTAGATTTTCAAGGTTCTAACTTGAGTAAAATTGAATTCTCTTCCACATGAAAGCATCAAAATCTCCAAAAATACAACCAAAATAGATCAAACCATGTAAATCCAAAATTAAAGAAAACATAGATCTAGAACAATGGATACTCCAAATCATAAAATGTCAAGTTCTAATGTTGATCACCATGGCCTAATCTAGCTAATGAACAAATAAAAAGTGGTTCTCATGTGGTGGCAAGGTGCACTTGCCTATGGTATTGGTGGAGGAAGGAGGAAGAAGAAGAAGAATTTTAATGGAGGGAAGTAATGAGGAGAGAGAGTGTTAGGTGGGGATAATAAAGAGGGTGGGTTGTGGTGGAATGAATGTGGAGGATAACCAATTGTGGTCCAATACATGTTGAACTAAACCAAATCAAACTAAACCAATCCTTCTCCACAAAATGAACCAAGCCAGGTAAAAAAACCAATTACGAGAACCAAAATATGCAAGTCAAGCCACTTACAAGCACATGCCAAAATCTAAGAAGACAAAATACAGGTCCGAAATACGTATAAACCTGATAAAATATGTATTCCGAATACGGGTGTTACAGCTACCCTTCATCAACATGTGGAAGAGTTCCAGCGTGTCTTCATCGTTGAAGGAGTAGGTTTCCTTCGATTTTGGCGCTTCTGTCGGCTTCTAGTTTATTGATGCTGAACCTTTGGAGATGTTGACGGTCATGGCTTGCTTCCCTTTACAATCTTTGGGGACGGGGTTATTGCTAGATGAGTGCTTTCCATTGTCTTCGAGTGAGGGGAAACTTAATCACAGCAGTTGCGCATCCCGAGCCTTTCTTTCGGCTACATCCGCCTTGGTGATGAAAGATGTCCACCCTATGCATGAAGCACTGTGCCACAACTTGATCGCGGGGAGCATGTTTTTGCAGTACGAGTCCATGAGCATGGGTTCGGGCACACTAGGTGGTAACCTCAGAGCTGCCTGATGGAAGTGCTCGATATAAGAACGTGTAGGCTCTTTCTCCTTCTGGACAAAGTCCATGAGAGTAGACATCGTCATGTCCATTCCTCTTTCGTAGAATCGAGCAAGGAAGAGATGCTTCAAATTGTCAAACGACGAGATACAGTTGTCAGAGAGACTGCAAAACAATTCGTAAGCTACCCCCTGCAATGTCCCTACGAATAGATTCGTGAGTACAGCATCGTCTTTTGGCAGATGCCCAGTTACTAAGGCAAAGTACCTCAGGTATCTACGAGGAGACTCCTTCGCATCGAATAGCGTAAGTGTCTGCGACTTATACTTGGGTGGATATATGATATTATCCCATTCGGCATGATATGGTTGCCGAATCCCCATCTTTTGGAGTGATTCTTTCTTTTCTCAAGGCGTCGAAGCGAAAGTATAACTCCTTTAGAGCCTGCTGATGTCATTTGACATTGTGGGCCCAATCGTTGACGGATTAGATGACTGCTGTATTATTTGGTTTATGATAGAACTTGTGTAGGAGAAAGTGCATTGGATTCCCCATTCGTTCTCGGGTCTTGATTGACTGGAGCATAAGCGTTAGATGTCAATTTGTCCTTCATCTCCAGGACTATAGAAGTCAAGGCCTTCATAGTCTCACTCAACATATTTAGGCATGTCTCCAGGGCCTCTATACATTTTTGATGACTAGACACCTCACTGTTTTTTGTGTTGTCACCGTCGGCCATGAAAACAGACATCAGGTGCAGATAGATAGATGAGACGGTAGATATTTTACTCTCTGGTTCAGACAACTAAGTCTCGTCATCCTGAGGGTAGACAGGTAGCTTGTGACCGTCCTCTGACTCATTGTAATTGTTACCCCCAGCCTGTTGGTTGCTTGCGCCTACGGAGGTATTTGTGTCAGTTCTATACAATCCCTCACCGGGTTGGAATGAGGGATTGTCATGGATGGTGGGGGGTTGGCTACCCCAAGCCTGCGATAAGAGTACTTGAGTGCGGGTGTATTGGAATATACCAGTTTGGGCACCATCGATCTGTTGCTTCCAAGTCGGCCTTTGTATTTATTGGCCGAGATGGGAGGGTTCTTGGCAAGCTTTTTGAGAGATGGAGAACCCCGTACCGTATTGTATGACATAATGAGGAGTTCATTTTCTTATTCACTCGACGATCCTTTATCGAGTCTCTGATGTACAGACGCCATCGATTGTAGTCTTTGGAAGACAGACCGTCTCCTTGGTAGAGATGCTGCTATTTGGTAGCAGCAACAGTTGATGGTGATCTTGGTGCAGGTGTGCCTTGGACAGGCCACATTGTGCGCAGCAGAATCCACCTTCGCCTTGCGTTTGTGAGAAATCACTTTACGCTGATCAGAGGCATCCATTTTTATACTCCTTTCGTGCATACAGGGAAGCTGCACGCATGAATATGGACATGAAGGTAGCTTTCCTTTTCTCAGTTCTTGCGCGTGAGATACGCTTAGGTCCTGATTAGAGGGTTGCTGGGTGAGGCAGACTCACTTCATGCCTACAACAAAGCTGCTTGCATGAGCATGTTCCCACAGTTTGTGCCCCTGGCTTGAATCATGCACATGAGTGCTCAAGTGACAGTAGGGTTTTAATGGTCGAGGCATCGAAGCCCTTGAGCCATTTTTGTATAGCTTTCCATCGGCTGCACGCATGACTATCAATACGGGACTTTGGTCAGTTGTTGGTGTAGCACGTTGATCGTGCAAGACGTGTGCCTCCTTGGACTTCTTTCTACTACCCCTGAATGGTGCGTAGTATTCAGAGTCCAACTGAGTTGTCGACGTCGCACTTTGGTCGCGCAGGACGTGTGCTGCCTTGGATTTCTTCGTGTCATCCCCGGGAGTTGCATGGCACTTAGAATCCAACATGGATGTTGGCATAGCACGTTGATCGTGATGGAACTGGGGATTCCCAGGACCCTTCCTTTGGTGTGCGTATTGATCGATAGAAAGTTAAACAAATCTAATATATGTTCTAACCCTTCATAGGTGGAAACTAGGGTTCACGAATTATACATGTGGAAGAAAGAAGACAAGTAATTCCTGGCAATCTCGAGCGAACGACCCCAAGATCTTTTGCACATATTCCTTCCTCGAGTTGGACGTCGTATGGGCGACGATCTCCCAACCTTTTCTTCTCCTTAGCAGCCTTCTCTTTCTCTCCTTACGTGAATCACAAATTTAGAGAAAATTTTAGATTTCTGATCAGTAATCTGGCGGCCAGAGAATAGAGGATATATACAGGCTATGACAGGGACCATGGGGAGAAATTAGGGTTAGGCCTCCTAACGGATCTGGATATCCCGTGTTCAGCCCGAACACATAATCCAGGCCCATTAACAATAGCTCGGTCCACTAATGAGCTATTGTTGCACTACCTCCCTAATCCCAAATTATGTTTGTGGGTTCCTTTTATAATATGCTCGTTTGTCTCCCCATGTTAAGATATCGTATGTTCGTCGATCAAATCAAGTTATTGACAACTATATTGATTCGACATCTTTTATCCTTAAGTAGTACCGCTCAACTTTATTTGTCATGTCGAATATATTCTACCTGCAGGGTTTACATGACAATCCCTATGAGCTTCTTAAGAGGACATCATCAACCTGATGTATCGGGACATGGATTCCATTTATAATCAACAACCCATCATACATACAATATTATTACCCAATTCATAGAGGTTGTTGATCCATAATGAATCTTACTCTTTTATGAGTTAAAGTAATGCACACTGCATATACATATCCGTTATTATATCCAGATTAAGAGCACAAGCATCCATAATAACAGAGGTATTTGTTCTCTTATGTAGTCAGTACAAAGAGAACAACCTCAAGTGGTCATGTTCAATACACACAAAGTGTACTAGTGTAAACCTATAGTCAAGATAGACTAATACCAGATTATACTACAACCTTTCCAATAGATTGTCCAAGTCCATCTAGGTTGTGAACTATTTATATACTCCATAGAAAACTGATAATATGATCTTCTGTGTGACACCACACACCATATTATCTACAATATAGAATATCAGACATTTGCATTAACACTTGCAACAAATATAATATGTAAATATTTGCACATATGATTCTTATTCAAAATTTAAGGAAATAAGGTTACTACAAAAGTGATGCTTTTAGTATATAACCCTAAAAGATCACACATGGCACGTGATGTCTTAGATTTCATCACGCTACCCCTAGAAGGTACGTAGCGTTCAGAATCCAACATAGGTTCTCCTGAAGGATACATAGTTCTGTCAAGGACAGAAGTTCTATCCTGCGCAAACGTCTTTCTATGCGGGTGGGTAGCTACACCATTCTTTCTACGCTGCACCTTTGTCGATTGTGCGGCCAAGGAGTTGCCCTCTTCACTGTGCTTCTCAGCAACTGAAGTCGGTTTAGGCAGTACAGCAGTAGCGGGTGGAGGTCTCTTCGGGACTTCGTCGTTCAAGGAGGTTTGGAGTGCATCCCCCTCTATCTTGCCACTCGTCGTAGCGGCCTTGGGCACCCAGGTACGTCAAGTCTTCTTCGGTTTTATAAACCACTTCGAAAGGCTCGACTTCTCTTCAGATTCAAAAGCTTGCTGGTCAAAATGTACGACCAGTATCTTTTGGGAAGGCCCAAGCAAGTTATCGTCAGACTGGATCACCACCTTCTCGTCAGAGGAGAAAGAAGTCTCCAGCAAAGTTGCCATCTTATTTGCCATGACAAAAGTTATACGAACTTTTTGTATTCAAACGTATAAAAAGTATTAAAACGACTCATAAACAGGAGATTTAAGTACAAAATTTTCTAAGAAAGTATGACGGTGGAGATCGAGCACTACAGCGTCTCCTTTACTCCGTTGACGATCTGACGATGGCTTGAACTTGTAATAACTTTCTGAAGCTCGAGAGTGGTACTCGGGGTTGCTAATCTAGAAGATGCCAACCTATCTAATAAAGGCCAACTCCTTCAAGTTATATTTTAGCACATATGCGATGTGCATAGGGTTTTTCTTGGCGCGCAGGAATACTGCGTGTGGAGATATGAGAGATCTGTTGTAACTGCACGGTGAGGGCTGCTGCTGAGCTGACACGTGGCGAATGTTGAGATTCTCTTCTATCAAGATCTCGGGTGGTTATCTATTAACCGAATAAATGACACATGGTGTGTGCTTATGGCTCGATAATCTTGATCGGTTAAAGCCGAGTAGGTTTTGCTCCTATCCATAGAGTCGAATTTTGTCCCTATCTTTGGGGTAGCGGTTTAAACAAACCGATTGGATATTTTCCTTGTCAACAGAACCAAACTTTATTCCTATCTTAGGAGCGATGGTTTAAACAAACCGATTGGATATTGCTACTATCAACACATTCTGATCTCAGGATCGGCAATTTAAATAAACCGATTGGATCATATCTGTCACCTCTGTTTTCCGTATATGTATTTCTACTATACGTGTACGGGATCCTGTCCAGTATTTTTACTTGTCTTGTCTTGCTAGCTGATTTTGATTTAATCTTGTTTAGGTTCATCATGGTTTAACTTGGTTTATTTTGGTTGGCTTGGTTTATTTTGGTTCAACATGCTAACCCCCTACCTACCACCATCCCCATTTATAAATCCCACCTACTTTTCTCTCTCTTCATTACTCTCCATAACTTTTTCTTCTTCTCCTCCATTAAAAACCTCTGCCCCTCCATAGGCAAGTGCACCTTGCTCTCACTCAAGAACCCATTTGGATGGTTCTAATGGTTTTCTAGCATGATTCTCTTCCACTTTAGAACTTAGAATTTACCATTTTAAAGCATAAATTTTTTATAGATCTAAAAAATTGTTTTTTTTGGAAACTTGAAGTTTTGATCTATTTAACTTCTTTATTTGCATGTTTTGATGGTTCCATATGGTAGAGAATTTTATTCTAACCTATTTTGACCTAATGAAGTCCGAATTTGGACTCCGGATGGAGAAATGGCGGAGTTTTGAAGTTTTCGGCCATGGTTCGTTCTTCCTGTATTCGTCGGGAAGACGAACAGTGCACTGCTTGGGCGCATGGACCTGTCATGCGCCCAAAGCATTTCCCCCACTCATGTGGGCGCATATGCCTCTATGTGGGCGCATAGGGTGCCACATGTGGGAGCATAGTCTTGTGTTGGCGCATAAGCCTTCACGACTTGTCTCCTTGCATCTATTCACCCTTAGCCTTTGGCCACAAGGGTCCAACCCATGCTTGGGCACATAAGGCACTCATGCTTGGGCGTATAGAGTGTATTACCCCCTATGTGGGTGTATATATGAAGCCATTGTGGGTGCATGACTGGGGTATGGCACATGGCCTTCACCCGTAATGCACAAACCCCTTCTCCATTCCTTGTTACTTGGCCATGCAAGTGCCTTGGCCATGTAGGCACCCATGTTTGGGCGCATAGCCCCCCTAATGTGGGCGCATAGAAGCCCCCATATGGGCACAGAAGTCCCCTTCACTTGGGAACATGGATGCCCATGATCCTCATGCTTTTGTTTTGCATGTTTCGGCTTATCACATCTTTTACGACTTGTGATTTTATGCAATTTTTTTGCTATTGATCTTCATGACACGACATAACTCGTGCGTGCCATGACTAGGCATGGCACGACTCGACACGGCATGACTTATGCAAGTCGCGGTACGACTTGGCACGATTTGCACAATTTTGTTTGATCGTGGCACGGCTTTCTATATTTTTGTTAAATAGAAAATCGTGGCATGACTTGTGCAAGCCGTGGCTCGGCTTAGCAACGATTTAGCATTTTTCCCTTTTGCCATAATATGTGTTTTTATCTATATGCTGCCATGTCCCTTGGCTTTATTTTATTTCATGCTCTAAGCTATGTTGTCTTCCTTACATCGGTGACCCGTTAGGGTGCACTCAGGATATGTCTCTTCTGCTTGCATGATGATCTGCTATGATCACAACCATAATGTGCTAACACAAAGGATGAATGACATGTAAAGAGCCATGATGGCGGCCCATCATGGCGCGTCCCTAACAAGTAATAAGTACAAGTAACATGACATGATAGTGGCCCGTTGTGGCGCACTCCAGACAAAACATGACAAGTAACATGACATGATGGTGACCCATTGTGGTGCACCCCTGACAAGTAACCTTGACATATAAACCCATGAACGCTGTTGCGACGGCTAACTAGATACGCTAGTAAATTCTCTTCTTGAACACCATGGGTGACTGTATTGTATGTGCTTGTAAGAGCTACCAGTCTTGTCTCGCATCATGTCTAGGACATGTATCCCTGGTTACCACGGTCTGGGATTCATACTGAATTTGACTAGGTTAATGACTAGATTGATCAAGTAGAGCATATAGAGAGGTATTCCGGCTACAGGCAATCTCGTTATCTGGGTGTCTTCTTTGATGGACTTGTAGCCTGGCACATTTCCAGCTCACTGTTATGTGGGGCACTATATGAAACGATTAATATGCACACTGTTATGTGTTGCATCCAAGTCTCCTAACAAGTTAAGACAACTCATAACATGAACCTTGCGCCTGGATAACCTGGATGGTCTGCAGGGCTTATGGCAGTAGGAATATCTCGTTGCATCTTGCTAGTAACTAGGCTTGTGATAACCCTAACTAGTTAACTATCAAGCCGTACTCTTGCTTGGCCGTGAATGGTGGATGGAGTCCCATCTTGTCTAGTCTTGTCTAGACCCAGTACATGGTTACCTCTGGACATGCTTGTTTATGCTTTACCTTATCGATAATTGGTTAGAGGCTAAGTTCTGTTCAGGTAAAGGGTTACAACCTCGGTCCTTTTTTGGTTTAAGGGTTGTAACTTGGTTATCGGAATAGTCCTTTAGTTATCTTATCATTTATCATCATGTTCTCTTTAACTCATGTCTTGTGTTATTTCATCAATGACTTTATGTGCTGATATGCTGGTTTTTAGTTCTTAAGTGAAGCCTCCTTTGTGGCACTTGCTCTTTCTGGGGTCTGACCCAGCTGGTTTTGTATGGCCAGATTTCAGAGCAGCTTCCGAGGATCTTCCAGCCTTCCTGCCAGATGGTGACCACTAGAAAGAATCCTGGCAATGAGTGGATTTTTATTTTGCTCTTCCACTCTATTGTAAAAATATTCTTTTGAGGCGTTTAGCCGCCGACCAAGTGTTAGCTCGTTTGCAACTTTACTTACTGTCTGCCCACGGGCTATAATATGATTGACAAATCCTATGGTTGATCATGTATGACTTAAACTCTTGCTAATCTTCGTATTTTGTATGACTAGCTTCATGATCATCTGAATATGTAATGTATGGGACGTCTTATTTTGTATGTCTGGTAATCTACCATCTTGTTACATTTACTAGCTTGCTTGAGATTGAAACACTAGGCTTGTTCTTGACCTTAAGAGACTGATGGCTTGTAGTAAACCCTCCTGCATCTAGACAGCCGTGACCGTATTGCGAGGTGGGATTCACTTCAAGGTACGTAGCCTGTTGTGTCTGTCCCCCGCTCTCCAGTATTCTGGTTCTGGGGCGTGACACGGTTTAAGTGGTGGCCCATGCAGGTCTTGTAAATCAAGATGTGTGAGGATTTTATCGGATAGATGTCTCAATCAGCACTCGTCCTTGATCTCTACTCGTGTCTTCTAATCTTCCTGAAATCTTGATCTGATCACATGCTTATATTCTTGATCTATCATGGTCCTTCCTTATTGTTTCCTATGTCGTTTCTTCTGCGGTATTATTCCTGGTCCTACCGATCGGTAAGGCAGAGTACCTCCCGTGGACCAGCAGCAACCTGGAGATCAAGCCTAGTATTCAGGAGTAGCCTCCAGAGTCATGCCTAGTGGGGGTCAAGAGCCACTAGTTCAGCCAATCCAGCCTGTAGAGCCTGACGATGGAACCTTGGTGGGTATCATCAGGACATTGCTCGTATCTCAAGATCGTCGGGGCGATGCCCTATACCAGGCAGTATAAGCTGCTATGGGTCGTATAGGTTATCAAGGGAACAGTACAGCAAGCAGTTTCAAGCGTTTGAACCATTATTTCTTCGATGGTAGTGAGGACGCTATTGCAGCTGATGAATGGCTCCAGGACATCGAGATTATCTTGGATGCAGCCAAGACTCCAGAAGAAGAGAAGGTAGCTGTGGTGCGTCTGCAGTTATTGGACCTAGCCCGCACCTGGTGGGTGATGATAGCAGTTGGGTTGGCGATGCCTGTTCCGTGGACGATATTCAGTGATAAGTTCCAGATCAAGTACTTCGATGTTGTAGCTCGGCACGACCTACAGACGAGGTTCACCAGTCTCAGGCAGATGAGCAGGACGGTCGATAGATATGCGGCCGAGTTTTCAAGACTGAGTCGGTTCGCTCCCACCTTGGTGGCAACCGAGTTCCATCCAGTACAGCGGTTCCAGCAGGGGCTCCACCTAGAGATCATTCTAGCAGTGGAGGAGTTTGAGCATCGAACTTTTGATGCCTTCTTGCGAGCAGCAAAGAGGCATGAGTATAATTCTCAGAGGATAGTGGATAGAACTGGCGGGCGGAAGCCGTCCCATGGTCAGATGACCCAGTCCGCAGCACCAGCCCCGACAGCTAGGGCCTTGACCATTGGAGCTCCGAGGAGGGCAGCATCAGTTATGTCGATTCAGCACTCAACTCTGACGTAACCTCAGCAGCAGAAGCGAAGGCAGTCTTCCATAATGGGCAGCATTTATTGTGGAAAGCCAGGGCATGTAGTATCAAAATGTCGCCGAGCACAAGGATTGTGTTTGGCTTACGGGGCATCGGACCACATGATAGGGTCCTTCCACAGAGAGCCGGTTCATCCTCATCGGCCCAGACTAGTCCCTCGGTGAGGGGACCTGTACCAGTACAGCAGCAGTAGTACCAGCCTTCGAGGCCATTGTCGCCTCAGGCCCAAGCATTCCAGCAGCAGAGAACGCAGCAGTATGCCCAGACCCAGGCTCAGAATCAGAACTGCCAAAGAGGTTTCCATCAAAGGAGACCAGCACCCAGAGGGCAAGGTCAGGTGATGGCTTTGACCGTAGAGGAGGAGTTGGCATCAGGTGAGGTGGTGGCATGTACCATTCTTGTTAACTCTTTTCCTGCATCAGTATTATTTGATTCAGGTGTATCGTATTCATTTATGTCTGCACGATTCCCAATACAGATAGGATTGGAGCCTAAGTCATTATCAGTAAGGCTCAATATACTTACTGGTAACAGTCTAATGGGAGTAGATAGAGTATTTTCCTCGTATCGAATCGTAGTTAGCGGTAGAGAGTTTTCTGCTAGGTTGATAGAATTCCCGATGGCCGATTATGATGTGGTCCTAGGAATGGATTGGTTGAGGGACCAGTATGCTAGAATAGATTGCCATATCGACTAGATTATTTTTAGTATACCTGGTGAGCCAGAGTTTTTATTTCTTCGAGGCAGTGTAGAACCTTCTTCCGTAGCGTTGCGGATGGCAGTAGCAGTTCAGTTTCCCAGAATTGTAGAAGAGTTTCCTGACGTATTTCCCGAAGAACTTCCAGGCATGCCCCAGAGAGAGAGATCGAATTCACCATTGATTTGATTCCCGAATCAGCACCAGTGTCAGAGAGAGTCTATAGGATGGCACCTTCAGTGTTGGAGATCTTGTACAAAATAATTGAAGAACTTAGAACTGTTTGCCATTAAAATCTTTTGATGTAATTTCAATACAAACAGAACAGTGTTACAATGTAGGACTTAGACGTAGTCCTAGGAGTACACTTTTGTTTATCTAGGTCCCTTGTGCCGATGGAGCGAGTGGTAATGCGTTGACTCCGTTGACGATCTGATGACGATTCTCGGTTCTCTGAAGGTCGGAGTTGCTCTAGATACAGGAGCTTGCGGAGAGGAAGAAGACGTTGAGTGTTTGTATCTGCCTCTCTGTATATGTATGTCGATGGTTGTGCGATGTGTCTCTATATGTGTGTGTATCAGAAAGAGATGATCCCTCTATTTATAGCTTTGCAGGCTGGCAGCTCATGTGCGCATGTAGGATGCGCCTGTACGCGGGGACGCCATGTGATAGTTGCTGATGGAGGCGCATGGGCGATGCACTCTGATTGAGGAGTTGAACCCTTCTTGTTGCTGTCGTGGGCTGCGGTAGAGCTGACACGTAGCAATAGAGAAGATCTTTTAGTTGCTGAGATCTTGGGTGATTAGCACCCCTTTATAGGCTGAATCAAGTCAAAGGACGCGTGTCGTAGGTCCATGGCTCGAAGATCTCGGATTTGGTGGGGAGTGATCTGATAGGATACGTCTGGGATTGGGCGCATGAGGAGACTTTGGCTCGCAACCTTTAAGAGTCATGAACCAGTCGGGGCGCATGGCTTTTGAGGCGCATGCGGGGCTTCAGTAGTGACTTTACTTTTGTCTTTAAGGATCAGAGAAAAGTCCGAGGCGCACGGCTTTTGAGGCGCATGCAGAGATTTAGGCGCATGGCTGCGGAGGCGCATGCGAGATGGTTGGGAAGCCACGTGACTTGCAACCGCCATAGGGGAGTAATGATGATGCTGACGTCGGTGACGCTTTATTTTCTGAAAAAGCTATCAACTGTTCAGTCCTCGGGAGACGTGCTGCCAACTCTGTCAGACTTCAGCATTTTATATTCTTTGACAGGTGATGGGTTATTGAGTGGGCACATCGATCGGCGTTCCACTAGGCGCATGGGGACGCATGGGGGCGCATCCTTATGAGGCTAAGGGGCACGTCAGTATGATGCACGGTCTGGCCGACGTATCCGCTTTGTATGACACGTCTTTATGGGCCCGACTGTTACGTTCTTCGAGTGCTTTAAATAGCCGTTCTTGACTTGGCTGAATTCGAAGCGTCAGGTTCATCACCATTTAATGCAAATTTATTACACGGGATTCAGAGAGCCAGCCACTTGGCGCATGGGTTTGATTTACCCGGCCTATAAATAGTGGCATGGAGAGGGTTTGCTTCTCGTTCTCTCACGTCCTCCCGAAATAAACTTTTTTGCTCGAGCACATTCTGTTGACGATATGCCTTCGAGGGTGAAGATGCGACGCGTTGTTTTTATTGATGCACTTAAATGTGACTGTTACATCCAAAAGTCGGAGTTGAGGGCTTCTGAGGCAGGCAGAAGGTGCCTGTTGCATCCAAAGATCGGGGTGCTCGAGCCTCGTCTCCGTTACGCTGGAAGTGCTGCAGATCGGAATTGCGGTGCCCTAATCATCTTCCTTGGGCTTTGGGAGAGCTCCTCCTCCCGCTAGAGTGGGTGTTGCCCATTCTGGTTGGGTCGAAAGCTGCTCCTTTAGCCGCAGGTTGATTTACGGTGCTCTTCTCTTCCTTGGTTTGAAGAGCTCCTCCTCCAGGTAGAGGGTTGATTGCCACCCTCGTTCTGCTCAATAAATGCTTCATTAGTCGAAGTATTTCATGACATATATGCTGACACTTCATGATGCGCTTGACTGGGACGCTGAAGGGCGGCACATAACTGAGCTGCTGAATGCACATAACTGAGCCGCTGAAAGGATGCACATAACTGATCTGCTGAAGGGATGCGCCTGGCTGAGAGCGCATGGCGAGATGCGCATGTTTGAGAGTGCATGGCGAGATGCGCCTGTTTTGAGAGTGCATGGTGGTTGCTGCGCCTAGCTATAGACTTAGGGTCTTTTCTTTGTAGAAATTATCCTTTGTACGACTCTTTTTAAGACATGTAACAGACTTTTATATGAAATAAAAGTCTTCTTTTAATGTCTATGCTTTACTGTGCCAAGTACTTCATGTGAGCTCCCTGGCGCATGTGATGTTAGGCGTATAGGATTTCTGGTCCTGAAATTCCATGCTTCTACAAGACCCCCTTCAAAGTTTTCAAAACTTTTTGTCAAGTTTTGGAATACTTTGAATAAGAAGCATGGTGGCATCTTCTACGGGGTGTATGACTGTCCGGGCGCATGATTATTCTGCGCATCAGTGATGGGGTGCATGCTCCTCTCAGTAAATACGAATGATGATCTTTTTGGATTTATTTGCAGTTATCTCCTCACAGAACACGAAGCGGCGGCTGAGGTCACACTTCATCGGTTCACGCGTGCGACTGGGCCTATAAATAGGCGTGGGATGGAGAGAGAGAGAGAGTTCTTCCTCTCTTTGCTTTCTTTTTTTTTTCAGAGTTCTTCTTTTGAAAAACCCTAACTTTCTTCTTTGAAGAAATGGCTTCCAAGACTCCTCGCGGCGGTAATGGCAAGGGGAAGGAGCTTGCGGAGTTCGTCGAGGAGGACATTCCTGTCACCATTGTGACTCCGGCCGACGTTCGACCTTCGGTGACGGATGGGTGTCATCTTTCAATCTTTTTAGACGAGTTTGGAGCACATGGCTGAGTGTTGTGCCCTAACTCTTTGCTGCCAACGCGCATGGACTTCTGTCCTGATGATGCGCCAAAGCTATTCCGCTGACGCGCATGAGTTTAGGCCCTGATTATGCGTCGAGGTTTTACTGCTAACGTGCATGGGTTTACACCCTGATGATGTGCCGAAGCTTCACTGCTAACGCACATGGGTTTAGACCCTGATGATGCGCCGAAGCTCCAATACTGACACGCATGGGTTTAAACCCTGATGATGCGCCAGGCTGCTTGACACACTCTATCTTCTTAAAGAATTTTGCCTGACTTTTGTTTTTGTTGTGTCTGTGTCGATGACTATCCCTTTGCTGAATAAAGTCCTTCTGGATGCTTCTCTTTGTCAGATGGGAGTTGATTTCGACGAGGAAGTTATTAATCCCGTGAAAGATGGTATCCTACTGAATCAGCCACCCGAGAGAATGTTGCAAATCCAGAATCAGTCGCCTGTTTTCATCCAGAGTATGATGGAGAACGGCAAGCTGGAATCTGCTGAGTCCGAGGAAGTGACCTTCTTGAAACCTGCCTTTATGTTCGATGACCGACTGATCTCCACTGAGGCGAAGATACTGAAGATCAAGGAAGACTGGTTCTTCTCTGCGAAGGGCATGGTTCTGTACATGCGATAACTCGAATGCCAATTGCCACTGACGGCCTTCTACCGTTTAGCTTCCAAGAGAAGGATGTCATGGGAACTTACTCCTTCTCAAGGAGGGGTAGTGGGGGGTACTCTTTCGATTGACGTTACTTCAAATCAAAGGGATACCTTGGCCGCCTCGGGAGCAGGTCCCTCATTCAGTTGCCGAACTTTGTGTCCTGGAAGCCTTTATAGTGAGGTCCCTAATGACACCTTTGCCTTTAGTACTTCGACCTTTGCAAATCGGATGATAACATCGAAGGTTATGTATCCGAAAGGTAGCTTTAGGGTTGAAGGTTGGTGTCACCACGTGCTAAAGTGGGACGAGTATACCCTTTCGGTGTTATCGAAGTTCAAGGCTGAGCTTAAAGAGATTGGGCTGACGGCCGCTATCCGTGCCACACAGGCCGGCGTGGACCTCAACAAGCATATGTTTCTTGCACTCTTGGAGACGTTTAATACCCAGACTGGCACTTTCTTTACTCCAGTGGAGGAGTTGGGACTGGCTCTCCATGAGATGTACGAGGTGTCCAAGCTTCCCTGGGGCTCGGAACCGTACGAGGAATACTTTCCCTCAAACGAAGAGATCGTCGTTCTGGAAAGGTAGAACCCGAAGATGATGGCTGTTTTCAAAAAGGTGGCAAGCCATCATTATCTGATGCAACGGAAGGACAAAGGCAAGTCTCAGCCTCATGTAACTGCTTGGAGGGATTACGTCTTCAAGCAGGATTTGGCGGATTCCTCAAAGATCCAGTTTACAACTCCGCAGGGGCTGAAACCCGCAAAAGTAACTTCTGAAATGAGCCGACTAGACGAGAGGGCCCCCCGTTCAAATGAGAGTGACAAAGATGCGTACAGTTATTTCTGGCACTGTGTGCACCGGATGTCATCCAAGGCAGTATTGACTGCATACTTGATGATATGGCTCTGGGATTATTTGTTCTCGGGCAGATCTAGCTCTGTGGAGAGGGTAAACCAGAACCTTATTTTGCCAGCAGTGAAATTGGTTTTTGGTCGCCCTTTGGCTCTCCTCCCCGTGATGGTGTGTAACCTGTTACGGGGCTTGAGGACTTTTGTTGATGATGTGATCCATGGGAGAGGTAGGAAAGACAACTTTCCCCGGGCCGAGCTACCATTCCATTATCTGATGGGATGGTTGATTCTGCATCACCCGAACATGATGAGTCCAGGTCCTGAAGAGGATTACGTTGAAGGTGACGCCTTTATCCGCCGCTTCTACAAGAGGAAGTGGTTGTACACCGGCGTCCCCGTCTGCAGGAGAGTCTTATGTTACCTTCAGGGGTGGGAGATCATCAAGGTCAGTCCCATCTTCAAAGATTTCGAGGCTGACCAAGATTTGGAAGATACTGGTGAGGATGAGATCACTCTGCCGAAATAGGGATTTTTTTGGTTGCAGAGTATCCGGCCTTCCCACTTGGTCTACCGCAACCAAAATAGGTGTTATCTGGAGCCATATCAGCCAAGCCGGTTTGCTCGACAGTTTGGTTACACCCAGTTGATGTTACATAACCCCAGTAGCAGTCTAGGGTTTGCTGGGAGTTTACTGGATGGAGCCCGGGATTGGCAATATTACAATGCCGGGTGCACTAGTGTTCGTTTCAATACGCCAGTTCACAATCCTCGGCCACAGATCTTGTATTCGGCCGTTAAGCTGTATTCCACCATAAATACTGTACCTCCTGATTATGATAGGGAGACCAGTTTCATCATTGGAACTCAGTTAGAGGCTACGAAGAACATGTTGGTGGTGGCTCGGTCATATCGTCTACCAGAGTTGGCGGGATATCTGGCTGCTGCTGTAGCATCAACGGAAGGTATTCGGGAAGATCCCCCTGCTGGAAAGAGGTTGGCTGACCCCGAAGTCGGTTTGTCTGTACCAAAAAGGCCGAGAAAGACGACGACTCCAAAGGCTATAGGAGTGTTGTCTGTAACGCTAATAGAATAAGTTCCTGTTGAGGTAAAGTCATTTTCCATAATCTGGCTCCTTCTGTCATTTTTTTATGACATATGTTTTCCTTTTGTAGGAACCATTGAAGAAGAAGACCCAGGCTTCAAAACCGGGCGTCAGTAAACCGAAGGAGGTGGCAAGCTCTTCTGATGAGCATATTCCTCCGATCGTAATGTCTCCCGTGGGGGAGAGTCCTGACAATGTCGTTCCGGCAGAGATTTCAGTATCTCCAAATTATGTTGGAAGGGAAGCTGAGGTTGAAGCAGTTCCCGAAGTGGTGCAAGCCGTCGTGGAGGCCTTGGACGTTGAGGGTCCAGTAGATACGGGACTTCCAGATGAAGAAGTGGAGTGGAGTTCGTCGTCTTCAGATGACGTTCCTCCAGAGATGCGTGAGTCTGTTGCGGGGGCAATAGACGTGATTGAAATAGAGGAGAGGATTGATTCCCCTCCTTGTCATGATGAGGGGAGGTCGGCTATAGCGTTGCCGAGCCCTACCCCAGGCTCAGCAGTGGAGGCTGAGGTGGCTGCCAACTGGGAGGTAGCGACAGATTCTATCCCCGAAAAGGGATTTAATGAGAAGGGGGAGACTCGTCTGTCGAGCCCGACCCCAGAGGACGTGTCCCGTCAGGAAACGGGAGCTGATCCCGCTAGCCTGCCAGAGGAAGGCTCTGTGCTGGTTACAGGTCGCACCTCGGTGGTGAAGGAGGCAACTCCAGATGTTGATAGTCCCCTTGAGATAGAAAAGGGCAAGGGCTTGCTGGTGCAGGAGCCCTCTGTTGCTTCTTCGACTTGGGGGACGATATCGATACCCCACCCAACTCCTTCTGCTCTTTTGGCATATCGAGCTAGTAGCGTAATTCAAGTTCCTGGTGCGAGAGGGTCTGCTGAGGTCAACGTTCCAGCCTCGCAGATTGAGGTCGGCGGGTCCTCTTCAGGTCCGCCATCCAGGACAGCTCCTCCAACTCCTGCCATGATACCACAAGTGCTGGCGGATGCGGATGAGTACGTGATATTCATCGTTGAGGCAGTGTACAAGATTCTACAGAAGGGTGTATCGACAGTGATGAACGCCAATAGAAGTTTCGTGATGGCAAAATCTATGGCTCTTCCCCACATCGGTCTGATACATCTTTACCAGGGCCATGATCATATGGCTGAGATTCTGGATGCTTCGGTGGCCGAGCTGGACCAGCTGCTTTTCGAGTTTCAGTGTATCCAGCGAAATGATCTCTCCGCCCTGATAGGCACGAAAAAGGAGAAGTTGATCGCTGAGGCTGAGTCCTCTTATCAGGCCACCGTGGGTGTTTGGAAATGCGAGGTGGCTGAAACTGAGGCTACGGTGGAGAGGCTATCTCAGTCCACGCAGGAGAAGGTGGAGTTGCGGGCCACGTTGGACGCAAGTATAGCAGAGGTTGATGCCAAGATTCACCTCCTTGAAGACCAACGGGCCCAACTCTTATTAGATGCTGAGCGAGTCCAGGCTGAACATATCGCATCTAAGGTGGAGGAAGCAGCTTTCACCCGCCGGGCTCTTACGCTGACTCAGCAGCGGCAACAGTTGGACAAGAAGCATGAGGATGATACTTATCTTGAGGCCATAGAAACGATGTGTCAAGAAGCCGAACGCCGGGTCCTGGCGACCGTAGAGACTCGGGCGACAGACTTGAAGCATCGGATTGAAGAGCTTTCGGCCAACCCCAAGGATGTTTAAAGATTATAGTCTCTCTTTTTTGTGTAATTTGTAACTCTTGCTGTGGGTGTAATCCTTTATTTTTGAATAAAGAATACAGAGTTTTTTTTGTGGTGTGTTCATTTTTGCTGTCATGAACTTGATAATTTGTGTGGACCTATTATCTTTTGCGCACCTTGGTTTTTTAGGTACAGATAATAGTTCGAGAGAACAGACATGTTTGCTCAGAGGTGATGTGGACATGGCAAATATGGGATTCAAATGATAGAATCTTCCTACTCAGAGGTGTTATGGACGTGGTAGGAATGACTCTGGAGGGATACGCGGAACTACTCAGAGGTAATGTGGACGTGGAAGTTCTATGATCAATGTACGACAATGCAGGGGTTGTCTGTACGGGATGTTTACTCAGAGGTAATGTGGACGTGGTAAACATGATGGGTAGCGTAGTCTTACGGAGCGTAAGATTCTGCTTTGTAGGGTGTAGGGGAACAACTCAGAGGTAATGTGGACGTGGTTGTCCTTCTACTGGAAGATAGAACGCCACGGAACAGCTGGGTTCCAGAAGCGTAAGATTTTACAGGAGGTGTACGTGAGCCCTGATGATTGGGTCCACAGACTCCCTTGTTGGGTGGAGATAGAAGTACAAGTCTGAAGGATGTCAAGAGTAGTAATTCTTTAGGAACTTTCCATTGATGGGCATCATGAACAAGTCCCCATTGGATTTGGCGAGGAGGTAGGCATCGTTTGAGTATACCGTCTCTATGATAAAAGGCCCCTCACACTTGGACTCAAACTTTCCTGGTGTCTTGTGAGTCAACACCATCGGTCTCCTGACTGCCAGAACCAGGTCGCCTACTTGGAAAGTCCTCTGCTTGACCTTCTTATTGAAAGCCTGTGATATACGGGCTTGATAGAGTTCGATGCCTTGTTGGGCAAGGAGACATTTTTTGTCAAGTGCCTCCAATTCTCGCAGACGGCGACGTTGATTGTCTTCTTCCGTGAGTTGATTTGTGATCCTACACGGAGTGAGGGTATCTGGATTTCGAGAGGCAGTACCACTTCGCTCCTGTAGACCAGGGAGAATGGTGTATTGCCCGTCGGGGTCCGTACCGTTGTGCGGTAGGCCCAAAGGCATTCGTCGAGCTTTTCGTCCCAGTCGCGTTTGTTGGATGACACAACCTTTTTTAGTAGTTTAACGATAGTCTTGTTAAACGTCTCGGCCAATCCGTTTGCTGTCGGATTGTAGGCGGTTGATGCCACGTTTTGAATGTGATTCTTGTCACAGAATCTGCTAAAAACATGGCTGATGAACTGAGGACCGTTATCGTAGATAATCCTCCAAGGTACCCCGAAACGGTAGATGACATGGTGCTTGATGAAGCTGATCACCCTAGAGCTCTTCACTTCCGCAAGTGGAACTGGTTCTGCCTATTTAGAGAAGTAGTCGGTGATGGCTAAGATGAAGCGGTGTCCTCTTGATGAAGGAGGGGTGATTGGTCCTACAATATCCATGCCCCAGGCTTCGAAGGGCCAGGAGGCGACCATAGGATGTAATGGTTCTGACGGTGTATGGATGAAGTCAGCGTGAAGCTGGCACGCATGGTACTTTTTAGCATAATCGACAGCATCGACTGCCATGGTTGGCCAATAGTAGCCCATGCGTCGCAGTCGATCTTGCAACTTTGGGCCAGGTTGATGGGCCCCGCAGGTTCCATCGTGAGCTTCTCGAAGGGCTTCGGCTGCTTCTTCGTTGGATAAACATCGAAGGAGAAGTCCATCGTAGGAGCGCCGGTACAGCGTTTTAGTAGCTGTATCGTAATAGAACTGAAGTGAGCGCCTCCTCACTGAGACGGCTTCTTTCCGATCCTCCGGGAGAATTTCGTCGACAGCGAAGTCGATGAACGAGAATCTCCAGTCTCGGACATTAACACCAGCACTTGTTGACATGGCATGGGACATTTATGAGCAAGGTTGTTTTTAGGACAGACCAAGTCTCGACCAACTACCGTGACGTAGTGTTGAGTCCCAAGGGGTGCTGCCAATGAGGCTGCGAGGCCAGCCAGAGCGTCAGCCTCTAGATTTTGTAAACGAGGTACATGTTCGATAAAGAACTTGGTGAAGGTTGAAATGATGTTCAATGCAACTTCTTGGTAAGGAATCAGATATTCATGGCGAACTTCGTATTACCCTCTCACCTGGTTAACGACGAGTTTTGAGTCGTCGTAGGCTTCCAGATGATCTACCCCCAACTGTTGTGCCAGCTGGAGTCCCATGATGAGAGCATTGTACTCGGCAACATTGTTGGAGCATGGCTTCGAAAGGGAGTAGGCACGCTGGATGACCAGCTGATCGGGGGAGACTAGGACTACCCCCACACTTGCGATGATTTAGCCTTTAGGGCCTGTTCTTGACGCGCCATCAAAAAACATCCGCCAGACGGAGCTTTCTTTGGTGACGTTTGATTCTTGGACCTTATCCGGGATGTCTTCATAGAGTCTGGAGGACTCTGGGATGGGGTATGCAGCTAAAAAGTCGGCCAGAGCCTGACCCTTGACGGCTTTTTGTGGAACTAACACCATGTTGTATGGCGTTAGCAGGATTGCCCATGTAGCTAGCCGGGAGTTTAATGACCCTGGCTTCGTCATAAGAACTCTGAGTGGATTGACTCGGGAGATGACATGAATCGTCTGGCCCGAGACATAATGGCGAGTCTTCTGGATGGCAAATACCAAAGCTAAACACTCTTTTTCAACTGGGTTGTACCGGTGTTCGGCCCCGATCAGTGTTCTATTGAGGTAGTAGATAGCTTGCTCATAGCCTGTATTGCTGTTCTGAGCAAGCAGAGCGCCGAGGGAACGATACATGGCACGGACGTAGAGGAGAAATGGTTTGCCGACGACGGGTGCCACCAGGACCGGCGGGCTCGTCAAGTAAGCCTTGATATCGTCGAAAGCTTTTTGGCATTCCTCTGTCCAGACGTAAGAGACTCCCTTCTTCATGAGCTGGGTGAAGGGTTGACATTTTCCGAAAAGGTTTGCTATAAACCTTCGGATGTATGCCAGATGCCCTTGCAGGCCTCAAAGTTCTCGGAGGTTCTTCGGAGGGTCCATGTCAAGGATAGCTTTAGTCTTCTCGGAATCGACATGAATGCCTTTTGCCGTGATAATGAATCCCAAGAACTTTTCGCTAGAAGACCCAAGGAAGGATTTAGTGGGGTTCATCTTGAGTTGATGCGCTCGCATGAGATCGAAGACTGTCTTAAGTTCTTGTCGGTGATCTCCTTTGAGACAGCTCTTGACTGCAATGTCATCAACATAGCATTCGACTGTCTTGCGAAGATGTTGACAGAAGATGGTGCTCATAGCTCATTGGTATGTCGTACCAGTATTCTTCAAGCCGAAGGGCATCACTGTCTAGCAGAAGACCCCCTTCGGAGTCCTGAATGACGTGTGTTTTGCGTCATCGGGGAACATCTTGATCTGGTTGTAGCCCGAATACCTATCCATGAAAGACATGCGTTCGAAGCCACATATGTTGTCGATCATCACGTCGGTAATTGGAAGTACGAATTCGTCCTTCGGGCAAGCCGTGTTGAGATCCCTGAAGTTGATACAGACTCGTATCTTTCCATTCTTGGTGACAAGGACGATGTTGACCACCCAATCCGGGTGTTGTTCTTCACGGATAATCCCGCTGGTCAGGAGTTTGTCTACTTCCTGATCGATAGCGTTCATGATGTCAGGACGAAAACGTCGTTGTTGTTGCTTTATAGGCTTGGCATCAGGAAAGATGTTAAGTCTATGTATCGCGATCTGGGGATCAAGTCCCGGCATATCTTCGTAGCTCCAGGCAAAGACATCGATATATTTTTTAGCCAGCTGGATAAAGATTCCGATCTTCTCCTTTTAGGCTTTTGCTAATGAAGATAGGTTTAGAAGAAGATCCATCCCCAAGGTCGATCTGCTCGGCTTCGTCTTCGGTAGGGGGTTCGCGTAATTCAAAATGAGACTCCCACTGTTCTCTTAAGCGTTGAGCCCAGGGTTCTTCTTCGAAGAATTCTGGCATTTAGTCTTCGCCTTCATCTTCTTGAGATTGTGCAGATGTCATGTTGGCTGATAGCACTTTCTTGAAGACTGATCTAGTACTGGTATCGGAATCACAAGTTGATGCTTTGGATGAATGAGAATGTTCTGCTTCTTCTGCCTCCGAACTCTCTGAAGTTGACGGTGGTGTGACATTGCCCACTCCCCGTTGAGTTTGATGATAGTAGTCCTGCGGCTTTCCTTTAGGTGTGGGAAGCCGGAGAGGAAGACGTCGACCCTTGCCGTAGTTCAGGCCTTTGTTGCTTTTTAGGTCGTAACCCATCTTTTGGATGAGTTACTTTGCCTTGTCCGTATACTGATAGGCTTATATTCTGCCGGTATCTGGTTCTTGCTCGAGTGGCGGGAGGTCTTGATGACGCTCGACTTTGTCGAACATGATGGATTCTTCGTCTCAATTCCGTGGTGGGGCTACAAAACAGACCCCTTGGGACGGGACTACTCGATTTACATGATGGACGGTCGTTATTTGTGTTTGTAACGACCGTAGAGCGTTATCTAATATATACATGGCATTCCAATGTGGAAGACTAGAATAATCAAAAGACCCTCTATTATTGATGAAATACGAGATTTTGTCCTACGGGATTACATTGTCCAGAGAGGGTGCATCTACATCAGCAGAGATATATTCCCCTAGCTCTTCATCTGTGAGTACTGGGGTTGGATCGGGAGAGTCTACCACAGTTTTGATCATGGGGTCCGAGAGGGCTATGTAGGCATTCTCCGGCAGCTGGGACGAGACAGATGATCGCGGCGGCTTGCCTTTAAGACGCACCTTCAGAGGTGCCTTAACTGCGCCTTCGGTGATTGCTATCTTCTCCTGTAGTTTTGCCACAAGGGGAGCCGATGTTTGAGGCGGCTTTCCCTTGAGCCGTATCTTCAAGGGAGCTTCAGTGGATGTTCTACCTGGAGCAGTTGGTGCTTTTCCAGGTAGCTTGATGTTCATGGGAGGCAACGTCTGAGGCGGCTTTCCTTTGAGTCGAATTTTTAAAGGAGCATCGAGAATCATCTCTGGCTCCATGTTGGGCTCTGTTGCCGTTTCTGCTTCATCGTCAGCATCCTTGGCTTCCTCCTCGTCAGGTGACTCGTACAAGTTGGAATCAGTGAAGTAGGCTTCAACCCCCTTGAAAGGGTCGATGTCCGCGAACTCCGTCCGGATGATGTCATTGGTGGACACGTATTTTATACATTGGTGGAGTGTGGATGGTACCACCAAGTACTCATGCAGCCACGGACGACCCAGTAGGAAGTTGTAGTTGACATCGGCGTCCACGACATAGCAAGTGACCTCAGTTCTGAGGTTACCAATATGACACTTCAGCCGTATTTTGCTCAGTGGCTCACTTTTGCTGGCATTGAAGCCACTGATTGTTGTGTTGGAAGGCGCCAGTCGGTACATTGGGATCCCCAGTGTTGAGAGCAGCGTCTTCGGAATAATGCTGAGGAAAGATCCCGGATCGATCTAAATTCGCTTCACCTTGACGGAACCGATATACCCTGTGTAATACAGCGGCCTGTTGTGTCGGTTGTGCTTGAGCAGCATGTCTTGTTGGGTGAAGATTATGTTAGGGATAACTTCATCCTCACAATGACAGTGTGCACATGTAGTCGGAGTATCCTCAGGCTGCTTGACCTGACTGATGAAGGACTCAGCATCATTCAGGGCTTCACAGAGAGCTTCACGAGTGTCCTTGGAAAGGCGAAGAAGCTCAAAGAGAGATAGGCAGACAAGAGTACTCGCAAGTTGTGCCAGTATGTCGAAGTTGTGGGGCTTGGCTAGCCCCGAAGCATTCTCCTTTCGCAGAGGCTTGTCGAAGCGGTCCTTTACATGCTTCTGCTTATTGGCTGCTGGAGGTTTGGATGGGCCCTCTTCCTGGGCAACAGGGACGGTGTAAGGAGGTACCACATCGATGGCAGCTTCATCAGGTTGGGCGTTCTGATGCGAACGTGTCTGTAAAGGAAGTGCCTCTTCCATAGAGGAAGAGACCATGCGGCAAGACTTTATCTTCCTGTCTTTGGTTTTGGAGGCAGTACGTACCTCCGGTTGAGTAACCTCGGAGACGAGATCAGGGTGAACCCACAAGACCTCTCCCCGAGATGTGGTGAGTGGGATGAGTCCACTTACGTTGTCACGAGTAGGTAGTAGATTGACCACCTCCATTGTCGCCTTAGGGATGGGGACGATGCCATCTTGTGTTGTGGTCGGCGGCAAGGTGCCAAATTGGAGTGACACCAGGTTGGCCGAGACCATTTTCTCCTCGTAGTAGACGGAGATAACATCCGCATTGATCATGCACTGGATGTAGTTTTTGAGGACATAGCAGTCCTTCGTTGGATGTTCGATAAACCGATGGTAGTGACAGTACCTCGGATTGTCCACTTTCCCAATCTCATCGGGACACTTCGGGTTCGACAATTTAATCTTGTCACCCTGCTTCAGTATCTCAAAGAGTTGTAGGGTGTTTTCATCGTTGAAAGAATAGACCTCCTTTGGCCTTGGTGCAAGTGGAGGCTTTTGAGTGGGTGCTGATGCACCTTTGGAGGCATTGACAGTCAACGCATGTTTCCCCTTCGTCTTTCGTCCGGGGTTGTTGGCTGCAGGCCATTTCACCTTGTCCTCAAAGGCAGGGAAACTAACTCCCAGAAGGCAAGCATTGGACGCCTTCTTTTCTGCTGCTTCGGCTTCGATAATCAAGGAACTCCAGTCGGGAGGAGGAGTGGAGTTGAGCCAGAGTTTGACTACAGGCAGCATGTTCATGCTGCAGGAGGAGAGGAGTGCATGTTCTGGCTTGCCCGGGGGCAGTCTGAAGCAGGCCTGTCGGAAGCGTTTGATGAATACTCGAGCTGTTTCCTTTTCCTTCTAACGTATCTCTATGAGGGACGCCATTGTCATGTCCTTCCTGCCGTCGTAGAAACAGGTCGAGGAAGAGACGCGTCAGATCGTCGAAGGAAGATATAGAGTTATCGGAAAGGCTGCAATACCAGTCGTATGCCACTCCTTTTAGTGCCCCGACAAATATGCTGGTAAGTAGTGTGTCCTCCTTCGAAAGATGTGCCATTTGGGACTAGAAGTACGTCAGATAGCATCGTGGAGAGTCCTTTCCATCGTACGACGTCAGTATTTATGGTTTATATTTAGGAGGATAAACCACTTTGTTCCATTCAATAGGATAAGGTTGGGGGATCCCCATCTTCTGGAGCTCCTCTTATCTGTTCTTGGACTCAAAGCGCTTGCGCAAGTCCCTGATCATCTCCACCACGTCTTCCGTGGAGCTGGAAGATGGGGAAGGTGGTACAGCCTGGAGTTGAGCATTTGACGGCTCCGACGTCCGAGGTGCTTCGCGACGATCCGTATCCAAGGATACCCGTTGAAGGGGTACACTTGATTCTCCATTGGCCCCTGGGTCAGAATCGGTAGAAGGTGCCCTGGCCAAAGCTGACCGTATCTCAAACACTGCTTGAGTCAGTGTTTGTATGGAGGCGGAGAGGGTTTTGAGTCCTCTCTCCAGGGTATCCATGCGCTGGACGAGGTCTGCAGGCGGCGCATCCGGCTCGGTATCACCCCCAGTCATGTATACTGTCATGACACGGCTGGAGTCGGATGGATCAGTTGAGGCTTTCACTTTCGGACTCGCTCTCTTGTAGGGGAGAAACTTCCCCTGGTGCTTCGACCTGGTTACCCCCAGCTATGTTTTGGAGGATACCCTCGTCTTCGGGAGAAGTATCCGCGAGGGCCTGATTACCCTCAGTTCTGTCTTGGAGGACTTCTTCGTCTTTGAGACACAGGTCCACAGGGGCCAGACTACCCCCAGCTGTGTCCGGGAGGCTAACTTCGTCTCCAGGATGAAGATCCACCCCAGCTGTGCTCTGGCAGGACATCTTCGTCTTCAGAAGGAGGATCAACAAGGGCTTAACTACCCCCCAGCTTCCTCCAGGATCTTCTTTCTCCTCCGAGTGCCTTCGAACACTCCAGGGGATGGAACAGTTGTCTTAGTTCTCCTCGGCTGACTCTTGGACGAGGACGAGGAATGACCAGTCGCCTTTCGGATTGACGAGGAATTAGAGATCACGTTGCATGAAGCAACCTCTGGTTCCTCTTCAATTGACACCTTCTTCCCGAGGCGACGTCAGAGAGGTGTTGATGATTGCAGCCGCTGGAATACCGACTGTCCTTGGTGACGAGACTGCTGTTTTACAACAACAGTTTATGGTGACTACAGCACAAGTGTGCCATATGAGGGGCGCATTGTGCTTGTCAGTCGACTCCCCTGATCGGCGTTTGTGAGTGATCATATTATACAGATCGTTGGAGGAGAGTGCCACCTTCGCACCCCCATCAGGCGCATGGCAAGGCCAAGCGCCGGGGTGGTCAAGTGAATAGTTGCACCCCCTGATCCAACACCAAACAGGTGCTCAGATCAGTAGTAGGGGGAACAACATTTACAGTAACTTGAACTGAACCTCAAACGCACAACCAGAGGAGGTGCGGGAGTTCAAGACCACAGGGTTTGTCTTGCTCGACTCGGTTGTGAACGCAACTAGATGCGCCCAAGTAAGACAAGGACTTTGAAGGTCGACTCTTTAGCGGCGCAAAAGCACCCGAGTCGACCTTGTACAGTTTACCATCAGCATCGCACATGATTGTGAGCGCATGCTTCTGGTTTGCTGCCGGCATAGCACGTTTGAGGTGCATGGCCCGTGCTGCCTTGGACTTCTTCATACTAGTCCGCTGGGGTGCATAGTACTCAGAGTCCAAATTCTCCTCGCCACTACAGCGAGTGAGTCTGTCAAAGACAGAGACCTTCTGTGGCACATCAGAGGTGATATGCGGGGCATTAGCTAGTACCCCTGCTCCATCGACGCATCTTCCTCGCCTGAGAGGGAGATGGCTGGGGAATGTGGTCAGCCGTACGTTTCTCCGAGAGATGCACTGCACAGGTAGACGCATCTTTGTTGCTGAGGACGTCAGCAGGAAGGAAGGCTACATTGGCGCATCCCCTTCGGTAGGTGGTGCCAGAGGCGTCGACCTTGCGCACCCAGACTTGGCGAGTCTTCTTCGGCTTCGGCAGCCGCTTCGAAGGACTCGTACTGCCTTCAGAGATGAACTCCTCATACGCCTGTTGATTGAGGCGTACGACTAGCATCTTCTGGGTGGAGCCCACCTTCACGTCGTCGGATTACGATACAGCTTTCTCGGTAGAGAAGAAAGAGGTCCCCAGCAGAGTCGCCAGCTTGTTTGCCATTAAAATCTTTTGATGTAATTTTAATACAAACAGAACAGTGTTATAATATAGGACTTAGACGTAGTCCTAGGAGTACACTTTTGTTTATCTGGATCCCTTATGCCGATGGAGCAAGTAGTAATGTATTGACTCCGTTGACGATATGACGACGGTTCTCGGTTCTCTGAAGGTCTGAGTTACTCTAGGTGCAGGAGCTTGCGGAGAGGAAGAAGATATTGAGTGTCTGTATCTGCCTCTCTGTATGTGTAAGTCAATGGTTGTACGATGTGTCTCTGTCTGTGTGTGTGTCAGAAGGAGATGATCCCTCTATTTATAGCTTTGTAGGCTGGCTGCTCATGCGTGCATGTAGGATGCGCCTGTACGTGGGGATGCCACGTGGTAGTTGCTGATTGAGGCGAATGGGCGATGCGCTCCGATTGAGGAGTTGAACCCTTCTTGCTGTTGTCGTGGGCTGCGACAGAGCTGACACGTAGCAATAGAGCAAATCTTTCAGTTGCTGAGATCTTGGGTGATTAGCACCCCTTCATAGGCTGAATCAAGTCAAAGGACGTGTGTCGTAGGTCCATGGCTCGAAGATCTCGGATTTAGTGGGGAGTGATCTGATAGGATACGCCTGGGATTAGGCGTATGAGGAGACTTTGGCTCGCAACCTTTAGGAGTCACGAACAAGTCGGGGCGCATGACTTTTGAGGTGCATGTGGGACTTCAGTAGTGACTTTACTTCTGTCTTTAGGGATCAGAAAAAAGTCCGTGGTGTACGGCTTTTGAGGCACATACAGAGATTTAGGCACATGGCTGCGGAGGCGCATGCGAGATGGTTGGGCGGCCATGTGGCTTGTAACAGTAGGAGGGGAGTAATGATGATGCTGACGTCGGCGACGCTTCATTTTCTGAAAAAGCTGTCAATTGTTCAGTCCTCGGGAGACGTGCTACCAACTCTGTCAGACTTCAGCATTTAATATTCTTTGACAGGTGATGGGTTGTTGAGTGGGCACATCGATCGGCAGTTCCACTAGGCGCATGGGGACGCATAGGGATGCATCCTTATGAGGCTGAGGGGCGCCTCAGAATGATGTACGGTCTGGCCGGCGCATCCGCTTTACATGACACGTCTTTATGGGCCCGATTGTTACGTTCTTCGTGTGCTTTAGATAGCCGTTCTTGACTTGACTGAATTCGAAGCGTCAGGTTCATTACCATTTAATGCAAATTCATTGTACGGGATTCGGAGAGCCAGCCACTTGGCGCATGGGTTTGATTTACCCAGCCTATAAATAGTGGCATAAAGAGGGTTTGCTTCTCGTTCTCTCACGTCCTCCCAAAATAAACTTGTTTGCTCGAGCACATTCTGTTGACGAGATGCCCCCGAGGGTGAAGATACGACGCGTTGTTTTCATTGATGCACTTGAAGGTGACTGTTACATCCAAAAGTCAGAGTCGAGGTCTTCTGAGGCAGGCAGAAGGTGCCTGTTGCATCCAAAGATCGGGATGCTTGAGCCTCATCTCCGTTACACTGGAAGAGCCGCAGATCGGAATTACGGTGCCCCGATCATCTTCCTTGGATTTTGGGAGAGCTCCTCCTTCCGCTAGAGTGGGTGTTGCCCATTCTGGTTGGATCGAAAGCTGCTCTTTTAGCTGTAGGTTGATTTACGGTGGTCTTCTCTTCTTTGGTTTGAAGAGCTCCTCCTCCAGCTAGAGGGTTGATTGCCACCCTCATTCTGCTCAATAAATGCTTCATTAGTCGAAGCATTTGATGGCGCATACGCTGACACTTCATGATGCGCCTGACTGGGACGCTGAAGGGCGGCACATAACTGACCTGCTGAATGCACATAACTGAGCCACTGAAAGGATGCACATAACTGAGCTGCTGAAGTGATACGCCTGGCTGAGAGCGCATGGAGAGATGCACCTATTTGAGAGCGCATGGCGAAGATGCACCTGTTTTGAGAGTGCATGGTGGTTGCTACGTCTAGCTGTAGAGTTAGGGTCTTTTCTTTGTAGAAATTCTCCTTTGTATGGCTCTTTTTAAGACATGTAACAGACTTTTATATGAAATAAAAATCTTCTTTTAATGTCTATGCTTTGCTGTGCCAAGTACTTCATCTGAGCTCCCTGGCGCATGTGATGTTAGGCGTATAGGATTTCTAGTCCTGAAATTCCATGCTTCTACAAGAACCAAGGGATTCATTCATGCTAGCGGATCACCTTGGGGAGTCCCGATACTTCTTGTGAAAAAGAAGGATGGTACATCAAGATTATGTGTTGATTATCGTACCTTAAACTCTGTAACAATCAAGAACAGATACCCTCTACTAAGGATAGATGACTTATTTGATCAACTCAAGGGAGCGGCAGTATTCTCGAAGATTGATTTGCGGTTAGGGTACCATCAAATCAGAGTCAGAGACCAGGACATTCCAAAAATAGCATTCAGATCGAGGTATAGACATTAGGAGTTCCTTGTTATGCCATTTGGAGCGACCAATACGCCAGCCGTATTCATGGACCTCATGAATCGTATCTTCATACCCTATTTGGACCAGTTCGTGGTAGTATTTATAGACGACATCTTAGTCCATAGCAAGAGTGAGGCAGAGCATGAGCAGCATCTTCGTGTGGTTCTTCAGATTCTCAGGGAGCACCAGTTGTATGCGAAGTTCAGTAAGTGCGAGTTTTGGTTGGATCGTATCTCGTACTTATGTCACATTATCACCAGAGGTGGAGTAGAAGTGGACCCCCAGACGATAGTTGCCATAAAGACATGGCCAGTAACTAGCACTATCGTAAAAGTTCAGAGTTTTCTTGGATTGGCCGGTTATTACCGTCGGTTTGTGTCAGACTTCGCTCGGATTTCAGCGCCATTGACGCAGTTGACCTGCAAGGATGTACAGTTTGATTGGACAACAGAGTGTCATAGTTCATTCGAGAAGTTGAAGCAGAGATTGATGACGTCCCCCATCCTCACTCTTTCCGATGGGACGGGAGGATTTTTAGTTTATTGCGACGCGTCCGATAAGGGATTAGGGTGTGTCTTGATGCAGCATGGTAAGGTAGTCGCTTATGCGTCATATCAGCTTTGTGACCATGAGAGGAATTGCCCAACCCATGACTTGGAGTTAGCAGTAGTAGTTTTTGTATTGAAGTTGTGGAGGCATTATTTATATGGAGATCAGATGGAGATTTTTATCGACCACAAGGGTCTTAAGTATGTGTTTACCCAGAAGGATCTTAATATGCGTCAGAGGAGATGGCTAGAGCTACTTGTGGATTATGACATCAACTTGCAGTATCATCCTAGGAAGGCCAACGTAGTAGCAGATGCATTGAGTAGGAGAGCCAGGAGTTTATTTTCTAACAGTGCAGCCTGAGTTATTAGCAGATCTTCAGAAGATGGGTATTGAAGTTGTTCTTTCTTCCAGTGTGGCATTGATGGCCAGAATGCAAGTTCAGTCCAGTATAGTGGAGAGAATTAAGTTAGCTCAGTCAGTGGATTCTAAACTTCAACGGCTTAGGGCAGAATGTGTAGCAGGACGGGGACCAGAGCTATGTATTCATGAAGATGGTACACTCCGACATGGGAGGCAAGCTTTGTGTATCCAGTAGATATATCAGACAGGAGATCATGGTAGAAGCTCACATTTCTCAGTATTCGATTCACCTCGGTGGTACGAAAATGTATCATGATATTCGACAGCATTTTTGGAGGAATGGCATGAAGAGAGAGATAGCCCGATTTGTCTCTCGTTGTTTGGTTTGTCAGCAACTTAAAGCTGAACATCAGAGACCAGCTGGACTTCTTCAACCTTTACCGATCCCAGAATAGAAATGGAAGCATATTACCATGGATTTTGTGACTGGATTACCTAGATCCCTAGCTGGAAGAGATGCTATCTGGGTTATAGTCGACAGACTCACGAAGGTAGCTCATTTATTCCTTTCAGAATCGGTCAGTCGACAGATCAGCTTGCAGAGATGTACCTCAGGCAGATAGTCAGATTGTATGGAGTACTAGTCAGTATTGTGTCCGACAGAGATTCGAGATTCACCTTGCACTTTTGGCAGAGTCTTCAAGAAAGTTTGGGGACTCGTCTCAAGTTTAGTTCAGCCTATCACCCGCGGACAGATGGACTAGTCGAAACACATGATCCAGACTCTTGAAGATATGTTACGGTCATGTACACTCGACATTGGTGGCTCGTGGGAAGATCACCTGCATCTCGTGGAGTTCTCCTACACCAACAGCTTTCAGGCCAATATCCAGATGGCACCCTTTGAAGCCTTGTACGGCAGAAAGTGCAGATCTCCCTTGGCTTGGGATGATATCGGCAAGAGGTAAATGCTTGGACCATAGATGGTAACGCGGACTATTGAGGTGTTCAGACAAGTCAGAGATCATCTTCGAGTTGTACAAGATCGCCAACGTCATTGGGCCGATTCCCATCGGCGTCCCCTTGAATTTCTGTCGACGACCATGTAGGATCTCGCCTACCTGTAGCGTCATTCATTTCGGCGTGCGGAGAAAGCTTAGTCCTTGGTATATAGGGTCGTTCGACATTGTAGAGCGAGTAGGTGATGTGTTCTACCGTCTCGTTCTTCTGCCATCACTATATGAGGTACATAATTTCTTCCTGTGTCCCAATTATGATGGTATATCCCGGATCTGAATCATGTCCTTGATCATTCGAAATTAGTTGTTGGTACCAACCTTTCGTATGAGGAGAGACCCGTCTCCATATTGGACCGAAGAGAGAAGATACTCAAGAATAAGACTATCAAGTTAGTCCGTGTTGCTTGGGGTCATCACTCTTTGGGTGAGTCAACGTGGTAGCGTGAGGATGATATTCGATCGTAAAATCCTGACCTGTTTGACTCGTAAGGTATAATGTCTTCTTATGTCTTATGCCTTCAACTTCCTTGCTTGTATGAATGATTGCTTGATTGACTGCTTAGTTATAACTTGTCTGTGATTGGTCTAGCTTGCTCGACATCTCTAGCCTCTTGATTAAATTTCGAGGACAAAATTCTTTTAAGGTGGATAGATTTGTCTCCTCCGTTTTCTGTATACGTATTTCCAGTATACGTGTACGGGATCCTGTCCAGTATTTTTACTTGTCTTGTCTTGCAAGCTGATTTTGATTTAATCTTGTTTAGGTTCATCATGGTTTAACTTGGTTTATTTTGGTTAGCTTGGTTTATTTTGGTTCAATATGCTAACCCCCCTACCTACCACCATCCCCATTTATAAACCCCTACCTACCTTTTTCTCTCTTCATTACTCTCCTATAACTTCTTCTTCTTCTTCTCCTCCATTAAAAACCTCTCCCCCTCCATAGGCAAGTGCACCTTACTCTCACTCAATAACCCATTTCGATGGTTCTAATGGTTTCTAGCATGATTCTCTTCCACTTTAGAACTTAGGAATTTTTTATTTTAAAGCATGGATTTTTGTAGATCTAAAAAATTGCCTTTTTTGAAAACTTGAAGTTTTGATCTATTTGACTTCTTTATTTGCATGTTTTTATGGTTCCATGTGGTAGAGAATTTCGTTCTACCCCATGTTGACCTAAGGAAGTCCGAATTTGGACTCCAGATGGAGAAATGGCAGGAGTTTTGAAGTTTTCGGCCATGGTTCGTTCTTCCCGGATTCGTCGGGAAGACGAACAGTGCACTGCTTGGGATGCATGGACCTGTCATGCGCCCAAAGCATTTCCCCCACTCATGTGGGTGCATATGCCTCCATGTGGGCACGTAGGGTGCCACATATGGGAGCATAGTCTTGTGTTGGCGCATAAGCCTTCACGACTTGTCTCCTTACATCCATTCACCCTTAGTCTTTGGCCACAAGGGTCCAACCCATGATTGGGCGCATAGGGCACTCATACTTGGGCGCTTAGAGTGTATTCTCCCCTCCATTTAGGGCGCATACATGAAGCCAGTGTGGGTGCATGACTTGGGTATGGCACATGGCCTTCACCCGTAATGTACAATCCCCTTCTCCATTCCTTGGCACTTGGCCATGCATGTGCCTTGGCCATGTAGGCACCCATGGTTGGGCGCATAGCCACCCTCATGTGGGTGCATTGAAGCCCCCATATGGGCGCATAACTCCCCTTCACTTGGGCACATGGATGCCCATGATCCTCATGCTTTGGTTTTGTATGTTTCGGCTTATCACCTCTTTTACGACTTGTGATTTTATACAATTTTCTCGCTATTTATTTTCATGACACGACATGACTCGTGCGTGCCACGACTCAACACGACATGACTCGATACGGCACGACTTGTGCAAGTCGCGGTACGACTTGGCACGATTTGCACGATTTTGTTTGATCGTGGCACGGCTTTCTATGTTTTATTAAATAGAAAATCGTCGCACGACTTGTGCAAGCCGTGGCTCGGCTTAGCAACGATTTGGCATTTTTTTTCCTTTTGCTATAATGTGTGTTTTCTTCTATATGCTGCCATGTCCCATGGCTTTATTTATTTCATGCTCTAAGATATGTTGTCTTCCTTACATCGGTGACCCATTAGGGTGCACTCAGGATATGTCTCTTCTGCTTGCATGATGATCTGCTATGATCACAACCATGATGTGTGAACATAAAGGATGAATGACATGTAATAACCATGATGGCGGCCCGTCATGGCGCATCCCTAACAAGTAATAAGTACAAGTAACATGACATGATAGTGGTCCGTCGTGGCGCACTCCAAACAAGAACATAACAAGTAACATGACATGATAGTGACCCATTGTGGTGCACCCCTGACAAGTAACCTTGACATGTAATCCATGAACGCTGTTGCGACGGCTAACTAGATACGCTAGTAAATTCTTTTCTTGAACACCGTGGGTGACTATATTGTATGTGCTTGTAAGAGCTACCAGTCTTGTCTCATATTATATCTAGGACATGTATCCCTGGTTACCACGGTCAGGGATTCATATTGAATCTGACTAGGTTAATGACTAAATTGATCAAGTAGAGCATATAGAGAGCTATTCCGGCTACAGGCAATCCCGTTATCTGTGCGTCTTCCTTGATGGACTTGTAGCCTGCCGACGAGTAGGGCACATTTCCAGCTCACTTTTATATAGGGTACTACATGAAACGATTAATATGCATACTATCATGTGTTGCATCCAAGTCACCCTACAAGTCAAGACAACTCTTAACATGAACCTTGCGCCTGGATAACCTGGATGGTCTGCAGGGCTTGTGGTCGTAGAAATATCTCATTGCATCTTGCTAGTAACTAGGCTTATGATAACCCTAGCTAGTTAACTATCAAGCCGTACTCTTGCTCGGTCGTGAATGTTGGATGGATTCCCATCTTGTCTAGTCTTGTCTAGACCCAGTACATGGCTACCACTGGACATGCTTGTTTATGCTTTACCTTATCGATAATTGGTTAGAGGCTAAGTTCTGTTCAGGTGAAGGGTTACAACCCTGGTCCTTGTTTGGTTTACGGGTTGTAACTTGGTTACCGAAATAGTCCTTTAGTTATCTTATCGTTTATCATCCTGTTCTCTTTAACTCAAGTCTTGGGTTATTTCATCTATGACTTTATGTGCTGATATGTTGGTTTTTAGTTCTTAAGTAAAGTCTCCTTTATGGTACTTGCTCTTTCTGGGGTCTGACCTAGCTGGTTTTGTATGGCCAGATTTTGGAACAGCTTTCGAGGATCTTCCAGCCTTCCTGCCAAATGGTGACCACGAGAAGGAATTATGGCAATGAGTGGGTTTTTATTTTGCTCTCCCACTCTATTGTAAAAATATTCTTTTGATGCGTTTAGCCGCGGAACAAGTGTTAGCACTTTTGCAACTTTACTTACTATATGCCCACGGGCTGTAACATGATTGACAAATCCTAGGGTTGATTATGTATGACTTAAACTCTTGCTAGTCTTCGTATATTATATGACTAGCTTTATGATCATCTGAATATGTAATGTATGGGATGCCTTACTTTGTATGTCTGATGATCTACTATCTTGTTACATTTACTTACTTGCTTGAGATTGAGACACTAGGCTTGTTCTTGACATTAAGAGACTGATGGCTTGTAGTAAACCCTCATGCATCTAGACAGCCGTGACCGTATTGCGAGGTGGGATTCACTTCAAGGTACGTAGCTAGCTGTGTCTGTCTCCCGCTCTCCAGTATTCTGGTTCTGGGGCAGTGACAATATCTGAAAAGATATGGATACTAGAGTAGCCATGTGGAATAATACCACCTCATAGAACTGTACGTCTATACGAGCTGCGCTTCTAGTATGGTTTCAATATCATTGCACTTTTAGACGACGAAGAGACTGTATCGAGGTAACGAAGTCACTGCGCTTAAGGGTGACGAGTTGACTGTGCTGAGGCAACGAAGTTACTACGCTTTAGGGCGACGAGGAGACTGTGTTGAGGCAACGAAGTCACTGTTCTTTTTGGTGACGAGGAGACTGTACTGAGGCAACGAAGTAACTACGCTGTATGGTAACGAGGAGACTATGCTAACGCAACGAAGTCACTGTACTTTTTGGGCGACGAGGAGACTGTGCTGAGGTAACTAAGTCACTGCGCTTTTGGGCGACAAGAAGACTGTACTGAGGTAATGAAGTCACTTTTCTTTAGGACGATGAGTTGACTGTGCTGAGGTAACGAAGTCACTGTGATTTAGGGCGATGAGTTGACTGTGCTGAGGGAACGAAGTCACTGTGCTTTAGGGCGATGAGTTGACTTTGCTGAGACAATGAAGTCACTGTGCTTTTGGACGACAAGGAGACTGTGCTGAGGCAATAAAGTCACTATACTTTAGGGTGACGAGGAGACTGTGTCGAGGTAACGAAGTGTCAAATGAAGGAGCCGTTGAATGGCTGAGCTTCTGTGGGTTGAACCAAAGGAGCCGTGCTTCTGGGTTGAACCGAAGGGGATGCGCTTCGGGTTGAACCGAAGGGTCAGCACTTTTGGGTTGAACCGAAGAGGCAATTTTTGTCAAAGTTATTTTCTCCTAAGAATATTAAATGGACCGCCCTTGAATGGCTGAGTCAACATCCTCTTTAATTACCGCTGTTTGGGGACTCGAGAAGCAGTAACAAGGCTTAGTCAAAGGAATCTATTAAATGAGATTTATTGTACCGAATTCTAGGTTCATCCCACTACTCTGGAGTCCTTTGACTGACCGCCATGTAGCTTGTGGGTTGAACCACACAGCCTATATGTAAAGAGGAGCTTTCAGTTAACACTTTGCATACAGTTTCTTGTCATTTCCTTGTCATGCTCGACCCCGACTTAATTTTTGGACGTCCACGGGCCTTGCATAAGTCGATTGTTGGTTGTATATCTCTTTGTTCAAAGAAGTTGTGACTTTGTAGAATAATAACTACTGAGTTTCGAGATGCACTTCAGCGTTTGGCATAAGGGATTCGAACCTGAACAACATCTTGGAGGTCTTCGAGGTCCAAGCTACTGGGTTTAGATTGATTGCCAACCCGAAGAGCCATAGGTTGTGCTCTTACTTGCTCAATAATGGCTTTATTAGCTATATTGGAATGGGGGGTTACGCGTCCTGTTATGCTGGAAGAGCCGCTGGTAGTGCTGTGAGCTTCGCGCAGGAGCTGCATTCTTGCTTGGGCCAATAGCTGCTTCATTAGCCATATTAGAGTTCCTCCATGTCTGACTAAGAAGTGGCTCGCTCTGACTAGAAAGAGGCTCACTCAGACCAGGAAGTGATTCGCTCTAACACTGTTGCCTTTTGGAGTCTGCGAGCTGCTGAAGACTGCACATTTTTGGAGACCGCGCATTTTGTAGTATGTGCTTTAGTCTTTAGTCTTTATATGTAACCATGAAGAGTCTGTAATAGATCTCTTACAAACATAATTTTAATAAAGAACTTTCCTTTTTGTACTATCTTTTTATAGCATGAGTTTTAAAGTACGTAAAAATATCTTACGTGCGTCTGGCGGCTTCTGCACGTCTGACGGCTTCTTCGCTTCTATCACTGCTGTATTATTTTCATGCTTCTACACTACCGAGGACTGGAGAACTCCCTTCATTGATTTTGCAGTATACGACATCTTGCCAGAAGATCCTAAAGAAGCTACGACCATCTGTCGTCGATCACTCTGATTCTATTATAATCACCTGTTCGGGACTCTTTATAGGCGATCCTTTGAGGGTATGCTCATGTGCTGTCTTGCGGGAGATGAAGTAAAATAGATACTACGTGAAGCTTACGACGGTGTCTGCGGTGCACATTATCCTGGTCTTAAGTTATAGGACCGTATCAGACGCATGGGATACTATTGGCCCACTATGGTGCCAGATGCAATTGAATATGCAAAGAAATACAAAGCATGTCAGATCTATACAGATTTCATTCACCAAGCAGTAGAATTCTTGCATCCTACATCAATATCTTGGCCCTTTGAAGCCTGGGGCATGGATGGCATTGGTCCTATCCACCCACCATCATCTCAAGGACATCGGTTCATCCAAGCTATAACCGATTAATTCTCAAAATGGGCAGAAGCTATTCCTCTAGCCGAAGTCAAGACAAACAGTATCATCAACATTATCAAGCATCACGTCATTTATCGTTTTGGAGTTCCTCGGTGAATCATCCGTGACAACGGACCTCAGTTCGTCAGTCAAGCATTCACTCGATTCTGTAATGATGTAACCACCTACTTTCCTGAAATGTGGGTAATTTGAACTTTTGTAAAAGTTTATTATTTAATAATAGGATTTATGATTTATGGGATTTTTTAATTAATTTAATAATATTTAAAATTGTTGAATTATAATTTTGATGTGATAGCTAGTGAACCCTAGAACTATTGAGCCTAGAGACTAACCATGATTATGGGGACCTAACCATGTGATTAGAATGACTAATTACAACTTTTTAGGCTAAGGGTATTTTGGTCATTTTGTGACTTTTAAATTATTTAGAATTTTGATTAATTAGTGAATTTTAGATTATTTTAATAATATTTAAATTGATGAATTGTGATTTTGTTCATTTTTATATTTTAATATTTTGGGAATTTTTATATTTTAATATTGATTTTACGGGATTTGTTTAGTCGGGTTTGAGTTTCGTTTCGTTTCGACTTGTGTTAGTGACCCGGGTAGCTTAGACTCTAGAAGGGACCCCAAGATTAGTTAGTCATGGCCCACAAACCCCACTAACTAAGTTAGTAAGTTTAGACTAATCCCACTTGTTAGATTGGTTAAGTTAGAGGCTTAAATTTAACCATTTTGATCCCAAACTTGAACCTAACTTAAAATTAACCAAAATGACTAGTTGAGGCCTTATTGGGCTTTCCCCCAAGGCCCAAATAGGATTTAATGACAGGTACTATAGGTAGGTTATCCTCCCTTCCTTTCATTTCATTCCATCAAGCCTTTATTTTCCTTCACAAGTGTTCTTTCCCAAATTGAGAGCTTTCCTCTTTGATTTGATCTCCAAATCTTACATCCTTCCACCAAAACTTCCATCCAACCTTCTCATACTACCAAGGGAGGGTGCTAGCAATGATTTGGAGCAAAGTGCAAGGAGGAGTGTCCTTTTTGGAAGATCTTCTATCGGAGCCGTATTCTTGGGAGTCTCATTGGGATTCCACTCCCAATAGGTAAAACCAACTCTTTAAAATAATTTCCTATGCATATTAGTTAGTTTTGAATCCATAGGATCCACCCCCATGCATGTACCCACTTTAGATTCAAGTTTGAGGCCATTTGGAGCTCTCTAGAGCAAGTTAGAATTGTGTCTTGTGTCTTACTTATTAGATCTCAAATTAGGACACCTCATGTGTTTGGTTTATTGTCTAATATGTTTAATTGTGTTTTAATTCAGTTTTAGATATGTTAGAGGATGGATTGAAGTTAGGTAGGATAGTTAGAATGTGTTTCATTTGGATACCCATGGTTAGATCTAAGTGGTTTAGTTTACATGTCATATTTTTGACCTCAACTTGTCATTTTAGTGTCTCTTTATATAATGGACTGTTTTGTATATATATAATAGGTATGTTAGATATATTTCATATATTTACATGTGTGTGGATATGTTGTTAGTAGTGTGCTTGTGTTAGAGGAGAAGGGAGTGTGGTTTGATATGTGTCTTGAGTGGTGTGGAGAGTGAGATGTGTTTCTTTTGTCCAAATAATCCAAATTCGTCATAATATTCATCCACGTTTTTACTAGCCATAGCAACTTAATAATGTCATAACTTTTAGCTTAGAACTCCGATTAATCTTCCATTTTTTTAAAAGAACCGTATAGATGTTAGCTTTCCAAATATATATATATATATATATATATATATATATATATATATATATATATATATATATATATATATATATATATATATATATATGTTAGGGTTATATACTAAAAGCATCACTTTTGTAGTAACCTTATTTCCTTAAATTTTGAATGAGAATCATATGGGCAAATGTTTGCATATTGTATTTGTTGCAAGTGTTAATGCAAATGTCTGATATTCTATATTGTAGATAATATGGTGTATGGTGTCACACAGAAGATCATATTATCAGTTTTCTATGGAGTATATAAATAGTTCACAACCTAGATGGACTTGGACAATCTATTGGAAAGGTTGTAGTGTAATCTGGTATTAGTCTATCTTGACTATAGGTTTACACTAGTACACTTTGTGTGTATTGAACAGGACCACTTGAGGATGTTCTCTTTGTACTGACTACATAAGAGAACAAACACTTCTGTTATTATGGATGCTTGTGCTCTTAATCCGGATATAATAACGGACAAGTATATGCAGTGTGCATTACTTTGACTCATAAAAGAGTGAGATTCATTATGGATCAACAACCTCTATGAATTAGGTAATAACATTGTATGTATGATGGGTTGTTGATTATAAATGGAATCCATGTCCCGATACATCGGGTTGATGATGTCCTCTTAAGGAGCTCATAAGGATTGTCATGTAAACCCTACAGGTGGATTATATTCGACATGACAAATAAAGTTGAGCGGTACTACTTAAGGATAAAAGATGTCGAATCAATATAGTTGTCAGTAACTTAATTTGATCGACGGACATACGATATCTTAACATGGGGAGCCAAACGAGCATATAATAAAAGGAGCCCACAAACATAATTTGGGATTAGGGAGGTAGTGCAACAATAGCTCATTAGTGGATTGAGCTATTGTTAATGGGCCTGGATTGTGAGTTCGGGCTGAACACAGAATATCCAGATCCGTTAGGAGGCTTAACCCTAATTTCTCCTCATGGTCCCTGCCATAGCCTATATATAACCTCTATTCTCTGGCCGCCAGATTACTGATCAGAAATCTGAAATTTTTTCTAAATTCATGATTCACGTAAGGAGAGAAAGAGAGGGCTGCCAAGGAGAAGAAAAGGTTGGGAGATCGTCGCCCACACGACGTCCAACTCGATGAAGGAATACGTGTAGAAGATCTTGGGGTCGTCTGCTCGAGATTGCTAGGAATTACTTGTCTTCTTTCCGTCGTAGGTATAATTCGTGAACCCTAGTTTCCGCCTATGAAGGGTTAGAACACGTATTAGATCTGTTTAACTTCCTATCGATCAATACGCACACCAAAAGAAGGGTCCTGGGAATCCCCAGTTCCATTAATTGGTATCAGAGCCACTTTGGATCTACGTATTGATTGATACGTCCATGTTGTCTAATAGAACCTGTGCTATGTAATAGTCGGTAGATGTAGATCTGTTCTAACTAGGCTTTGCAGGCATCTTAGATCCAACTATTATGGTCCAATGTATTTTCTTATTGTGTTGTTAAACCACGGACATGTCGTGGATGTTGTTGTTGCTGTGTATGTAATTAAAATCACGAGGGTTGATCGTGCTTATTATTTTAATTTTTCAATCTAGATTATGTGTGATTAATTATTTTTGATCAATCGTGATGGCTGGTGGTGGCTGTTTCTGACGTCGGACGAGATGATGGTTTTAAGCAGTCCAGAGGCAGACAAATGATTTTCGATAAGGAATCGACAGCCAAAACCTATAAAAAAAATCTGGGCGCTGCCCCGAACCCCACGACCTGACCGGGCAGGTCGAACCCCGTATAGATCTACGCAGCGCCAGATTTTGGATTCGGATAGTTGAGGACGGAGCAGCAAAGATGACCATAATAGTTGAATATTTTCTTTTATTTTTGTCATTTTGCTTTTTCTGATTATGCATGTTTATTATTGTGTGGTTGTTTTTTTGAAAAACTAAGCCTACATTAATAATGGACAATATGGACATAATATCAACTAGTAGAATAACCCTCATTGTTAAATAACTAAGTGGGAGAGGATTTGTATTTAGTATAAATCCTATGGTTTCCATTACTGATTTGTCGATGATGTAATTATACTTGCGTGTTGGCTTTAGTGTTTTCCTCCATATCGGATGAGTATAATTATGGATCACCAGTACAAACTTCCTTAGGGATAATTGTAGAAAGTTACCTAGTATGTGTTCACTTCTCCATCTGAAGGAACTCATTACAAGGTAATGGACTTAGTATTAAGTAATGGTATACACTTAGATACAAATAATGGTATCCTCCACATCGGAGTCACTGCTATTATTTGTATGACCAGAGCAAGACCAGCATATTAATTTTATTTTTTATAAAGTTATATTGACATGATAGTAAAATTAATAAGAAAAATCTACTTGAACAAAGTTGAATTTATATACGTCCACACTATCGTGGCATGCTAAATTCACGGTGTTCAAGGTGTTGGTGAATTTCTTATTATTGTTTTGAGGGAATCAGTATTTAGTTAATTCAAAAAGTTTTTTTTGCCTTACATAATTTTATTTATGTGATTCTCAGGATTTCAAAAATGGGTTCTTTCAGTCCACTTATGGTGATTCTTAAAGAAAACAAACTTACTGGACCTAATTATATTGACTGGAAACGTAATTTGGACATTGTTCTGACTGCTGAGGAGTACAAATATGTACTTGTTGAGGAATGCCCACCTAAGCCTGATGCTAACTCTGATGATGAGGTCAAAGAGGCTTATAAGAAGTGGAAAAAGGCAGATGAGATGGCACGGTGTTACATTCTGGCATCTATGTCAAATGTACTGCAACATCAGCATCAGACCATGGCCACAGCTTATGACATGATGTATAACCTCAAGGAACTCTTCGGACATTAGAGTAGAGCAGCTAGGCAGTTTGCTATGAAATGTTTGATAAATACAAAAATGGTTGAGGGTACACCAGTAAGGGATCATGTTCTCAAGATGATGGGTCATCTGAATGAGATGGAGATCCTTGGAGCTGAAATCGATGGGGAAACCCAGGTCGATATCATTCTCGGGACTCTGCCTAAAAGTTTTGACAATTTTTGCCTTAATTACAACATGAACAAAAGGTTGTATAGTTTGGCAGAACTTGCAAAAGAGCTACAGGATGCTGAATCTCTCTTTAGGCAGAGTGGTCATGTTTTTGTTTCTAAAAAGGCTTCTACTTCTAAGCCAAAAGGCGGTAAGAAGAAGAATAACATTCAGAAACAGGCAAACTCAGCAAAGAAGGGCATGGGACCTCAAGGCGCGGTGAAAAAGCCGATAGGCAAATGTTTCAAGTGCAAAGGGTCAGTACATTGGAAGATTGATTGTCCACTTCTCAAACAAGGGAACAAAGAAGGTATATCTCATTTACTAGTAGTTGAAACATGTTTAGCGGTGTTATCTACCGGCACTTGGTGTGTAGATACATGAGCCACTAATCATGTCTGCAATACATTGCAGGGGTTCCAGGAAACCAGACGGCTCAGTGATGGAGAGATATGCTTGTTCATGGGTGATGCTACAAAAGTATCGGTCGTTGCATTAGGAGATGTTACTTTATCTTTTGGTAGAAATAAGTCTTTGACATTGAGAGATTGTCTTTATGCACCTTCACTTAGAAGGAATTTAGTTTCTGTTTTTATGTTAGTTAAGGATGGATATTCAGTTTATTTTAATGACAATATTGTTATTAGAAAGAATAAACATTTTATTTGTTCTTATGCATTGGTTGATAATTTGTATGTCATTAATCCTATTTCGCCTACAATGCAACTTATGGAAATGAATAATATGTCATCTAACTAAAATAAGAGAAAAGAACCATCTTGTATGAACCAAACATATCTTTGGCAGTTACGATTGGGGCATATTAACCTAAGAAGGATTCAAAGAATGGTTGAAGATGGACCTTTGAGTTTATTGGAAGTGGAGGCACTACCAGTCTGTGAATCCTGCTTGGAAGGTAAAATGACCAAACGGCCTTTTATGGCAAAGGGGTATAGAGCCAAAGATGTGTTAGAATTGGTTCATTCTGATTTGTGTGGACCCATGACTATCCAAGCTAGAGGTAGCTTTGAATATTTTGTCACATTTATTGACGATTATTCAAGGTATGGATACATTTATTTGATGCGCCGTAAGTCTGAGTGCTTTGAGAAATTCAAAGAGTACAAGGCTGAAACGGAGAAACGTCATGGAAAATGTATCAAGTCATTACGATTAGATCGTGGTGGCGAATACCTCTTTGGAGAGTTTAGGGATTATTTATCAGAGGCTAGGATTGCATCCCAATTGACTGCACCTGGAACGTCCCAACAGAATGGTGTAGCCGAAAGAAGGAATAGAACTCTTATGAAGATGGTTAGATCAATGATGAGTTATTCAGCTTTGCCAGATTCGTTTTGGGGATATGCCTTAGAGACTGCAGCTTATATTTTGAACTTGGTTCCTTCTAAGTCAGTACCTCTTACTCCCACAGAGCTGTGGATTGGGCGTAAGCCTAGTCTGAAACATGTTCGCATTTGGGGTAGTCCAGTACATGTGCTGAATGGGAAAGCAGATAAGTTAGAATCTCGTACAGAAGTACGCTTGTTTGTAGGCTATCCAAGAGGAACGAAAGGAGGTTTATTTTATAGTCCTAAGGATCAGAAGGTCATTGTTAGCACCAAAGCCCGATTCTTAGAGGAAGACTATGTGATGAACCATAAACCCACAAGTAGAGTTGTTCTAGAAGAACTTAGACGTGAGACACCAAGTACTTCAGTACCAACAGTACAAGAGGATGAACCACAAATAACTGCACAACGTATCACAAATGTTACACCACAACCGATAGGGCCTCGTCGTAGTGGGAGGGTTGTGATACAACCTGATAGATATATATTCTTGGGAGAGTCGTCAGATTTCGTCCCTGAGGAACAAGATTATTATCCTTGTACCTACAATAAAGCACTCCAAGATAAAGATACGGAGTCTTGGCAAAAAGCAATGATATCTGAAATAGAATCTATGGATTCTAATCAGGTCTGGAAGCTTGTAGAACCATCCGTTGGTGTAAAAGCCATTGGATGCAAGTGGGTCTATAAGAGAAAAAGACGATCAGACGGTAAGGTTGAAACCTTTAAAGCTCGGCTTGTAGCAAAAGGTTTTACTCAAAGAGAGGGTATCGATTATAAGGAAACCTTTTCTCATGTAGCCATGCTTAAGTCTATTCGGATTCTTTTATCTATTACAGCTCATCTCGATTATGAGATTTGGCAAATGGATGTCAAGATAGCTTTCCTTAATGGAAGTCTTGAGGAAGACATCTATATGAAGCAACCAGACGGGTTCATTGAAAAGGGCCAGGAGCATCTTGTTTGTAAGCTCAAGAAGTCTATTTATGGACTTAAGCAAGCTTCTAGATCTTGGAACATATGTTTTGATCAGGTGATAAAATCCTATGGTTTTGATCAATGTCAGGATGAATCATGTGTATACAGAAAGTGTGACAGAAATGTGGTGGTGTTCCTAGTACTTTATGTGGATGACATCTTGCTCATTGGAAACAATGTGAAGGTATTATCTGATGTAAGGGTATGGTTATCCAAACAGTTTGATATGAAGGACTTGGGAGAAGTAGGTCACATCCTTGGGATCAAAGTTCTACGAGATCGCAAGAAAAGGATGTTGGGCTTATCCCAAGCTTCCTATATCGATACTGTACTAGCTCGTTTTAGTATGCAAAATTCTAGGAAAGGTTTCTTACCTTTTAGACATGGAATTGCTCTATCAATGGAGCAGTGTCCGACGACACCTAAAGAGATAGAGAATATGAAGGCAGTTCCTTATGCTTCAGCATTAGGAAGCTTAATGTATGCATTGCTATGTACGAGACCAGACATCTGCTTTGCCATAGGCATGGTCAGCAGATATCAGTCTAACCCAGGACAAGAGCACTGGACTGCCGTAAAGCATATTTTGAAGTACCTGAAAAGGACTAAAGAGTATATGCTAGTTTACCAGGCAGATAGTTTAGTTCCCTTGGGGTATACAGACTCAGACTTTCAGTCAGATAGGGATTCCAGGAAATCTACCTCAGGTTATGTGTTTACTTTGGGAGGTAGAGCCATTGTGTGGAGGAGTATCAAGAAAAAATGTATTGCTGATTCCACCATAGAAGCCGAGTATGTGGCAGCCTCTGAGACAGCCAAAGAAGCGGTTTGGCTCAAAAACTTTCTGTTGGACTTGGATGTGGTACCTAGTTTGCCTAAGTCTATTACACTTTGTTGTGATAATAGTGGTGCAGTTGCAAACTCGAAGGAACCACGAGCCCATAAGACAGGCAAACACATTGAGCGCAAGTACCACCTGATACGAGATTTTTTAAAGAAAGAAAAAGTTGCTGTGATCAAGATAGCATCAGCCGACAACCTAGCTGATCCATTTGCAAAGAGCTTACCAGCTAAGGCTTTTGACAGTCATGTTGAGGGAATGGGAGTCAGATGTGTAGCAGTATGGCTTTAAGTATAAGTGGGAGATTTGTAACAGTATACTGAAAAATAATGCTTTGAGTATAAGTGGGAGATTGTTAGGGTTATATACTAAAAGCATCACTTTTGTAGTAACCTTATTTCCTTAAATTTTGAATGAGAATCATATGGGCAAATGTTTGAATATTATATTTGTTTCAAGTGTTAATACAAATGTCTGATATTCTATATTGTAGATAATATGGTGTGTGGTGTCACACAGAAGATCATATTATCAGTTTCCTATGGAGTATATAAATAGTTCACAACCTAGATGGACTTGGACAATCTATTGGAAAGGTTGTAGTGTAATCTGGTATTAGTCTATCTTGACTATAGGTTTACACTAGTACACTTTGTGTGTATTGAACATGACCACTTGAGGTTGTTCTCTTTGTACTGACTACATAAGAGAACAAACACCTCTGTTATTATGGATGCTTGTGCTCTTAATCCGGATATAATAACGGACATATATATGCAGTGTGCATTACTTTGACTCATAAAAGTGTGAGATTCATTATGCATCAACAACCTCTATAAATTGGATAATAACATTGTATGTATGATGGGCTGTTGATTATAAATGGAATCCATGTCCCGATACATCGGGTTGATGATGTCCTCTTAAGGAGCTCATAAGGATTGTCATGTAAACCCTGCAGGTGGATTATATCCGACATGACAAATAAAGTTGAGCGGTACTACTTAAGGATAAAAGATATCGAATCAATATAGTTGTCAGTAACTTAATTTGATCGACGGACATACGATATCTTAACATGGGGAGCCAAACGAGCATATAATAAAAGGAGCCCACAAATATAATTTGGGATTAGGGAGGCAGTGCAACAATAGCTCATTAGTGGACTGAGCTATTGTTAATGGACCTGGATTGTTTGTTCGGGCTGAACACGGGATATCCAGATCCGTTAGGAGGCCTAACCCTAATTTCTCCTCATGGTCCCTGCCGTAGCCTATATATAACCTCTATTCTCTGGCCGCCAGATTATTGATCAGAAATCTGAAATTTTCTCTAAATTTGTGATTCACGTAAGGAGAGAAAGAGAGGGCTGCCAAGGAGAAGAAAAGGTTGGGAGATTGTCGCCCACACGACGTCCAACTTGAGGAAGGAATACGTGCATAATATCTTGGGGTCGTCCGCTCGAGATTGCCAGGAATTACTTGTCTCCTTTCCGTCGCAGGTATAATTCGTGAACCCTAGTTTCCGCCTATGAAGGGTTAGAACACGTATTAGATCTGTTTAACTTCCTATCGATCAATACGCACACCAAAGGAAGGGTCCTGGGAATCCCCAGTTCCATCAATATATATATATAGGTCAAATACATTGTAGAACTTTCTGTAGAACTATTTGAGTGTCAGCAGTACGAAAGACGAACGCGTTTCAGTGTTTTCGCGATTTCGGAAGCTTTTGGATACAAAAATATGATCCGTTTGAAGGTTCAGAAAGCTAATACGAAGGGCTACAACATACTTTAATCCTAGAAGTTACTAAAGGCCCAATTGGTACAGTATTAATTTTAAGTAGAAGAGTGACTATACGATATAGACATTTTGTATAACCTATGAGCCTATGTAGTATGGATATTAAGTGAATGTAGGTATCATAGGTCGTCGAGTATATGTATGATAAAGTATATATATATATATATATATATATATATATATATATATATATATATATATATATATATTAATGAAACACTAGGATTTTATTGAATATTAGAGGAGTACCAACTCAGGTTACAAAAGTCACCACAAAGATGGTGAATAATCCAAAAACCAAATCTAGGAAAACTAATGCAAACACTTAACAGTAGCTTTAGCCACCTGCCTATGAATCTCCTTCACAAGCATGGAAGAGGAGTACCTATATCCTTCATATCGCCATTAATTACGATTTTTCCACAAAACCCATATGATAGCCCCTACTCCAATCTGTTTTTGATGCAGCTTTCTGCCACGCCACCACCTCTTCATCCGCTGGATCAATGTTCGACCACCACCCTTGATGTGAAAAACACCTTGCATAACCGCCCAGATTTTCTTGGCTAACTCCCCCGAGTTGAAGATGTGCTCTGTAGTTTCAATAGAACTGTTCTCGCAGCAATGGCACTGAGACGCCATACTAAATCCTATCTTCATAATCTGCTCATCAGTTGGGATTTTGTTATGCAGTACTCGCCATAACAGTATTGACCATTTGTACGGAATGCAGGTCCCCCAAATATGGATGAAAGAAGGAGCTAAAGGCCATTGCGTTCTAGATACATCCCATACCGAAGCTAAGGTAAACCTACCTGAACGTCGACGCCAATGTAGGCCCGCAGCATCCTGTAATATGTATTGATCAGCCATCTCCCTTCCCAATAGGAGACTTTTCCAAACATGAGACGCATTGGATGTAATCCGTACTGCACTCGGGTGTAACTGAGAGCAATATTTCTGCATAAAGAAATGCACCCATAGGCTATCTTGAGTTCGAAATTTCTACCATAGCTTGATAGAAAAAGCCTTCATAATGTCTTCCAATCTCTTAATGCCAATCCCTCCCTCTGACTTCATTCTAGCAATGGACTCCCATCCCAACCATCTTCATTTGGGTGCCCCCGGATCGATCCCCAGAAAAAATTACTGAAAATAGCTTCAATTCGTTTCAACACTGAGATAGGAGGAGTACAGGCAGCTAACGTATACACTGGTATTGAAGTAAGCACCAACTTAATCAACACCAACTTCCCCCCAGACGACAATAGCTTGTTATGCCAGCCTTCAACTTTTGCCCTGATTTTGTTGATTAATTCTTCGTACATACCAGAGTTCCGATGTCCAGCAGCCATAGGACATCCCAAATATGTAAAAGGAGGTGAGCTAATGGAAAACCCAGTGCGATCAGCTAACTCAGCAACCCGTTCAGGTGTTGTGTTTGCCGAGACATAATGGGAAGTCTTAGTCGCATTAACTTTTTGCCCTGATGCATCCTCTTACCTTCTTAAAGTGTCTTGTATCAATGTGATAGATCTCAGATCTCCTGCCGAGAAGAGTAGCACATCATCAGCGTAAGACAAATGCGTTATAGGTATGCAACCCCTAGGCGATATGAAAGGAGTGAATCCCTCCGTCGCAGGCAACAACTTTAAACTTCTAGATAGAGCCTTTGCCGCAAGGATGAACAGAGCAGGGGACAAGGGATCACCCTGTCGAACACCACGAAAAGCCTAAAAATAACCAGCTGATTCACCATTGATTAGGGGAGAAAAGCATACATTGTTTTGTAGACGAAGGATCATATCCACCCACTTATTATGGAACCCAAATTTTTGCAGTACTTTCAGCAAAAATCTCCAATCTAAACGATCATAAGTCTTCATCATATCAAGCTTAATAGCTATATTGCCTCCCCAATGCTTCTTGTTCATTTTCACCACAATCTCCTGTGCAAGAACAATGTTATCGACTATTTCTCGACCACGAACAAACCCGCTCTGTTCAGGAGAAATGAGACTGGGCAGCAATGGAGCCAACCGGAGAGCTAGAGTCTTCGAAATGATCTTGTTCAGCACCGAGCACAAACTGATAGGGCGGTAATCCAAAAAATATTTCGGCTGCTTTGTCTTAGGGATCAAAACCAATGATGTATTTGTAATGGCTCTAGGTAACGAGAATCCGTCAAAGAACATCCCCACCGCTTCTGTAACGTCGGCACCTATGATCTCACAATTGCTAAGGAAGAATTTAGGAGTAAAACCATCAGGACCAGTGGCACTGGTCATGTCCAACGATTTAATCGTTGTAAAGAGCTCTTCCTTGGATGGCAATGCAATAAGAGAATCAATCTCACGATCCTCGACTAAACAGGGTATAACTGAAAGCAATTCTTCATCTTCTTTAATATCTCCTCTCTGAAGTAAAGCTGAATAATACTCAACTGCATAAGCTTGGATATGTGCCTTATCAATCAACAGAGTATCGTTCTGGGTAGATATAGAGTGAATCCTGAGTGCTTTCTTCTTATAATTCACACATTCATGGAAATATGCCGAGTTCTTATCCCCTTCTAAGTCCCATTTCAGCCTAGACTTTTGTTTCTAGAACTCCTCCTCTACTCGCACACGTTGATTCAGTAGAGCAGTAGCTTGGGCAAGTGCAATCCTATTTATCTCAGTGTTATCAGCTTCGAAAGTTAGCTCAGCTGCTAACACCTTGTCCTCCGCTTCCCTGGCTGCTTGAAATAAGTCTCCATAGGTTGCACGACTCCAGGACGAGAGCACCTTCCTGCACGCGTCTAAACGAAGCGCAACTCTAGTAAGTGCAAGTTTGTGGTCCACTGAGAGCCACGCATCATGAATCAGCTATTTGTAATCCGTGTGCTTAGTCCAGAAATCCAGGAACCGAAATTGCTTATGACCTCCTTGCTGATGAGCTAATAATTGAACTAAAATCGGGGTATGATCCGATTCCGTTCGGTTCAGATGTTATTCTATCGAGCAAGGTTCCAGTTGCTGCCAGCTATTGTCCAGGAGTACTCGATCCAGCCGTGAAGCCCGACGATCGGAATTGTCCGACTTAACCCAAGTATATGCACTCCCAGTGTAAGGCAACTCAGTAACAGCCGCTGCTAGCTGAAAATTAGCAAACTCTTGCATGGACACCGCATCCGCACGTCGACCACCCAGTTTTTCCTCCGATCTAATAACCGCATTAAAGTCACCACCCACTATCCATGGCAGTCCCTGCGAACTTTGCAACTCCAATAATCTATCCGATAGAAGCCGTCTTCCTCCCTTTTTGTTATCACCATGCACAATAGAGAGGAGGGTCTCAACTGGTAGAAGAGGATCTACCAGTCGAATAGAAAGAGCCTGATCGAAAGCCTCTACTAAAGAAATTTTGCAATTAGCTCTGGCCATGATCCAAATATTGCCCTTGGAGTTTGAAAATGCTACAGAAAATCCTAATTCAACCCGATAACGAGTTAGTTGTTCACTGTCCACTTTAGGTTCTATAATAGCCACCAAATTAACTTTATGAGTTCTAATAAGAGTCTTTAACCGCTTAAACGTCAGTGCGTTCGTAATTCCCCGAACATTCCATATTAGGAAATTAAATATTAAGGGTTTGAGAGCTACCAGCGATTGTTTTGGCTGCAGTCGAGCGTGTGACTCTATCAGATGGCTCCACCACCTTCCTCTCTTTCGGACGTTTTTGAGTAAATCCTGTTGCTTCTTGAGCTTCATGTGGCAATGGCTCAGTATTCTTGGTGCCACGGCCAACTTCTCCACCTTTTTCATGCTCAGAGCCCTGTTCGTCGCCTGATGGCTCTATAATATTGCCATCTTCCTTATCAAGACGTTCTTCTTCATCCACAATATCAGCCCAATTACTGTGGAGTCCCCGAAATTCACCTAACTCCAGTTCATCCAGTGAAGACGACGGAACCATTGTAGTGGCCTGTACAGTAGCCTGTAAATACGAAACCCCCGCCGTCACATCGACGAGAATATCCGTACACAAATCAGAGTTATTTATGACTGACTGCTGCTCTATTCTGATTGGAACACTTGAACCAGAGTTATTACTCCCTGGAGGATCGTGAGATGGCGGCATGGGAGCTTCAATATGAGTGGCTGCATCATCATTAATCCCTCCAACCGAGGGATTTATAGCGTCATTATTGTTCGCTTGGTCAGGAGCCTCGTGTTGCAAGATCGACGTGACTTGTGGAGGATTGGGGGGCCGACGCGTGTCCTGTCGAGCTTTAATGACGGTTTCAGGTAACCCCTCTTGCATGATAGCCTTTCCTTTGTTCTTCAGTTTGCAGGAGTCCACTGTATGCCCTTGGTGGAAGCAATGGTTGCAGTAGAGTGGTATATGTTCATATTCGACGTTTTGCCAGAAGCTCCTTTCCTTGGATAAGTTGATGCGTACTCTTAGTTGCAATGGTTTTGCTGCATCTATCTCAACGAAAACCCTAGCCATGCTAGGTCTGGCTAGTTCTTTCGTCGCCCGATCAATTTTTAAAGGTGTCCCAATTGCTGACACGATCGCAAAGAGAGTGTCTTTTGCATAAAGATGATGAGGCAGATCAGGAAGGGTCACCCACACCGGCATCAAAGCCGATTCAATCAATGGAGTAAAGTCGGATTCCCACTTGAAGATGCGTATGGGCGCTCGAGCTAGAAACCACATCTCTTTAGATCGGAGGCGAAGATAGTCTTCCTCAATAGATGGACGGATTAAGATGTGTTTCCGATCAATAACTCCTGCCTTGATTGATCCCTTAAACTCAAATCCTTGCAAAGCTTTGCGAATAACCTCGATCGGAGGTTTGTTGTGAGAAAACTTCCCAATGAGGGCAAACTTCAGAGGGGCCACAAGAGCGTCTTCCTCATCTTCAGTAAAAGTAATAGCAGGCGAGAAAGAGATCGGTCGAGAAGCCAGTTTTGGGGGGCCTGAACACGACTAGCGACCACCTCCGCAAAGGACTTGGGTGCGGCCATCGGGGCTCCGGCCTAGCCAACGGCCAAGCCGAAAATGACAGAAGACGAAGAAATTTTCAGAAGATCACCGCGGCGCTAGGGTTGCGCTCGCGATCATCTTTATCATCATATATAATATATATATATATATATATATATATATATATATATATATATATTATTGTTAGGTAATGTATGTTAGTATGTTTGTTAGATGTTGGTTAGTAGAGGGTTAGATATGTTAGAGCAGTTATATGTTAGTGTAAGTTATATATGTTAGTATGTTTGTTAGACGTTGGTTAGTAGAGGGTTAGATATATTAGAGTTTGCTATATGTTAGTGTAAGTTATATTTGTTAGTATGAGTATTAGTTAAATAGTAAAGGTTAGTATTTTGTTAGATATTTGATATGTTGTTAGATAGTTTGATGTTAGATATCTAATATGTTGGATATTGATATTTTAGTAGGTTATGTTGGTTCTAGATATTGGTATGTTAGCAAGTTAGTCTATATATGTTATATATGAGATATTAGTTAAGATGTTATGTTAGTATATTAGATAGTTAGTTAATTAGATATTTGAGAGGTATCTTGGTATCTCATGATATCAAGTTAGCATCTTAAGGTAAATATGAATTACCTTTACCGTTAAGGTAAATGATTAGTTTACCTTATGACCAAGGTATTGATTTTGGGATGCCAATATAACCAAAGTTGATATGGCATCATAGTGTTATTGGGTTAGTATCTAAGTGTTTGAGTTTGAGTAGGTGATGTTAGATTGTGAAAGGGTTATATAGATAGGTATATATATTTTTTGGCTATATAGTATCTATATATATTATGAGAGTATATAGATATAGGTTATGGTTCATAGTGAGGATATATATATACTTGATATATGATATCTATATGCATGTGTTAGGGTGTTACTATATGGGTAAGGATATATGTGATATATACGTAATGTATATTATATAACTAAGTTTGTGTGCCTTGTTAGCTATGTGGTTTAGCTATGTGCCTTGATTTAGGCTATGTGTTAGATAGCAACAGTACTAGTATACTTGATTGTTTAGCCCATAGACTTGTTTAGACCTAGAATTAACTAACCTAGACTAGTTTGACCATTGTTGACCAAATCCTTGCTAGTTTGACCATATTAGACTAGTTTTCCTAGTTTAACTAGATTGTTGACCAGTGTCACGACTCGCACCCACTGTGAGGGTACGAGTACGTAACAGAGCCCAGCCTATACCGCAGTGTCGGCGGTAGAACGCTGTCATAGGTTACTATCTAATCAGCAACTCACACAATTATATAATGTACTTGTCAAACCTAAACTCCGAACGGAGGACAAGTATAGATATAATAAAATCTCAATCACAGTCTAAGCACGATAAGATAACTCAGAAGTTTATAACTAAAGACTAAACAACAACATTTATAAACTACTAAATAATAATATCTCAAACAAACTCAAATACAAACTCGTATCTCAAGTTATTACAATTCCAGTTTTAAAACATAAAAAAAAAACTAAACCAAGTCTACTAGCTAGTCTCCCGATCACTCCTGAGTGTCGGGGCCAAAGGTAGCTAAGCCATCTCCTGCTCTAAGGCAAGTAGGGCAAATGTCCTCAGGTCAATCATCTGTAATATTTTCAACAGGTCTAGTCAGGACAGGAACGAGTACAATTCATCAAAAATCATAAGTAAATGACAGAGAACTATAAAGCAGTTATAGACAGTTATATTGATAAATCATGGCAGTTTTATACAGGTAATGATATAGAGAACAGTTAAGGTACAAGGAAAGGAAAGTAACTAAACAAGAAGAGAAACATGGCAATAAAGACTGTAAATATAATCTAGCTGAAGTAGAGTAGCATGATATAAGTCCAGACAGTATAATAAGAGTCATGTGTGAGTCCATACAATATAATCTAATACCAGATGATTCCAGCACGAGATGAGTCCGGTATAAGGTGAGTCCTGTCAGTGATCAAAGATTCCAGGGTGAGTCCAGACTATACTCTAACAGTGTATTTTAAAATATCGGGATCGACATGTGAACGGCTGTAGGTAATACGGCACAACACACACTCGGCCAAGTGTGGGATGGCTATCATTACAGTATAATTCCAATGGAGTGGTTCCAATATTTGGGTATGTTCACATGCCTATTCCAATATTTCCCCGTCCAGCAAGTACAAGTGAATCCATAACCCGACACGAAAATAGGTATAAGTCCAGCCAGTACACGAATGGTTCCAGTAAATGATTCCAGGGTGATTCCAGTAGGTGGTTCCAGAAATAGAGGGTAGACACGAATAAGTGAGTGTCGCATGAAATGAATCCAGTAATATCAAATCGTGTTTGTAATATAGAATCAAATAGAACTAGCTACAACTGAAGTACAGTAAATGACAAGTAAATGGAAGAACTATCAGAGAATGTACTCGCCTGATACTCTGAAAAGAGTAGTGTAATATCAGATGTTTGCACCGGAGTCACAATATCCTATTTAGAGCAATACAGGTTATAATGTGTTTAAAATAAGATAAATGGAGTTTATGATGCAATCTACATAATTCTAAGTCAATTCTAGATCAAAGTCAACTCTAAGTCAAACATGGTCAACTGTCTAGGTCAACTAGGTCCATGTCAAACTTTGGTCAACCTTGGTCAGTTACACTAGTCAACTAGGTCAATCCTAGTCCATTCAAGTCTTACTAGCCTAAACAAGCCTAGGCTAACAACCAAGCACACTCACAAGTCATAGAGAACACATATTACATATATACATGCTTACATTACATTCATATATATATATATATATATATATATATATATATATATATATATATATATTTATATATATATATATATATATATATATATATATATATACATTGTATTGCATCACATTAATCTTGCATATATTCATCCACTCTACTCACAACATACATTGCCTATATATATATAGTGTATTGCTTACTGTAATGCCTGTGGTTCGTATTACATATTTCTGGAATACGTGTACGTATTTATTCTTGTATTGCATGATTTCTTGTTTAGTTTTCTTCATGGCTTGGCTTGGTTTATTCCTGGTTCGGGTTGGTTGGTTCGGCTTGGCTTGGTTTTGATTGGGTTCATCATGAACCATGGATAAACCCCCTACCTACCACCACCTTTGATATTTATTAGCCCTCTTCATTCTCTCTCTTTATTATTCATCTTCTTCTTCCTCATTTGCTCCCTTCACCTACCAAAGAAAGAAGAGAGAGGTCTAGGCAAGTGCACCTTGCCACCACTTGAGAACCACTTTTTATTTGTCTATTAGCTAGATTAGGCCATGGTGATCAACATTAAAACTTGACATTTTGTGATTTAGAGTCTCCATTGTTCTAGATCTAAGTTTCTTCTATTTTCGATTTTGCATGGTTTTGATCTATTTATGTTGTATTTTATGGGTTTTGATGTTCTTATGTTGGAGAGGATTAAATTTCATCCAAGATAGAACTTTGCAAAGTTGGATTTGGACTTATTTTGACCAAGTTATGGACTTTTGAAGCTTTGGGTTCAACCATGGAGTTCTTGCTGTTTGGAGAAGACAGTGAGCAGTGCAGGAGCTTTTTAGCTTGCACCACTGAGTTGCGCGCGCTCTTTAGCGCAGCGCAGTCCCCATACGCTGTCTTTTGGGAGCGTATGACTCGCATACGCTCGTTTGCTTGACAAGGAGTCGTATGGACCCCATACGCTGCCTTTTGGGAGCGTATGACTCGCATACGCTCGCTTGCTTGACAAGGAGTCGTATGGACCCCATACGCTGCCTTTTGGGAGCGTATGACTCGTATACGCTCGCTTGCTTGACAAGGAGTCGTATAGACCCCATACGCTGCCTTTTGGGAGCGTATGACTTGCATACGCTTGACTTGAGCGTGGCTTGACCAGAGCGTGGCTTGACATGAGCGTGGCTTGACCTGAGCGTGGCCTGACCTGAGCGTAGGTTGGCCTGAGCATAGGTTGACTGAGCGTATGGCCTTTGGCTGACTTGGTCTCATGTCAGCGTGTCAGATTTGGTTTTATTTTCCCTGAGCTTGGCTCTTCTATAGCCCTGTATATTGATATTTTATTAGATATTTTATGTCCATTTTATATCCTTACGCCTTTTGTCATAAACTTGATAATCATGAATTTACTTGATATGTTTGGAATTGATAATTGAGCATGACGTGATAGTGACCCGTAGTGGTGCACTCCTGACATGATAACCTGACATGACCTGATAGTGGCCCGTCGTGGCGCACTCCTGACAAGTACACTTGGCATGATAACCTGACATGATTTTCTTGATAGCTGTTACGATGGCTACCTGACATGACATGACCTGTATAATTAATCTGGATACCGTGGGCGATTGTGCTTGTATAAATAATCCAGTCCTATCTTGCATCATGTCTAGGAGGGGACTCCTGAGTACCACGGTCAGGAGTACCTACTAAAATGGACTAAGGCTAATAACTAGATTAATACATTAGTCATGACGAGATTTTCCAGCTACAGGCAATCCCGTTACCTGTGCACGCCTTGGGATCTGTAGCCTGCCGTCGAGTAGGGCACATTTCCAGCACACTGTCATGTGTTGCACCCTTCAAGCTACCTAAGGGTACATTCGTTTCCTGGACGATGTACCCACCTGAATTCAACTCTAATCTTTTAACCCGGGTAACCTCGATGGTCTGCAGGGCTTGTGCTGTGGAATAATCTTACTGCATCTTGTTAGTAATTAGGCTTGTGACAACCCTAGTTAGTTAAAGTATCAAGCCGTAATTCTTGCTTGGCCGTGAAGTGATTGGATGGAGTCTAACCAGTCTAGTCTTGCCCTGATCCTGTTCCAGATTATTGAATGACCAGAATGCTTGTATTTATTTTACCGATAAATGGTGAAAATTCCAAGTTCTGTTCAGACGAAGGGTTACAACCCCGGTCCTTGTTTGGTTTACGGGTTGTAACCTGGTTATCTGAATAGTTCCATGGTTTTCTCGTCGTATATCATCCTGGTGTATTTTTTTTATTTCCAGTTCTTACTTTTATTTATATCTTGTGCTGATTGCTGGTTTTAGTTCTTAAGTGAAGCTTCCTTTGTGGTACTTGCTCTTTCTGGGGTCTGATCCAGCTGGTTTTGTGTGGCCAGATTTCAGAGCAGCTCCAGAGGATCTACCGACCTTCCTGCCAGATGGTGAACACTAGAAGGAATCCTGGCAACGAGTGGGTTATTTTTGGCTCTGCCACTCTATTGTAAAAATATTCTTTTGAGGCGTTTAACCGATGAGCACCTGTTTAGCTCGATTGCACTTACTTACTGTCTGCCTACGGGCTGTAACATGATTGACAGATCCTAGGGTTGATCATGTATGACGAAACTCTTGCTAGTCCTAACATTTGGTAACGACTAGCTTCATGATCAGCTGAATATGTAATATTTGGGACGCCTTATTATTGTATATTTAATGATCATACATCTTGTAACATTTACTTACTTGCTTGTGATTGAGACACTAGGCTTGTTCATGACCTTAAGAGACTGTTGGCTTGTAGATAAACCCTCATGTATCCTAGACAGTCGTGACCGTATAGCGAGATGGATTCCATTTCATATACGTAGCTGGCTATGTCTGCCCCCGCTCTCCAGTATTCTGGTTCCGGGGAGTGACATGGTTTAAGTGGTGGCCCATGCAGGTCCTGTAAATCAAGATATGTGAGGGTTTACCGAATAGATGTCTCAATCAGTATTCGTCCTTGATCTCTGCTCGTATCTTCTGAATCCCTGAATTCTTGTCCTGATCATATGCTTGTATCGTTGATCTGTCCTGGTCCTTCCTTATTGTTCCCCATGTCGTCTTCTTCAGCGGCATTGTTCATGGTCCTGCCGATCAGCAAGGCGGAGCACCTCCCGCGGACCAGCAGCAACCTGGAGATCAAGCCCAGTATTCTGGAATAGCCTCCAGAGTCGTGCCCTCTGACGGAGAACCACCAGTCCAGCCAGTTCAGTCTGTCGAGCCTGATGATGCCACTTTGGTAGGTCTCGTCAGGACCTTGATAGCTTCCCAAGACCGGCATGGAGATGCCTTGCACCAGGTAGTGATGGATGCTTTGACCCGGGGTGGTCATCAGGGTAACAGCGCGGCCAACAGCTTCAAGCGCTTGAACCCTCCATTCTTCGACGGTAGTGAAGATGCTATCACGGCAGATGCATGGCTTCAGGACACAGAGATGATTCTAGAAGCAGCCAAGACCCCAGAAGCCGAGAAGGTGGCCGTTATGCGCCTGCAGTTGTTAGATCTTGCCCGCAGCTGGTGGGCAGCGCAGGCCGTTGGATTAGCAGCACCTATTGCTTGGGCAGTGTTCAGGGAGAGATTCCAGACCAAGTATTTCGATGCCGTGGCTCGGTATAATCTGCAGACGAGGTTTACCAATCTGAAGCAAGGAGGCAGGACGGTCGACGGATATGCGGCCGAGTTTTCCAGACTTAGTCGGTTTGCTCCCACCCTGGTGGCAACCGAGTATGATAGAGCCCAGCGGTTCCAGCAGGGACTTCACCTGGAGATCTTGTTGGCAGTTGAGCAGTTTGAGCATCAGACTTTTGATGCAGTCTTTAGAGCAGCCCGGAGGCATGAGTATACCTCCCAGAGGATTGTGGATAGGGTCGGAGGTCGGAAGAGATCTCACGGCCAGATGAATCAGTCTTCAGCACCGGCCCCGGCAGCCAGGGCTTTGACTATTGGAGCTCCGAGGCGAGCGGCCTCAGTAACGTCGGTTCAGCATTCCACTCCGACGCACCCTCAGCAGCAGAAGCAGAAGCAACCTTCCGCAGTGAGTTGTTCTCATTGTGGGAAGCCAGGCCATGTGGTGGCAAAATGTCGCAGGGCACAGGGATTGTGTCTGGCTTGTGGAGCACCAGACCATAGGGTTGGATCCTGCCCGAACAGGGGTGGTTCATCATCATCCAACCTTTCTAGTTCTTCGGTGAGAGGACCAGCTCCGATCCAGCAGCAGCAGTATCCATTGCCGAGGCCCTTGCCGTCTCAGACCCAAGTGTTCCAGCAGCAGAACCCCCAGCAGTATGCACAAGTCCAAGCCCAGAGTCAGAGCAGGCAGCGAGAATTTCAGCAGAGGGGACCAGCACCCCGAGGGTACGGTCAGGCTATGATGATGACCGTGGAGGAAGGATTAGCACCAGGAGAGGTAGTGGCAGGTACTATTCTCGTCAACTCCTTTCCAGCTTCAGCTTTATTTGATTCTGGTGCATCGCATTCATTTATGTCTGCACGATTCGCGACACGGGTAGGATTGGAGCCCGAGTCATTATCAGTAAGGCTTAATATACTTACTGGTAACGGACTTGTGGGAGTAGATAGAGTGTTTTCCTCGTATCGGATCGTAGTTAGCGGTAGAGAATTCCCCGCTAGATTGATAGAGTTCCCGGTGGCCGATTATGATGTGATCTTAGGGATGGATTGGTTGAGGAACCAGTATGCTATGATAGATTGCCACATTAGTAGGGTTGTTTTTAGCATTCCAAGCGAGCCGGAGTTTTCTTTCTCCCGAGGCGATGTTGAGTCATCTCCTCCAGTATTGCGGATGGCAGTAGCAGCAGTTCAGTTGCCCAAGATAGTCGAGGAGTTTTCAGATGTTTTCCCAGAAGAACTTCCAGGTATGCCTCCGGAGCGGGAGATCGAGTTCACTATAGACTTGATTCCCGGGATAGCTCCAGTGTCTGAGAGAGTCTACAGGATGGCGCCTTCAGAGTTGGAGATTTTGTATAAGATGATTGAAGAGCTTAGAACCAAGGGATTTATTCGTGCTAGTGGATCACCTTAGGGAGCCCCGATGCTTCTTGTGAAAAAGAAGGATGGTACGTCTAGGTTATGTGTTGATTATCGTACCTTGAACTCAGTGACAATCAAGAACAGATACCCTCTTCCGAGGATAGATGACTTGTTTGATCAACTCAAGGGGGCTTCAGTATTCTCGAAGATTAATTTGCGCTCAGATTATCATCAGATCAGAGTCAGACAGCAGGACATCCCGAAGACAGCTTTTAGATCGAGATATGGGCATTGGGAGTTCCTTGTTATGTCTTTTGGAGCAACCAATGCGCCGGCAGTATTCATGGACCTCATGAATCGCATCTTCATGCCTTACTTGGATCAGTTTGTGATCGTGTTCTTGGATGACATCTTGGTCTACAGCAAGAGTGAGGCGGAGCATGAGCAGCATCTTCGTGTGGTTCTTCAGATCCTCAGAGAGCACCAGTTATATGCCAAGTTCAGTAAATACGAGTTCTGGCTCGATCGCAGTTCGTACTTGGGTCATATCATCACTCGAGGAGGAGTAGAAGTGGATCCCCAGAAGATTGTGGCTATTGAGTCATGGCCAGTGTCCAGCACAGTTGCAGAGGTTCGTAGTTTTCTTGGATTGGCCGGCTACTACCGGCGGTTTATTTCAGATTTTGTTCGAATCTCAGCGCCATTAACGCAGTTGACCCGCAAGGATGCGCAGTTTGCTTGGACAGCAGAGTGTCAGAGTTCTTTTGAGCAGTTGAAGCGAGGCCTGATAACAGCTCCTATTCTCACGCTTTCAGATGGGACCGGAGGATTCTCAGTGTACTGTGATGCTTCAGGTAAAGGTTTAGGATGTGTTCTGATGCAGCATGGGAAGGTAATAGCTTATGCGTCACGACAACTTCGTGATCATGAGAGGAATTACCCAACCCATGACTTGGAGCTGGCAGCAGTGGTGTTTGCACTTAAGTTGTAGAGGCACTACTTGTATGGAGACAGGGTGGAGATTTTTACCGACCACAAGAGCCTGAAGTATGTTTTCACCCAGAAGGATCTTAACATGCGTCAGAGAAGGTGGCTGGAGCTTCTTGTGGATTATGATGTCAACCTGCAGTATCATCCTGGGAAGGCCAATGTTGTTGCGGATGCATTGAGCAGGAGAGCGGGAGTTTATTTTCTAACAGCACAACCAGAGCTGTTAGCAGATCTTCAGAAGATGGGTATTGAAGTTGTTCTTCCTTCCAGTGTGGCATTGGTGGCCAGTATGCAAGTTCAGTCCACTATAGTCGAGAGGATCCGGATGGCACAGTCGGCAGATTCTAAGCTTCAGCGACTCAGAGCAGAGTGTGAGGCAGGACGAAGACCAGAGTTATATATTCATGAGGATGGTACACTTCGACATGGTAATCGCCTTTGTGTACCCAGTGGAGATATCAGGCAGGAGATCATGTCAGAAGCGCACAGTTCTCAGTATTCCATCCATCCTGGCAGTACGAAGATGTACCGTGATATCCGGCAGCATTTCTGGTAGAATGGCATGAAGCGGGAGATAGCTCGGTTTGTCTCTCGGTGTTTGGTTTGCCAACAAGTTAAAGCCGAACATCAGAGACCGGCTGGACTTCTTCAGCCCTTACCGATTCCAGAATGGAAGTAGGAGCATGTGACCATGGATTTTGTGACTGGACTACCTAGATCCCCGGCTGGCAGAGATGCTATCTGGGTTATAGTTGATCGGCTCACAAAAGTGGCTCACTTTCTTCTATTCAGAGTTGGTCAGTCGACGGCTCAGTTAGCAGAGATGTACCTCAGGCAGATTATCAGATTGCACGGTGTGCCAGTCAGTATCACCTCGGACCGAGATTCAAGATTTATGTCGCACTTTTGGCGTAGCTTGCAAGAGAGTTTGGGAACTCATCTCCAGTTCAGTTCAGCATATCACCCGCAGACAGATGGCCAGTCGGAACGCACGATCCAGACTCTTGAAGACATATTGCGGTCCTGTACACTTGACTTCGGTGGTTCATGGGAAGATCCCTTGCACCTGGCAGAATTTTCGTACAACAACAGATTTCCAGGCCAGTATCCAGATGGCACCGTTCGAGGCACTGTATGGTAGGAAGTGCAGATCCCCGCTAGCCTGGGATGATATTGGAGAGAGACAGATGCTCGGTCCAGAAATGATTGCCCAGACAGTTGAAGTGGTCAGGCGAGTCAGAGATCATCTTCGGGTTGCCCAAGATCGCCAGCGTCATTGGGCCGATTCTCATCGACGCCCTCTCGAGTTTTCGGTCGGCGATCATGTATTCCTGAGGATTTTGCCTAACCGTGGCGTCATTCGTTTCGGCGTACGGGACAAGCTTAGTCCTAGGTATATAGGACCGTTTGACATTCTGGAGCGAGTAGGAGATGTATCCTATCGTCTCGCTCTTCTACCGTCGCTAAGCGAGGTGCATGACGTGTTCCATATATCCCAATTACGACGGTATATCCCGGACCCGAGCCACATCCTGGATCATTCGGAATTGGTTGTTGGTACCAACCTTTCGTATGAGGAGAGGCCCGTGTCTATATTGGACCGGAGAGAGAAGATCCTCAAGAACAAGACTATCAAGTTAGTCCGAGTTGCTTGGGGTCATCACTCTTTGGAGGAGTCAACGTGGGAGCGTGAGGATGATATCCGATCGCGATATCCCGACTTGTTTGACTCGTGAGGTATAATGTCTTCTTATGCCTCATGCCTTCGATTCCTTGCTTGAATGAGTGATTGTCTGCCTAGTTATAGCTTGTATATGATTAATGTAGCTTGTCATTGCTCCTCTAGCCTCTTGATTAAATTCTGAGGACGGAATTCTTTTAAGGTGGGTAGAGTTGTAATGCCTGTGGTTCGTATTACGTATTTCTGGAATACGTGTACGTATTTATTCTTGTATTGCATGATTTCTTGTTTAGTTTTCTTCATGGCTTGGCTTGGTTTATTCCTGGTTCGGGTTGGTTGGTTCGGCTTGGCTTGGTTTTGATTGGGTTCATCATGAACCATGGATAAACCCCCTACCTACCACCACCTTTGATATTTATTAGCCCTCTTCATTCTCTCTCTTCATTATTTATCTTCTTCTTCCTCATTTGCTCCCTTCACCTACCAAAGAAAGAAGAGAGAGGTCTAGGCAAGTGCACCTTGCCACCACTTGAGAACCACTTTTTATTTGTCTATTAGCTAAATTAGGCCATGGTGATCAACATTAAAACTTGACATTTTGTGATTTGGAGTCTCCATTGTTCTAGATCTAAGTTTCTTCTATTTTCGATTTTGTATGGTTTTGATCTATTTAAGTTGTATTTTTATGGGTTTTGATGTTCTTATGTTGGAGAGGATTAAATTTCACCCAAGATAGAACTTTGTAAAGTTGGATTTGGACTTATTTTGACCAAGTTATGGACTTTTGAAGCTTTGGGTTCAACCATGGAGTTCTTGCTGTTTGGAGAAGACAGTGAGCAGTGCAGGAGCTTTTTAGCTTGTGCCACTGAGTTGCGCACGCTCTTTAGCGCAGCGCAGTCCCCATACGCTGTCTTTTGGGAGCGTATGACTCGCATACGCTCGTTTGCTTGACAAGGAGTCGTATGGACCCCATACGCTGCCTTTTGGGAGCGTATGACTCGCATACGCTCGCTTGCATGACAAGGAGTCGTATGGACCCCATACGCTGCCTTTTGGGAGCGTATAACTCGCATACGCTCGCTTGCTTGACAAGGAGTCGTATGGACCCCATACGCTGCCTTTTGGGAGCGTATGACTCGCATACGCTCGCTTGCTTGACAAGGAGTCGTATAGACCCCATACGCTGCCTTTTGGGAGCGTATGACTTGCATATGCTTGACTTGAGCGTGGCTTGACCTGAGCGTGGCTTGACTTGAGCGTGGCTTGACCTGAGCATGGCCTGACCTGAGCGTAGGTTGGCCTGAGCATAGGTTGACTGAGCGTATGGCCTTTGGCTGACTTGGTCTCATGTCAGCGTGTCAGATTTGGTTTTATTTTCCCTAAGCTTGGCTCTTCTATAGCCCTGTATATTGATATTTTATTAGATATTTTATGCCCATTTTATATCCTTACGCCTTTTGTCATAAACTTGATAATCATGAATTTACTTGATATGTTTGGAATTGATAATTGAGCATGACGTGATAATGACCCGTAGTGGTGCACTCCTGACATGATAACCTGACATGACCTGATAGTGGCCCGTCGTGGCGCACTCTTGACAAGTACACTTGGCATGATAACCTGACATGATTTTCTTGATAGCTGTTACGACGGCTACCTGACATGACATGACCTGTATAATTAATCTGGACACCGTGGGCGATTGTGCTTGTATAAATAATCCAGTCCTGTCTTGCATCATGTCTAGGAGGGGACTCCTGAGTACCACGGTCAGGAGTACCTACTAAAATGGACTAAGGCTAATAACAAGATTAATACATTAGTCATGACGAGATTTCCCAGCTACAGGCAATCCCGTTACCTGGGCACGCCTTGGGATCTGTAGCCTGCCGTCGAGTAGGGCACATTTCCAGCACACTGTCATGTGTTGCACCCTTCAAGCTACCTAAGGGTACATTCGTTTCCTGGACGATGTACCCACCTGAATTCAACTCTAATCTTTTAACCCGGGTAACCTGGATGGTCTGCAGGGCTTGTGGCTGTGGAATAATCTCACTGCATCTTGTTAGTAATTAGGCTTGTGACAACCCTAGTTAGTTAAAGTATCAAGCCGTAATTCTTGCTTGGCCGTGAAGTGATTGGATGGAGTCTAACCAGTCTAGTCTTGCCCTGATCCTGTTCCAGATTATTGAATGACCAGAATGCTTGTATTTATTTTACCGATAAATGGTGAGAATTCCAAGTTCTGTTCAGACGAAGGGTTACAACCCCGGTCCTTGTTTGGTTTACGGGTTGTAACCTGGTTATCTGAATAGTTCCATGGTTATCTCGTCGTATATCATCCTGGTGTATTTTCTTTATTTCCAGTTCTTACTTTTATTTATATCTTGTGCTGATTGCTGGTTTTAGTTCTTAAGTGAAGCTTCCTTTGTGGTACTTGCTCTTTCTGGGGTCTGACCCAGCTGGTTTTGTGTGGCCAGATTTCAAAGCAGCTCCAGAGGATCTACCGACCTTCCTGCCAGATGGTGAACACTAGAAGGAATCCTGGCAACGAGTGGGTTATTTTTGGCTCTCCCACTCAATTGTAAAAATATTCTTTTGAGGCGTTTAGCCGACGAGCACCTGTTTAGCTCGATTGCACTTACTTACTGTCTGCCTACGGGCTGTAACATGATTGACAGATCCTAGGGTTGATCATGTATAACGAAACTCTTGCTAGTCCTAACATTTGGTAACGACTAGCTTCATGATCAGCTGAATATGTAATATTTGGGATGCCTTATTATTGTATATTTAATGATCATACATCTTGTAACATTTACTTACTTGCTTGTGATTGAGACACTAGGCTTGTTCATGACCTTAAGAGACTATTGGCTTGTAGATAAACCCTCATGTATCCTAGACAGCCGTGACCGTATAGCGAGATGGATTCCATTTCATATACGTAGCTGGCTATGTCTGCCCCCGCTCTCCAGTATTCTGGTTCCGGGGCGTGACACTTACATATATGCATACATGTATTATTCATGTCTAACATTACATTCAAATATCAAATTGACATATATCATCATATGGATACTTGAAACTAATTTATATATGACAATTCATACAAAATCAAGATGTGATGACATACTTAATATATAACATTACATTGATGCATATATATACCAACACTTAATATTATGAAATCTCAGTTGTGTCAACTAGGCTGAACACCCTAGGTAATATGAACTATAGAGTAATTGGTCATTTGAAAGAAAAGAAGTGACTGAACCAACCTATATGGGTGAACCAACTATCCTCACATCACTGAACTAACATCCAACCATATGCCAAAGGCCTAAGGCTAACACACAAGCCTACAACAGACCCTACTACTGCTGCAATGTTGCTGCAGGCTAACATGCTGCCTACTACTGTTCTTCCTGCCTGTTCGCTCACAAGGCAATGGACTGCCATTCAAAATCCTCACAACCAACACTGTCAATCACTCTAAAACCTATATCTACATATACATGCAACCTGAACTGAAACCTGAATATAAATGAAACCTTCATATGTGAAACCTGATTATATATAAACATCACAGGAATTGGAAAAAGGAATGGCTGAAACAGTGTCATGATTTCCCAGGTTATCAGTGTGAACATATGTGGGAAAACAGGGAATGGGGGTTCCATTTCAGTCTCATGTGTGCGTATATGTGGCTGTGTTAACATGACATAGTATCCAGATTTCAGTCAATGTGTGAGTGTGAACTGTGCAAATCAGTGACAGGAAAAATAGAGGGTGGTGTGTATGTGTGAGGGAAAAACTTGTGTGTTAAATGACTGGGATTTGGGATGTGTGTGAGTGATGGAAAAAAGTGTTTGAGGAATCTAGGAACATGTAGGTTCCTGTATTCTCAGGTTATCAAAACCAACTGACAGTCTCAGTTTTGTGACTGTGTGCTAATCACCACATCCCAGGAAACCCTAAAATGAATCCACAAACCTATGTAATTATCTGAACATGAGGGAATGGTGGACTAATGCAATGTGTTAACATAGGACTGCAATTCAAAAGGGGAATGAATAAAAGAAGGTAAGGGACAACAACTGAACTAAACTATAATCAAAATGATACCAACTACAACCTCTGTATCACCAAATAGGTATAGGTACTGAACTAACCAAGGAAACTGGGTTTAAATCAAATGGACTCAACATCTAGTGCCTGCATAACTGATACTTAACCAAACATACTCTCCATCATTCAGTCCTATGCATTCCTTACATTGAAACTTGTCAAAACCCAACATCCCATATGAATCCCCAAATCTCATGCATTGCACATAGCTAAACATGCAACCTCGATTCCAGACATGAACATATATGTAAGTAAACATCTAATGCTCGTAAATTCACATGCATACATTACAAAATCTATTATGAATTAGCACAACCCAGTTTTGGTTAACAGTTCAAAATCAGTTTGAAAACCAATTGACATAGGAAAACCCAAATTTGAATTCAAAACCCAATTCGAAGTATGACAGGTGTGTACAGGCATAGGGACATGTCCCTCGTGTCCAGGAAGAGTCCTTCGTGTCCCGAAATTGGGACACATAGTGTCCAAACTAATATTCAAAATTTCAGAAAACTGGAAAAGAATACTCATCGTACAGCCATGTCGAGCCTTCGTGGGCTCGACACAGTCCTCGAGGTGGTCGAGCTTGTGCATACGGGTTCGCCAATAGTAGGGCTTCGTGATGAAGTGTCTGTATCGTATCCACTTAAGCCGTGTCCAAAGAAATCAACGCGTATCAGACGCGATTTCGCGCACGCAGTGTCAGTACAAAACCCGTGTGAGCTCGATAACTTCGAGAATACTCCACCAACTCACCCCAAATTTTGGAAGAATGGTGACAGAGGTTGTCCCCTCGTGTCCACCAAAAATCGTATCACGAGAGGCCGTATCGTGTCCTGTGTCGACCCCGATCAGCAGGGCACTGTGTACGGTTCAGTCCCCGCGTGTTCGTGTCCCCGTATGGACACGACACGACACCAAAATCAGGAAATAATAACACAAATCACTAAGCAAGCCCTAGAGCTAGGATTCCATTCAAAAACATTTTAAAAATCAGAACAAAATGTTGGTTGAGGCATTACATCAAACACCTAGCCTATCAAATGGATACGTGTCCGATACGGACACCAAACGGACACAAAATTGACCCAAACTTCAGGGACAGCTAGGGGACTCCTAGATCTAGCCCTAGATGGAAAGAAAACGAAATATTAATACAATTTAAGGGATTTTACATATAGGTACAATTAGCAAAAAAAAGCCCCAAAATAAAGTGCTCCTCCTTGCTAGCTCGGATCCCTAAATTGCTCAAAATATGGGATTACTCTCCATCAACAGTAAATAAACACTAATTAGGTCCTAATGCAAAAGACTAGAGTTAAAAAGGAGTTAAAATAAAAAAGTTATGGAATGGCTCTTTACCTCTTTCTTCAAAGCTTAGAAAAATAATAAAAGAGGCAAGAACAAGGAGGAGATTATTTATAGGGAAGGGGGAGCCCTAGTGGCTGGTCATAAAGTGAGAATTTAGGGTTAGGGCTTAGTCTAATGGCTATGGGCCTAATTGCACTAGTCAAGGAACCAATTTCTAAGTCTCAAGTCTATGGACCAAAACACCAATCCTCCTATTTCAAACTTGGTCCTAAGTGTCCTAACTTGAGTTGACTTAAGTTAGACTAGGGTCCATACCATGTTAACTAGGTCACCAAGTCAAGATCAAAATCTAGGACAGTCTCTTAAGTCACAGCTTAGCAAAAGTCAAAATCAACAATCACCAGTGCAATAAATCATGAAATAATTCAAAGATGCCAAATGACCAAAATACCCTCATGCTCAAAAGTAGAAATAAATTATCCTAATGACATGGTCAGGCTCTAGGTCAGACAGCCTCTCAGGTTACACTAGCAAGGCATCAAAATCACAAGCCATGACTTAAAACAGTTTTAAATTGATTAAAAAAATCACCAAAAATTATAATGTGATTTAAATATAAATAAATAATATTTATAAATACAAAATACCAAAAATACCCTCATTTCAGAAACTGGGTGTTACAAGTCTACCCCCTTAGAAAAATTTCGTTCTCGAAATTAATATGATCGCATCCTTCCTAGGTTAAATCCCCAACCAATCAAAGTCGAAGCAACACAATCCTACTGGTCGTGATTCCACAGTCTCGAACAGGGTAGCTATACTATCTAGCAATCACAAGCAATATCCTAGCAGGTACTAAGGGAAATCATCCAGGAAAGTGGGAAGGAAGAATGAGAAGGACAAACCTGCTAACCCATCACCTGCGTCGTCGGTCTCCTCGAATGTCAGCACAAAAGCCCTGCCCTTCTGGGATATATCCCTCTGATGGTGCGGGACACGGTGCTGCGCTACAGGTGGCCTAGCTCCCTCTATCTAATCCATGACACTCAAGTAATATCCATCCTGATATTCCACTCAATTATACTAGGGCACCATCTATATGGTATATATCCTGCAATCTGATAATCATACCCGTTTATCCAGAACCATGTTACCAGAATCCTCGTCACACCAGTAAGTATGGATGCGATAATCCATAGAGTCCACAACTAATGTACATACCTCTAGAATCATGGTATTTAAAATTTTTGCATTGTCGCTAGCTTGGCTGCAAAAACATTAAATTTCCACACCCAAAAAATACATCCAAAATTAGACTCTATCTCATCGCCCAACCAGCTGATATGGCTGTAGAAGACTCTAGATTCCATGACTGAGGCAACCTAGCCCATGATGTTATCTTGGTAGGAAATCAAGTCAATAATGAATACCAAGAAACAAATTCAACGATGAATCAAGAAAGATAGACAGATACTATCAGAATCGAATTTCGAGATAGTTTATAATGAGATTCTCAAGGGTCATCCTAGGAATCGTCTCAAGTAGTCCTAACTGTGATTGAGTACCTCTCCGTTTAAGCCTATCTCTCAATCCTATTGCAGGCTCGCAGTAATACAACTAAGTCGCCGTACTGCCACGATATCGCACTAGTGCGACTCTCGACCTGCATGGGCCACCACTAAAAACGTGTCACGACCCGCACCCACTATGATGGTACGAGTACGTAACAGCACCCAGCCTACGCTGCAGTGTCGGCGGTGAACGCTATCTTAGGTTACTATCTAATCAGCAACTCACGCAATTATATAATGTACTTGTCAAACCTCAACTCCGAACGGAGGACAAGTATAGATATAATGAAATCTCAATCACAGTCTAAGCACGAGAAGATAACTCAGAAGTTTATAACTAAAGACTAAACAACAACATTTATAAACTACTAAATAATAATATCTCAAACAAGCTCAAATACAAACTCGTATCTCAAGTTATTACAATTTCAGTTTTAAAACATAAAAAAACCAAGTCTACTAGCTAGTCTCGCGATCACTCCTGAGTGTCGAGGCCAAAGGTAGCTAAGCCATCTCCTGCTCCAAGGCAAGTAGAGCAAATGTCCTCAGGTCAATCATCTGTAATATTTTCAACAGGTCCAGTCAGGACAGAAATGAGTACAATTCATCAAGAATCCCAAGTAAATGACAGAGAACTATAAAGCAGTTATAGACAGTTACATTGATGAATCATGGCAGTTTCATACAGGAAATGATATAGAGAACAGTTAAGGTACAAGGAAAGGAAAGTAACTAAACAAGAAGAGAAACATGGCAATAAAGACTGTAAATATAATCTAGCTGAACTAGAGTAGCAGGATATAAGTCCAGACAGTATAATAAGAGTCATGTGTGAGTCCATATAATGTAATCTAATACCAAGTGATTCCAGCACGAGATGAGTCCGATATAAGGTGAGTACAGTCAGTGATCAAAGATTCCAGGGTGAGTCCAGACTATACTCTAACAGTGCGTTTTAAAATATCGGGATCGACATGTGAACGGCTGTAGGTAATACGGCACACCGCACACTCGGCCAGGTAAGGGATGGCTATCGTTCCAGTATAATTCCAAGGGAGTGGTTCCAGTATTTGGGTATGTTCACATGCCTATTCCAATATTTCCCCGTCCAGCAAGTATAAGTGAATCCATAACCCGACACGAAAATAGGTATAAGTCCAGCTAGTACACGAATGGTTCCAGTAAATGATTCCAGGGTGATTCCAGTAGGTGGTTCCAGAAATAGAGGCCAGACATGAATAAGTGAGTGTCGCATGAAATGGATCCAGTAATATCAAATCGTGTTTGTAATATAGAATCAAATAGAACTAGCTATAACTGAAGTACAGTAAACGACAAATAAATGGAAGAACTATCAGAGAATATACTCGCCTGATACTCTGAAAAGAGTAGTGTAATATCAGATGTTTGCACCGGAGTCACAATGTCCTATTTAGAGCAATATAGATTATAATGTGTTTAAAATAAGATAAATGGAGTTTATGATGCAATCTACATAATTCTAGGTCAATTCTAGGTCAAAGTCAACTCTAAGTCAAACCTGGTCAACTGTCTAGCTCAACTAGGTCCAAGTCAAATTTTGGTCAACCTTGGTCAGTTACACTAGTCAACTAGGTTAATCCTAGTCCATTCAAGTCTCACTAGCCTAACCAAGCCTAGGCTAACAACCAAGCACACTCACAAGTCACAGAGAACACATATTACATATATATACATGCTTACATTACATTCATATATATATATATATATATATATATATATATATATATATATATATATATATATATATATATATATGTGTGTGTGTGTGTGTGTGTGTGTACATTGCATTGCATTACATCAATCTTGCATATATTCATCCACTCTACTCACAACATACATTGCCTATATACATATAGTGCATTGCTTACATATATGCATACATGTATTATTCATGTCTAACATTACATTCAAATATCAAATTGACATATATCATCATATGGATACTTGAAACTAATTTATATATAACCATTCATACAAAATCAAGGTGTGATGACATACTTAATATATAACATTACATTGATGCATATATATATATATATATATATATATATATATATATATATATATATATATACCAACACTTAATATTATGAAATCTCAATTGTGTCAACTAGGCTGAACACCCTAGGTAATATGAACTATAGAGTAATTGGTCATTTGAAAGAAAAGAAGTGACTGAACCGACCTATATGGGTGAACCAACTATCCTCACATCACTGAACTAACATCCAACCATATGCCAAAGGCCTAAGGCTAACACACAAGCCTACAACAGACACTACTACTGCTACAATACTGCTGCAGGCTAACATGCTACCTACTACTGTTCTCCCTGCCTGTTCCCTCACAAGGCAATGGACTGCCATTCAAAATCCTCAGAACCAACACTCTCAATCACTCTAAAACCCACATCTACATATACATGCAACCTGAACTGAAACCTGAATATAAAGGAAACCTTCATATGTGAAACCTGATTATATATAAGCATCACAGAAATTGGAAAAAGGAATGGCTGAAATAGTGTCATGATTTCCCAGGTTATCAGTGTGAACATATGTGGGAAAACAGGGAATGGTGGTTCTATTTCAGTCTCACGTGTGTGTATATGTGGCTATGTTAACATGACATAGTGTCCAGATATCAGTCAATGTGTGACTGTGAACTGTGCAAATCAGTGACAGGAAAAACAGAGGATGGTGTGTATGTGTGAGGGAAAAACCTGTGTGTGTTAAATGACTGGGATTTGGGATGTGTGTGAGTGATGGGAAAAAGTGTGTGAGGAATCTAGGAACAGGTAGGTTCCTGTATTCTTAGATTATCAAAACCAACTGACAGTCTCAGTTTTATGACTGTGTGCTAATCACCACATCCCAGGAAACCCAAAAATGAATCCACAAACCTATGTAATTATCTGAATATGATGGAATGGTGGACTGATACAATGTGTTAACATAGGACTACAATTCAAAAGGGGAATGAATAAAAGAAGGTAAGGGACAACAACTGAACTAAACTATAATCAAAATGATACCAACTACAACCTCTGTATCACCAAATAGGTATAGGTACTGAAATAATCAAGAAAACTGGGTTTAAATCAAATGGACTCAACATCTAGTGCCTACATAACAGATAGTTAACCAAACATACTCTCCATCATTCAGTCCTATGCGTTCCTTACATTGAAACTTGTCAAAAGCCAACATCCCATATGAATCCCCAAATCTCATGCATTGCACATAGCTAAACATGCAACCTCGATTCCAGACATGAAAATATATGTAAGTAAACATCTAATGCTCATAAATTCACATGCATACTTTACAAAATCTATCATGAATTAGCACAACCCAGTTTTGGTTAACAGTTCAAAATCAGTTTGAAAACCAGTTGACATAGAAAAACCCAAATTTGAATTCAAAACCCAATTCGAAGTATGACAGGTGTGTACAGGCATAGGGACATGTCCCTCGTGTCTAGGGAGAGTCCCTCGTGTTCAGGAATTAGGACACGTTGTGTCAAAACTAATATTCAATATTTCAGAAAACTGGAAAAAAAATACTCATCGTGCAGCCGGGTCGAGCCTTCGTGGGCTCGACACAGTGCTCGAGGTGGGTCGAGCTTGTGCATATGGGTTTGCCCATAGTAGGGCCTCATGATGAAGTGTCTGTATCATGTCCACTTAAGCCGTGTCCAAAGAAATCAACGCGTATCAGACGTAATTTCGCGCGCGCGCAGTGTCAGTGCAAAACCTGTGTGAGCTCGATAACTTCGAGAATACTCCACCAACTCACCCCAAATTTTGGAGAATGGTGACAGAGGTTGCCCCCTCGTGTCCACCAAAAATTGTGTCATGAGAGGCCGTGTCATGTCCGGTGTCGACCCCGATCAGCAGGGCACTGTGTACGGTTCAGGCCCCGCGTGTTCATGTCCCCGTATGGATACGACACGACACCAAAAGTAGGAAATAATAACACAAATCACTAAGCAAGCCCTAGAGCTAGGATTCCATTCAAAAACATTTCAAAAATTAGAACAAAATGTTGGTTGAGGCATTACATCAAACACCTAGCCTATCAAATAGATACGTGTCCGACACGGACACCAAACGGACACGAAATTGACCCAAACTTCAGGGACAGCTAGAGAACTCCTAGATCTAGCCCTAAATACAAAGAAAACGAAATATTAATACAATTTAAGGGATTTCACCTATAGGTGCAATTAGCAAGAAAAAGTCCCAAAATGAAGTGTTCCTCCTTGCTAGCTCGGATACCCAAATTGCTCAAAATCTGGGATTACTCTCCATCAACAGTAAATAAACACTAATTAGGTCCTAATGCAAAAGACTAGAGTTAAAAAGGAGTTGAAATAAAAAAGTTATGGAATGTCTCTTTACCTCTTTCTTCAAAGCTTGAAAAAATAATAAAAGAGACAAAATCAACGAGGAGATTATTTATAGGGAAGGGAGAGCCCTAGTGGCTGGTCATAAAGTAAGAATTTAGGGTTAGGGCTTAGTCTAATGGCTATGGGCCTAATTGCACTAGTCATGGAACCAATGTCTAAGTGTCAAGTCTACGGACCAAAACACCAATCCTCCTATTTCAAACTAGGTCCTAAGTGTCCTAACTTGAGTTGACTTAAGTTAGACTAGGGTCCATACCATGTTAACTAAGTCACCAAGTCAAGGTCAAAATCTAGGACAGTCTCTTAAGTCATAGCTTAGCAAAAGTCAAAATCAACAATCACCAGTGCAATAAATCATAAAATAATTCAAAGAGGCCAAATGACCAAAATACCCTCTTACTCAAAAGTAGAAATAAATTATCCTAATGACATGGTCAAGCTCCAGGTCAGACAGTCTCTCAGGTTACACTAACAAGGCATCAAAATCACAAGCCATGACTTAAAACAGTTTTAAATTGATTAAAAAAATCACCAAAAATTATAATGTGATTTAAATATAAGTAAATAATATTTATAAATACAAAATACCAAAAATACCCTTATTTTAGAAACTGGGTGTTACAACCAGAGTTGACCAAGAGTTGACTTTGACCTAGATTGACTTAGACCCATGTAGATTGCATTATAATTTCAATTACTATATAAATTAAACTCTTTATAACCTGCGTTGCTCTAACTAGGACTCTGTGACTCCAGTTGGCCATGTTTTCATATCAGCTGTTCATGGTATCAGACGAGTACATTCTCTGATCATTTTATACTTGATAGGACTTATATTCTTGCTCTAGATTATTTTACTTGATGTTGTCACGTTGGTAACACGGATTGGTACTATCTGGATCTTTTTATGAGATGTTATCCCCCTCGGGAGCATCGGGTACATCATGTCATGTGCGTTTCACTTTTATCATGTACTCATATGCTTTCACTATTCATGTATAATCTTGTCATTTATGTACTCTTATGTTCACAGAGCCGCCATGTGATGATCATGAGCCCCATGTGATGATCATGTATGAGCCCCCATGTGATGATCATGTACAATAACATAACCTGTCTAGATTCTTGTGTATTGATTGGGGTACGAAAGAGTAGAAATAGTCATATAAATAATTCTAAGTAGTGTAATCATGTACAACTCAGTAATGTAATCATATATTGATCAAGTCACTCACATTCCTATCTTGTACTCTAAACCACTAGTCATTTGTAGTACTTTACTTATAGTAGATATTTCCGGTACAGTTATCTCTTTTTCTCATGTATATTTCTTTTAGCGATTCATGTATCTTACTCTATTGCATGTTTCATATACCTGTCATGATATGAACTATTAAGATTTTGGGCTCGTTCATGTCTTGATTGGACCTGTTAAAAATATTACAAGTAGCATAGAGATTCACAACTAGCCTAGAGGACCAATAGAGCATGGAGTAGATTGCTAGTTTATAGTTTAGTTTTCTCTGTTGGAACTTGTATTATAATAAGTGGAGATTTGAGTTGTATTTGAGATTGTTTGAGATATTATTATTTTAGAAGTTTATTTATTTTGTTGCTTTGAGTTTTGTATAGACTTTTGTGTTATCCTATCGTGCTTAGACTGTGATTGAGTTATATCATATCTTATACCTGTCCTCCATTCGAAGTTGAGATTTATGACAGGTACATTATATATATTGTGTGAGTTGTTTAGTTAGCGACCTAGAACAGTATTCTAGCGTTGATTATACGGCGTAGGCTGGACGCTATTACGCACTCGTGCCCCTATACCAGATGCGGGTTGTGACACATTTTTAGTGGTGGCCCATGAAGGTCGAGATTCGTATTAGTGCGAAGTCGTGGTAGTACGACGATTAGATGTACTGCTGCACGCCTACAGTAAGAGATAAGGAATAGGCTTTGGTTGAGAGATTACTCAATCATAGTTAGGACTACTTGAGAAGATTCTTGGGATGACCCTTGAGAATCTCATTATAAATTATCTTAAAATTCGATTCTGACTGTATCTGTCTATTTTCCTTATTTATTGTTGAATTTGATTCTTGGTATTCATTATTGACTTGATTTTCTACCAAGATAAACTTTATGGGCTAGGTTGCCTCAGTCATAGAATCTAGAGTCTTCTACAGTCATATTAACTGGTTGGCGATAGGGTAGAGTCTGATTTTGGATATATTTCTCGGTTATAGAAATTTATGGTTTTTGCAGCCAAGCTAGCGGCAATACAAAAATTTTAAGTACCATGATTCTAAAAGTATGTACCTTAGTTATGAACTCTATGGATTATCATTGTTGTACTTGCTGGCGTAATGAGGATTCTGGTAAAATGGTTCTGAATAGACGGGTATGATTATCAGATTGCAGAATAGATACCGTATAGATGGTGCCCTAGTATGGAGTAGGATATCAGCATGGATGTTGGTTAAGTTATGGATAAGATAGAGGGAGCTAGGCCACCTGTAGCGTAAAACCATGCCCCGCACCATCAAAGGGATATACCTCAGAGGGACAGGACTTTTGCACTGACGGTTGTGGAGACCGACGCTATTAGTGACGAGTTAGCAGGTCTATCCTTCATGTCCTTCTTTTCCATCTTGTTGTGTGATTCCATTAGTACATGTCAGGATGTTTTGTGCTGTGAAAGATAGTATAGTGACCTGTTTAAGACTATGATATCACGACCAGTATGAATCATGTTTTGTATGCTTTAGATGGAATATTCTCGACCTTGATTGCTGGGGGTTTGACCTAGAAGGAGTACGATGATTTGGACAAACCATATGATTATCAGACTGTTTCTTGGGAAGGTTTTGAATATATCATCTTTGCTTTTGTTTCAATCTTTTTCAAAAAATATAATATTTTCCATCACAAATTAACTTAGGAGTAGGGATAACTTCAGATAACTAGTCTAATTCTTTGTAGAACTTCATTAGTTATAACTCTTTCATAGTATAATGGTTTGATAGCTTGTATTAGGACTTATTCTTAGGTATGGTAGTCTAGTTGACATTAGACTAGTAACCCTTTATAGTTAAATTTTTGTTGATTTTGACTATCAATTTCATATAGGATGTTAGTCTTCTCAGGTGGTAGTGACCCCTCCGGCTCACCAGAAGGATAGTAGGATATATAGATGGTCAGAACAATGATATTTAGTAGGTGTACTTTAGAAACAACAAGGATATTCGAGGTCGATTTGTTTTGTGTACTTGAATAATTTTAGGTTATTAATTCTCGAAATATTTCACTTAAGATTGTGATGCTAAATTTAGAAATTTAGAAATGGAGAAGAGAATGTAACTATGAAGCGATGATGATACCAAAATTGAATAAGATGTTGGTAAGAGGACAGAGTGAACACAAGGATTTTAGGTAATTGGGAAATTTAAAGATTTTGTGGAGGTTTTAAAATTTAAGAAGAATAATATTTGAAGGTGTACGTGAAGGAAATACGAAGGTCGATTTTATAATAAAGAATAAGTTTCTTTATGACATAGTAGTATTAGCTTCGAATAAATTCGAGGACAATGATTTGAACAAGTTCGAGGATTTTATGGACTTTGATCTAGAGATTTTGGATCCAAGTTAGGACAAGGTGTAGAAATTTAAATTTTTGGGAAGATTAAGTGGATAAGGGAGAGTAAGATCAGAAAGAAGGAATAAGAGTTTTAACAAGATCATGATTCATGAGAAATGCCTTGAGAATTTAGGCCCTGCTTCTAGGAGGGAGTTTTAGTCACCAGACCTAATTGGAGGTGAGTTTTTGACCTAGGCTTTAGCATGTCTTCTGTAATATTTTGTTACACCCCTTGCTTGTATATTTTGATACCTTGTGATTGTCTTGTGCTGTAGTATGGCTAGTATAGCTAGATGAGACCTCAGACTGATATTGCCTGCCATGATCCTGTATGTTATTTTTTCAAATTGCATGATTTAGATAAGCTTCTAAGACCATGATTGTTGGGAACGAGACTCTAGAAAGGTACGACCATCTTAATTTTGAGGACGAAATTTTTCTAAGGAGAGTAGATTTGTAACCACCAACTTTTCTGAAATGAGGATAATTTTGAACTTTTGTAAAAGTTTATTATTTAATAATAGGATTTATGATTTATGGAATTTTTTAATTAATTTAATACTATTTAAAATTGGTGAATTATAATTTTGATTTGTTAGCTAGTGAACCCTACAACTGTTGAGCCTAGAGACTAACCATGACCATGGGGACCTAACCATGTGATTGGAATGACTAATTTTAACTTTTTAGGCTAAGGGTATTTTGGTCATTTTGTGACTTTTGAATTATTTAGAATTTTGATTAATTGGTAAATTTTAGATTATTTTAATAATATTCAAATTGATGTATTATAATTTTGGGCATTTTTATATTTTAATATTTTACGAACTTTTATATTTTAATATTAATTTTACGGGATTTGTTTAGTCGGGTTGAGTTTCGTTTCGTTCCGACTTGTGTTAGTGACCCGAGTAGCTAGACTCTAGACGGGACCCCAAGATTAGTTAAGTCATGACCCACAAATCCCACTAATTAAGTTAGTAGGTTTAGACTAATCCTACTTGTTAGATTGGTTAAGTTAGAGGCTTAAATTTAACCTTTTTGATAACAAACTTGAACCTAACTTAATATTAACCAAAAGGACTAGTTGAGGCCTTATTGGGCTTTTCCTCAAGGCCCAAATAGGGTTTAATGGCAGCCACTATAGGTAGGTTAGCCTCCCTTCCTTTCATTTTATTCCATTAAGCCTCCATTTTCCTTTACAAGTGTTTGTTTGCCATGAATTATAAAAGAACAGAACAATTATATCGGAGGACTGGACTTTTACTTCACAATACAATCTTCGCTCATACAAAGAAAGCCTAGGGACAAAAACCTAGGTACAGCAATCTAAGTACAATTGTTTAGTTTTTCTGAGGGATGACCGTAGAGGCTCGGAAAAGCGACGGTAGCTCTGCCTTACTCCTTGGACGATCGGACGCAGCCTTGGCTCCTGTGAAGAAATGCTCTTGGACGTGTGGGGAGACTCCCTTGCGCCTTCGGTTGCTAGATCTCTGGATGTCTCTGTAATGCTCTCTCTCTTTTCTCGCTCTCTATGTCTTCTCCTCTGCTGCTCTGCCTTTTTTCTATTCTCTCCTGCAAGGGAATGGCACCTTGCTATTTATAGGAATGGGGTGTGCTCATTAGGGTTTGCAAATGATTGCCTCCTTCAGAAGTCGGCGGTTAAGGATCAATGAATCTGGGCCGTTCATCTTGAATATAATGAATTTGAGCAATTAATGTGATTGCATCAAATCTCTGTGGGCAATAAATGTTGATTGCCATGAATATTCATGATTTGTGATAGTCTGCCACGTGTCCAATTTGCTTGATTTGATTTGATCTGGGCAATTATGATGATCGTAACAAATCTGATTTTGTTAGGATTTGTTAGCACCCATAATTCCAGGGAAGATAAGACTGCCACGTGTCTTAATTGTAGCGAAGAGCGCCACGTGGCTCAATTGGACTGTCTTAGCTGAGCCACATATGGGGGGGTCCTCTCAGCCGCATGAGGATGGACAGTCGCATGAGGATGGACAGCCGCACGTGGATGGACAGCCGTATGGGGATGGTCAGCCGTATGGGGATAGGCAGCCGCATGCAGAGGGGCAGGCGCATGGGGATAGGCAGCCGCATACAGATGGGCAGCCGCATGGGGATAGGCAGCCGCTTGCAAATGGGCAGCCACATGGAGTGGCCTCGGGACTTGGTAGATTTTGCCAACTGTAAGAAGATTTTCTCCTCTTTTCTAGGATCACGCCATCATGTCAGAGTCATTATTACGTTCTTATGTCAGAGTTGTCATGGCTGTTATTTGTCAGAGCAGCCGTTAGGGCATTAAATGCAGCCGAATGTAGAGAAAAACTTTTGAAGGCTACATGGCTTCTTTCTGAGCCGCATGGAGATCCTGAGTCGCATGGGGATCCTTCTATCGGAGCCGCATAGGTCTTTCTTTATTCTTTTCCATGCTTCTACAAGACCCCCTTCAAAGTTTTTAATTTGCAAAATTGAAATACTTTGAATAAGAAGCATGGCCATGTAAAAACTCTTCGGGCCGCATAGGATGTTCTGGCCGTATGGATGTCTCAGCCGCATGGCCTCCTCAGCCGCATAGGCTTTCCAGCCGTATGGGCTACTTGCCGCATATGCTCCTTGTCACGTCTTCATGCCACGTGTGCAAATCTTTGCATTGATTGCCCTTGATTTGAGCCGTCTTTTGGGGGAGTCCCAAGAGTCTAGCCTTGAATAGTCGGATTGCCTTGATAACCGAAGAGTCGGTTCATTGCACATCGATGCGTCGGTCTATAGGCTTCATCTATAAATAGCAGCGTATTTTTGGAAAGAAGACTTCTTTACTTTCTGCTCTTATCCTAGCTTTCTTGTCTTCATCTTCCTTTTCTGATCGTCAGTAATGGCTCCCAAGTCCTTCCAGGTTGCGGCGAAGGCTGCGACGAAGGGTAAGGGTGCGGCCTCGGCGTCGACTGCAGCACCCGAAGCTAACTCCGACGTTCATCCTGCTGTTAAGGATAAGGATTTAGGAAATTCATATACTTCGAAACCCTAACAATGGCTCTGTTGCATGCTTTATGCACAAGCCTTTAATGCAGACTGTTCGAATTGTATGACCATCTTTTGACTTTGTTTTTTTTTATCTTTGATTTTTGCAGCAACCCTGCTTGAAGGCTGAGATCATTATAAAGGAAGAGTTGATGCCCCCTTTCAAACAAGAATCATCGCTTGTTAAGGAGGAGGTAACACCAGAAGCGGAGGAGCAGAAAGGAGAGCTGGCGCCCATTGCTGTAAAGGAGGAGCCCCAGTCTGACGGCGGTAGTACTGGGAGTTCTGATCTTCCTATTTCAGACGAGGATCTTGCTCAAGTACATCCTTCATATGCAAAATGGTTGACGGATTGGTATATGCGTCCCTGCAACTAGGATTTGTGGGCTCTTACAAATGTCCGTCTTTGTTTTGATACTTCTGTCTGTCCTTAGCTGCGGTTTATGTCTTACTTCTTTTGTACATCGATGTAATCTCTTTCCCTTTTGTCTGAATGAAATGATAGAGAACTTTTTTGGCATGCTCGTAAGATGTAGTCATGTAAATGTCACCGCCTTTGAATGACTGGGATACATTTGCTCTATTCTTTGTTTTGTAGTAGTTGCCCCAATGAGAGACTTTTTGTGGACCTATTATTCTTGGCGTATCCTGATTCTGGATACAGATAATAAGTTGAGAGATAAACCAACATACTTACTCAGAGTTAATGAGGACATGGCAAGCATGAAGGGTTCTTCGATGGAGCGTTCCTACTCAGAGGTAATGAGGACGTGGTAGGAGTAGGCTCCATGAAAGGGTACATAAAATGACTCAGAGGTAATGAGGACATGGAAGTTCTATGTAGAGGGGTGATTTATTTTTGGCAAAAGTGAAACGACTCAGAGGTAACATCGACGTGATCGTTTTGGAAATTTGTGGATCCGTTACCCTTTTTGTGCACTGAGAGTGCGGGTAGTGGATCATGAGAGAGAAGCTCTTTCAGAAGAATAAGTTCAGAGGTATGGTTATACATGACTTACTACCTAAAAGAGTGACCGGAATGTAAGTTCAGAGGTACCTGCGGGTATATAACTCAGCAATCTGGGATATTTGGAGGAAGAATGTGAGTTCAGCGGTACTGGAAGGTACATAACTCAGCAATATGAATGTGAGTTCAGTGGTACCGGTGGGTACATAACTCAATAATCTAGAATTTGGAGAATATGAGTTCAGCGGTACCAGCGGGTACATAACTCAATAATCTGGAGTTTGGAGAATGTGAGTTCAGCGGTACCAGCGGGTACATAACTCAATAATCTGGAATTTGGAGAATGTGAGTTCAGCGGTTCCGGTGGGTACATAACTCAATACTCTGGGATTTGGAGAATGTCGTTTAGACATAATATTACTTCAGGAAATTGTCGTTGACGGGCAATATGAGCAAGTCTCCGTTTTGTTTCGCGAGGCGGTAAGCACCGTTGGAGAATACAGCCTCAATGATAAATGGCCCTTCCCACATTGGCTGGAATTTGCCGGCGGTTTTGTGAGTCATAACCATCGGCCTCCGAACTGCCAGAACGAGATCGCCCACTTGGAATGTTCTGATTTTAACCTTTTTGTTGAAGGCTTCGGAGATGCGTGCTTGGTTTAGCTCGATTCGTTGCTGAACCAATAGGCGCTTTTCATCTAAGGCCTTCAACTCTTGTAGCCGGCGACGGTAGTTATCGTCCGTCGTCAATTGGTAAGTGAGAGCGATACGGAGCGAGGGTATTTGAGTCTCCAATGTGAGAACTGCCTCACTCCCGTACAACAGGGAGAATGGTGTGTTTCCAGTGGCCGTTCGGACTGTAGTACGGTACGCCTATAAGCATTCACCAAGCTTCTCGTTCCAGTCGTATTTGTTGGACGACACGAACTTCTTGAGCAACTTGATGATGGTTTTGTTGAATGCTTCTGCCAACCTATTCGCTGCCGGATTATATGGCGTCGAAGCAATATTCTGAATTCGATGTTTGTCGCAGAATCGATAGAAGGCGTAGCTTGCGAACTGCGGACCATTATCGTGGATGATCCTTTGGGGCAATCCAAAGCGATAGATGAAGAGATGCTTGAGGAAGCTGATCACATTTAAAGTCTTCACTTCTGCAAGCGAAACAGCTTCTGCCCATTTGGAGAAGTAATCTGTGATTGCGAGTATGAAGCGATTTCCTCGGAAAGAAGGTGGAGTGATCGGACCGATGATATCCATTCCCCATGCTTCGAATGGCCAGGACGCCACTGTCGGATGTAGAAATTTGGATGGCTGGTGGATGAAGTCCGCGTGGACTTGGCAGGCTTTGCACTTTCTTGTCACGACCCGCTTCCGCTTTTCGGGATACGAGTACGTGTCCAAGTCCAGCCTACGCCGCAGCATCGACGGTAGTACGCTGTATGAGCTCAATATAAATCTCAAATACAACAAATATCTCTATTTTGCTCATTCACAATAATTATTTTAATTACAATTCCAATAATACATTCAAATTTGCATACAGATACAAGCCCGTTACATGTGACTATTCTATCTAAAATCTATGGTTGGTCTCCAAGATAGCTCTAACTCCACCTGAAGGAACCCAAGCAAGAGAACAAGTCATCGAGAATAGTCATCAAGAATCTGTCAACTGAAAAATGGTTATCCAGTCAGGATTGGAACAAGTACAAGTCTAGCCCTCATAATACAAATACAATATAAAGCAATATAACACTAAACATGTGAAACAATGATCAATGGAAACAAGAACAATATGAACAAGAAATCATGGGATGGAAGAAACTGATAAGAAAAGTAACAAGCATGAAAAGTAAGGAGACTCATATAAACACTCATAGTGTACGTGTCGTAAGAAGTACAACGTTCCTACACATGGACGGCTTGGGCGAACGATGAGGTTATAAGGCCCGCCCCCGTAACCGGGAGAGTTGCCAACAATACCAACTGGGCTTTGTCCACGTGCCTAGTAATTGTACCCCTCCAATATCTATACCTCACAATCACGAAAACACGATCACGATAACGATCAAGATAATAATGAGAAAACATGATCAATAGTCAAACACTCAACTCTCGTGTGTGTAACAGTCAAGACACAGAAGATAGCATGTATAAGTGAAATACGACAATATAAAGTAAATGCACATGAAGGTGTCAACAAGTACTTGCCTCGGTTGATTTGGAGTTGACTGGAGCAATATGATCATGTTGGCACAGAAATAGTCTCAGATGTCAAAACTACGCAAGATGGTCTAAAATGGTGGGACAGATTATGCCTTTGAGTCCGGAATAGTCAATTTGGCTAGGAACAATATAGGAAAATTCGAACTTGCAAGAAATAGAAAATATGACTAACCAGGGACAAGGTTTGAAAATCGAAGAAATTTTGTATATATAAATAAATAACCATTTTGAAAAGTATTTATTATAGTTGAAAACTATATCTCATAAATCAAAATAATTTCTAGATAGATACTTTGAAAATATAGAAATCGTTTCTAGATCAAACTATAATTTGAAAAATATTGTGATAGTATTTTTAGACCAAAAGTTATATTTTAAAATATAATAAAATTAATAATTTATTTTAGGCTCAATCACTAATTCGTCAAAATACCAATTTAAGTCAACACTATACTTTAGTAGTAAAAATAATTTTAGAAATATTTATTGTACCTTAATAAATAATAGTAGTATTAAAAATAATAAATACCATAATAATAATACTTACAATATATTACAGGTATAGATATACTAAATATAATAATAACAACAATAGTATTTATACCTTATTTAATAATTCAGTAATTATAACTATACAGTATATTTTATACAATGATATTTTTAAATAATAGAAAAAAAAACAAATGATATTAAATCTAATAATAAAGCAAACCCCTGGCTCGTGACTCTTCTCCCGTAAGCAACATATAATTAAAGATAGGAGGGAAAGAAGCAATTTTTCTCAAAAGAGGGAGAGCAACCGTGTGAAAGAATTTGGGGAAAAAGTTCATGAGAACTCAGTAGAAGAAGAAGAGGGAAAGGAGCAGAAGGGAAGGAGAGGGAGATCATAGCAAAGGGGCGCGGAAGAGAGGTCAGAGAATAGGGAGCTCGCTCTCGATGGCGGAGTGCGGCGCTGAGCGGGGGAACGAGAGGGCGACAAGGGTTATCGACGACCAAAGAGGCGGAGAACGATGAGGTGGTGCAGACCCGTAGTCCGGCGGTTGTGCCACGCCGTTGGAGGGAAGACGCGGCCGGCGCTGACCTCTTCAAATTGGTGATGGAGGTGGCGTTTGATCGCCGGCAGCGCTCGAGCCGACCTCGTTGGTGCTTGAGAAAGACGGAACACTGAGCGGAGAAGGATCGACGAGCTCCGGTCAGGTAGGTGGTGGTATTTTGGTGATAGGGTTCAGGCGGTGTAATTTTTGGATGGCCGATGGTGGCCGGGAAACAGGGGATAGGGTCTTGATGGCGGATTCCGGGGATTGGTGGCGGTGCAGCGATGACAAGGGTCAAGGTGATAGGATCTGGAAGGGAATGAAGGTCGAGGCGAAGTCGGTGGCTGGTGGCAGATGATGGAACAGTGGTGGTGTTGGCTACGGCTGAGACGAGGATTAGGACTTTGGTGTCGGGGTTGCATCCGACACCAAAAAAGGATTAGGCTGGATGGGGGTGTCCTACGTGACACAAAATATGGGTCGTGTCTGACATGTGGACACGAAGAGGGTGAAATGTAAATATAAATAAATAGTACAAAATGATGGACACATACACGTTGCACGATACAATAGAAAATTTTGTGGTGTTGATGGTTGATCTTGGGTTGTTGGATTTATGGAGAAAACAAGGGAGGAGTCGCCCTATATATAAGGTGAGGGGTTTCCTATTAAAGGAGTTCCTAATTAGATAGGGACTAGGATCCAATGACTCAATCTTTCTATAATTTAAATCAACAACTAATTAATGCTATATTGACAAAATTCAAATTTATAATGGATCACAATACGGTTTTTAAAATAATACTAATATATATCAAATAATTTATGAAATATCTTTCCAAAAATAGAATAATAATATATAATAGAATTTACTTTTCAAATACTGTACTCAATAATTTTTGTAAATTTAAAGCTAACAAGATAGATCAAATCTCTCCATAAATCAGTTCAAATAACTATTTGAAGACATAAATATGTCATAACAATAATACTATAAAATAATATTTAATATTATCAAATATTTGAAGAGTAGATGATTTTATATAATTAGAACATCTCATTTAAAATAGTATAAAAATATATTTATTGGTCAAGAAGATCAATTAAAACTAAATCGACTATAACTCTACTACTTGCTTAATATAATAATTCAACTATTATTGAATCAACAATAATTACCAAATAATTTTATATATCCAAATCTATTTTTTTAAACATAATTAGTAAATCCTTTTTATAGTTCAAAAAATATTCAAGACTTCTTTCATAGGAATTCAAATAGAAAAATATATTTTTCTAACCCAATAGTTAAAATAAAATTAATAAGATTTTGAAAACTCGAAAACGGAGGTTACAAACTATCCACCTTAGAAATAAATTCGTCCTCGAATTTAAATAAAATAGGCATGAAAAATAATAGAAAGTATTTAACTATAAAAGGACAACAAAATAGAAGTAAAACTATTAATTTGATCAAACATTGGTCCAAGATGGATGGATAAGTCAGGAACAAGGTAAACGAGAACCATGGTTTGGTCTTGAATTCTAGATGGTTCCTAAAATTTTGGATAGAAACATGCCATAGAAGAAAGCAACCGAATTTAGATAACATAGAAAAGACTACGATTAGAATAGAGTTCGAGGAGCTTGGCCTATATATCTTTCCGTCAGAATCTTAACCTATTCCCTTGGTCAATATCTAGAATTCCATAACTCAAATATCCTAAAAATCCCAAATCAATTATTTAATCTTAGCTAAATAATTCAATATCTCATTTCCTCATATTCATATCTAATGATCTTTTCATAATCCTCAAAATTCGTCAAATATATTTCAAACTCAAATCCCTACTTTCATAATCTTCTCAATATTCTTGATTTAGTAAATCTCTGAATTAATCAAATCAAAAAATTTTAGTAGCCACAACATAACTTTCCAAAAAAAGTTAACCCAAATTTTTATTAACTCTAATATTCAACAATAATTATCCTTCAAGATCTAATTTACCAATTGACAAATCTATCCACCTTGATCGTACCATCACATGAAAACGCAATAATAAATTCTCGTATAAAATTCCCCGTATGTGAAAGTTCTTTTCAAATCAACCAAACCTTAAATTTCAAGGTTTATTCCTAATTTAATCCTTAGCCTATGAAGCAATCTTAACTACCCAAGTAGTCAGCTTAGATAAGGGTTTTCCTATTATTCCTAATCCTAGTCATTCTCCTAAAAGTCAAATCAATCCTAGTGTGAATGGGCATCTCCTAGTTGCAGACTCGCAGTAGTGCAACTAAATTAAGCACTACCACGAGTTCGCAAAATTTTGCGAAAACGGACCTGCATGGGCCACCATAAAAACTTGTCACGACCCGCTCCCGCTTTTCGGGATACGACTACGTGGCCAAGTCCAGCCTACGCCGCAGCATCGGCGGTAGTACGCTGTATGGGCTCAATATAAATCTCAAATACAACAAATATCTCTATTTTGCTCATTCACAATAATTATTTTAATTACAATTCCAATAATACATTCAAATTTGCATACAGATACAAACCCGTTACATGTGACTATTCTATCTAAAATCTATTGTTGGCCTCCACGATAGCTCTAACTCCACCCGAAGGAACCCAAGCAAGAGAGCAAGTCATCGAGAATAGTCATCAAGAATCTTTCAACTGAAAAATGGTTATCCAGTCAGGATTGAAACAAGTACAAGTCTAGCACTCACAATACAAATACAATATAAAGCAATATAACACTAAACATGTGAAACAATGATCAATGGAAACAAGAACAATATGAACAAGAAATCATGGAATAGAAGAAACTGATAAGAAAAGTAACAAGCATGAAAAGTAAGGAGACTCATATAAACACTCATAGTGTACGTGTCGTAAGAAGTACAACGTTCCTACACATGGACGGCTTGGGCGAACGATGAGGTTATAAGGCCCGCCCCCGTAACCGGGAGAGTTGCCAACAATACCAACTGGGCTTTGTCCACGTGCCTAGTAATTGTACCCCTCCAATATCCATACCTCACAATCACGAAAGCACGATCACGATAACGATCAAGATAATAATGAGAAAACATGATCAATAGTCAAACACTCAACTCTCGTGTGTGTAACAGTCAAGACACAGAAGATAGCATGTATAAGTGAAATACGACAATATAAAGTAAATGCACATGAAGGTGTCAACAAGTACTTTCCTCGGTTGATTTGGAGTTGACTGGAGCAATATGATCATGTTGGCACAGAAATAGTCTCATATGTCAAAACTACGCAAGATGGTCTAAAATGGTGGGACAGATTATGCCTTTGAGTCCGGAATAGTCAATTTGGCTAGGAACAATATAGGAAAATTCGAACTTGCAAGAAATAGAAAATATGACTAACCAGGGACAAGGTTTGAAACTCGAAGAAATTTTGTATATATAAATAAATAACCATTTTGAAAAGTATTTATTATAGTTGAAAACTATATCTCATAAATCAAAATAATTTCTAGATAGATACTTTGAAAATATAGAAATCGTTTCTAGATCAAACTATAATTTGAAAAATATTGTGATAGTATTTTTAGACAAAAAGTTATATTTTAAAATATCATAAAATTAATAATATATTTTAGGCTCAATCACTAATTCGTCAAAATACCAATTTAAGTCAACACTATACTTTAGTAGTAAAAATAATTTTAGAAATATTTATTATACCTTAATAAATAATAGTAGTATTAAAAATAATAAATACCATAATAATAATACTTACAATGTATTACAGGTATAGATATACTAAATATAATAATAACAACAATAGTATTTATACCTTATTTAATAATTCAGTAATTATAACTATACAATATATTTTATACAATGATATTTTTAAAGAATAGAAAAAAACAAATGATATTAAATCTAATAATAAAGCAAACCCCTGGCTCGTGACTCTTCTCCCGTAAGCAACATATCATTAAAGATAGGAAGGAAAGAAGCAATTTATATCAAAAGAGGGAGAGAGCAACCGTGTGAAAGAATTTGGAGAAAAAGTTCATGAGAACTTAGTAGAAGAAGAAGAGGGAAAGGAGCAAAAGGGAAGGAGAGGGAGATCATAGCAAGGGAGAGCGGAAGAGAGGTCAGAGAATAGGGAGCTCGCTCCCGATGGCGGAGTGCGGCGCTGAGCGGGGGAACGAGAGGGCGACATGGGTTCTCGACGACCAAAGAGGCGGAGAACGATGAGGTGGTGCAGACCCATAGTCCGGCGGTTGTGCCACGCCGTTGGAGGGAAGACGCGGCCGGTGCTGACCTCTTCAAATTGGTGATGGAGGTGGCATTTGATCGCCGGCAGCACTCGAGCCGACCTCGTCGGTGCTTGAGGGAGACGAAACACTGAGCGGAGGAGGATCGACGAGCTCCGGTCAGGTAGGTGGCAGTATTTTGGTGATAGGGTTTAGGCGGTGTAATTTTTGGATGGCCGGTGGTGGCCGGGAAGCAGGGGATAGGGTCTTGGTGGCGGATTCCGGGGATTGGTGGCGGTGCAGCGATGACAAGTATCAAGGTAATAGGATCTAGAAGGGGAATGAAGGTCGAGGCGAAGTCGGTGGCTGGTGGCAGATGATGGAACAATGGTGGTGTTGGCTACGGCTGAGACGGGGATTAGGACTTTGGTGTCGGGGTTGCATCCGACACCAAAAAAGGATTAGGCTGGATGGGGGTGTCCTACGTGACACAGAATATGGGTCGTGTCTGACATGTGGACACGAAGAGGGTGAAATATAAATATAAATAAATAGTACAAAATGATGGACACATACACGTTGCACGATACAATAGAAAATTTTGTGGTGTTGATGGTTGATCTTGGGTTGTTGGATTTATGGAGAAAACAAGGGAGGAGTCGCCCTATATATAAGGTGAGGGGTTTCCTATTAAAGGAGTTCCTAATATAGGGACTAGGATCCAATGACTCAATCTTTCTATAATTTAAATCAACAACTAATTAATGCTATATTGACAAAATTCAAATTTATAATGGATCACAATACGGTTTTTAAAATAATATTAATATATATCAAATAATTTATGAAATATCTTTCCAAAAATAGAATAATAATATATAATAGAATTTACTTTTCAAATACTGTACTCAATAATTTTTGTAAATTTAAAGCTGACAAGATAGATCAAATCTCTCCATAAATCAGTTCAAATAACTATTTGAAGACATAAATATGTCATAACAATAATACTATAAAATAATATTTAATATTATCAAATATTTGAAGAGTAGATGATTTTATATAATTAGAACATCTCATTTAAAATAGTATAAAAATATATTTATTGGTCAAGAAGATCAATTAAAACTAAATCGACTATAACTCTACTACTTGCTTAATATAATAATTCAACTATTATTGAATCAACAATAATTACCAAATAATTTTATATATCCAAATCTAATTTTTTTTTTAAACATAATTAGTAAATCCTTTTTATAGTTCAAAAAATATTCAAGATTTCTTTCATAGGAATTCAAGTAGAAAAATATATTTTTCTAACCCAATAGTTAAAATAAAATCAATAAGATTTTGAAAACTCAAAAACGGAGGTTACAACTTTCTTGCATAGTCTATCGCGTCTGCTACCATCGTGGGCCAGTAGTAGCACATTCGGCAAAGACAGTCTTGCAATTTTGGGCCAGGCTGATGGGCCCCACAGACACCGTCATGAGCTTCGCGTATGACTTCTTTGGCTTCTGCGTTTGACAAACATCAAAGCAATAATCCATCGTAGGATCGGTGATACAGCATTTTCGTCTCTGTATCGTAGAAGAATCTGAGAGAACGCCTTCTGATAGAGGTGGCTTCCTTTGGGTTCTCGGGCAGGATGTCGTAGACTACGAAGTCTATGAATGGTTGTCTCCAGTCTGGTACTTCGTCGATCGTCTGAGCGGAGTAACTCGCCACGAATTGAACGTTGTTCTTGGGACAGACCAGTTCATGGCCTATCACATCCACCAAATGATGAATATTGTTTGGTACTGCTAGGGAAGCGACAAGGCCTACTAGGGCATCGGCTTCGATATTTTGGAGTCTGGGGACGTGTTCGATGAAGAACCCTTCAAATGACGAGATAATATTGATCGCTATTTGGTGATAGAGGATCATGTCTTCATGGCGGACTTCGTACGAATACCGGATCTAATTGACGATTAACTGTGAATCGTCGTACGCTTCAAGATATTCTACCCCCAGCTCTCTTGCAAGTTGGAGGCCAATGACTAAAGCGTTGTACTCTGCCACATTGTTAGAGCAGGGTTCTGTGAGGGAGTAAGCGCGATTGATCACAAGTCCGGAAGGAGAAACCAGCACCACCCCGACTCCGACGACGATGTTGCCCTTGGGTCCGGTCCTTAAAGCACCGTCGAAGAACATTCGCCATATATCATCGTGAGAGGCCGCATGCGAGTCGGCGGTCTCATCTGGGATTTCTTCATATATTCTGGCCGACTCCGAGCCTGGGTGGGCTGCTAAAAAGTCTGTCAGAGCTTGACCTTTAACAGCCTTTTGCGGGACGAAGATCATATGGTAGGGAGACAGTAATATTGCCTATGTCGCGAGGCGAGAGCTGAGTGCCCCTGGTTTCGTCATGAGAACCCTGAGGGGGTTGACTCGTGATATCACATGTATGGTTTGCCCCGTGACATAGTGTCGCGTCTTTTGAATGGCGAATACCAGGGCGAGGCATTCCTTCTCCACGGCGGTATATCGATGCTCTGGCCCGATCATCATTCGGCTGAGGTAATATATAGCTTTCTCATGGCCTGTATCGTTGTTTTGTGCTAGCAGAGCGCCGAGGGAATGCTCTATTGCTCGTACGTAGAGCAGGAATAGTTTTCTAGCAACCGGGGCCACCAGGACTGGAGGGTTCGACAAGTATTCTTTGAGGTTGTCGAAGGCACGTTGGCATTCTTCATCCCATACGAATGAGACGCCCTTCTTCAAGAGATGGATGAATGGCTGACATCGCCCGAAGAGATTAGAGATAAACCTCCTGATGTAGGCTAGCCTCCCTTGAAGGCCTCGGAGTTCACGGAGATTTTTCGGAGGACCCATCTCCATGATCGTCTTTGTCTTCTCAGGGTCTATGTGGATACCCTGGGAGGTAATGATGAAACCCAAGAACTTCCGCTGGATATGCCCAAGAAGGATTTCTTGGGGTTCATTTTCAAATTGTGCACTCGCATCAGGTCGAACACTGTCGTTAGATCATGCAGATGATCTTCCTTAGAGCGGCTTTTGACGGCGATGTCGTCAACATAGAATTCCACTATTTTGCGTAAGTGGTCTCTGAAGAAGATGCTCATAGCTCTCTGATAGGTGGCGCCAGCATTCTTTAAACCGAAAGGCATGACTGTGTAGCAGTATGTGCCGATTGGTGTTCGGAATGATGTATGCTTTTTGTCGTCGGGAGACATCTTGATTTGGTTATACCCCAAGAAGCCATCCATGAACAACATACGTTCGAAGCCGCAGGTGTTGTCAATCATGATATCTGTGATAGGGAGGGAGAACTCATCTTTGGGACATGCCTCGTTCAGATTGCGGAAGTCGATGCAGATTCGAATCTTTCCATTCTTCTTGAGGATCGGTACTATGTTGGCAACCCAGTCTGGATGTTGTTCCTCATGAATGAAGCCGCTGGCTATCAGTTTATTGACTTCGACTTCGATCGTATCCATGATGCCTGGGCGGAAGCGTCGTTGCTGTTGTTTGACTGGCTTTGCATCTGGCCGAATGTTGAGCTTGTGAAGAGCAACATCGGGGTTTAGTCCTGGCATGTCTTCAAAGCTCCAGACGAACACATCAATATATTCTTTGACAAGTTCCAGTAGTGATTCTCGCTCTTCATCAGTCAAATGCTTGTTGACGAAGATGGGTTTTGGGAAGGATTCATCACCGAGATCAACTTGTACAACCTCATCCTCGGTGGGAGTTTCTCTTTGTTTGAACTACTTCTTCCACTGTGCATCTAATTATTGTGCCCATGGCTCTAGCTCAAGAAGTTCGGGCATATCTTCATCTTCTTCGTAGGCATCGGCAAGTGCCATATTGACGGACCAGACTTGCCTGAGCATGTCCCCGATGCTGATATCCAAATCGGAAGTGGGTGATCCGGTTGAGTGTGAGTGCCAGTCGTATTCTTCGTCTGAGCTTTCGGGTGTTGTCACAGGTGTGACATAACCTAGCCCACGTCTGGTCTTGTTATAGTAATCTCGTGGTTTTCCAGCCGGGATCGACAATTGTAAGGGTAACCGCCGTTCCGTTCCGTAGTTCAAGCCTGGTGTAGTTCCCAGATCATATCCTTGTTTTTGCATAAGGTACTTGGATTGGGAACTATACAGATAAAGGGGCAATCTCCCGGTGTCGGGTTCGAGCTCAACTTCTTCATCTTGAAGGGTTGTGGATTATTCTTTCAGCCGAAGATGATTAGGTGATCCCCTCCCTCAATTATGCAGTAAGCATCTTCCACGGGAGTGAGATGATTTGCGGTGTAAACATTTGTCACCTGTGTGTATAGGTGAGTGCCTATACCGTGCTCCATAGCATACATTGTACAGAGCTTATTAAGCTCGATGTAGTTCAAAGATAGCCCTTTATTGATGAAGTAAGGTATCGTTTCTAACAGAATTACATCATCTGCAGATGGAACATCAGTGTGGGAAGCCACATATTTGGCCAGTTCTGGTTCTTCTTCGGCCACCCCCTGTATAAATGAAGACTGAGAGGATGACTTGGGCGACTTGATCATCAGGGGTTCTGCCGATGGAGCAGAACTTGGAGTCGTTGGCAAACTAGAAACCCCCAGTCCGGTACTCGATGCTGGGCAGGGAGTTGTTGGCTCACTAGAAGCCCCAGACTTTGCATCGGGCTGACGATTCTTTTTGGGAAGACGTATCGTCATTGGCTTATCAGAGGGATTGAGCTTCTCCATTTATGGCTGGCCGACTCTAGGTAGTCTGATTGTTAGTGGCTCCGTTGTGGGTCTCGACGCTTGGCCGGACCTTGGCAGCCGGATTATCATTTTGCTCTTATGCCGAGAGGCTGATTGTATCCTTACGCAGAGCGGCCGTAAGGGGTACGGTCTTGCCAGGTTTGCGATCTTGGAGGTGGATCGTCAGGGGTTCTTCTGATCCTATGGTTGTCTCAGTACGAGCTTGCACATCTCTTTCACCAAGGTGTCACTTCGACTTTTCGTATAAGCAGGAGTTTGAGTAGTAGGATTCGACCTCTTTGAAAGGATCGATGTCGGCAAATTATGTCCTCACGAAGCCGTATTTGTCGACATACTTGAAGCACTGGTGCAGCGTGGAAGGCACGATCATGTAATCGTGAATCCAAGGGCGCCCTAGGAGGATATTGTAGGAAGTGTTCGAATCTATGACGTAACATGTCACTTCTGACTGAAGATCGTCGATTTGGCACTTCAAGCGAATCTTCCCAATCGGGTAGCTTCTGCCCGAATTGAAACTGCTGATGGCGGTGCTTGTCGGCGTCAGGCGATATATAAGGATGCGGAGATGATGTAACATACCCTTCGGGATGATGCTTACGGAAGAACCAGGATCAATATGCATCCGATCCACCTTTACGTCACCGATGTATCCAGTGTAGTATAACGGATGATCATACAGATTGGTTTTGATTAGCATATCCTAGGGAGTGAAGACAATGTTGGGCATCGCTCATGTGCAAGCGCTGTCTTGGAGATTTGCAGGCGGGCTCTCTTCCGTGAGGTTTACCTGAGCTGGATATGCGTCGGCATTCTGGAGTGCATCACTCAAAGCCACGCGAACATCCTTGGAGAGTCTCAGGAGCTCATATAATGACAATTTGGCCGGTGTGTTGGCCAATTATGCTAGGATGTCAAAGTTGTAGGGCCTTTCCAGCCCATGAGGTACCTCTTTTCGGAGGGATTTGTCAAAGCGAGTCTCCTTCGGCCTAGGCTTATCGGTCGTCGGAGGTTGAGAAGGTCCTGGAGCGTCAGCAGTAGCCGGCTGATGTTCTTCAGTTGCGTTATCTGGTGTAGGTTGGGATTGAGCACCTGACCGAGTGATGATAGCTGTGGCTTCTTCGACATCTGCCGAAATTGTGCGACAGGATCTTACCTTTCTGCTCTCTTTCTTGCCAATGGAGAATGGGGCGGACTGAGTCACTTTAGGTACCAAGTCTGGATAGTCCCACATAACCTCCCCTCGTGACGTGGAGAGGGGTACCAGACCAGTAGCCCGATCTCGAAGGGGTAGAAGATTAGTAATCTCTATTGTCGCCCGAGGGATGGGTACCACGCCGTCTTGAGTCTCCATTGGAAGAAAGCTGCCGAATTGTACTGACACCATATTGGCCGCCACGGTCACCTCTTCTAAATCAATAGCCAGAGCCTTCGAATCGATGAGATGTTGGATGTATCGTTTCAGTTGGTAGCAGTCGTGTGTAGCATGGTGGACGTAGAGATGGTAGTGACAGTAGTTTAGGCTCTCCATTTCTGTCAGCCGAGGTTCCCGTCTTGGTGGAGGGAGCTGAATTCTATCTCCTTGTATGTGCATGTCCAAGATGGGCTTGACATGGCTATCTTCGAAGGAGTAGGTCATTTGCGGCCATTGCTTGTCTGTCGATTTTGACTCAGGTTTCTGGGCTGTGTCGGTCACCATAGCCTGTTTGCCCTTGTTGTCCCGATTGTTGGAGGCATTACCACCATTGTTGTTATTGGTATTAGGGCACTTGCCCTTGTCCTTTTCCTCCGAGATGTGCAATCCCAATTGGCGAGCCTTCTTCAACCTGTCCTCGGCGCTAGTGGCACTGATGATAAACGTCTTCCAGTCTTTAAATTGACTTTCGCCCATCCAGAGGCTGATTGTTGGGAGCAGTCCATTCTGACAAATTTCAATTAAGGAGGAATCTGGATTACCAGACGGCAACTTCATTGCGGTTTGGCAAAACCGCTCAATATAGTTCCTTATCAGCTCCTTCTCCCCTTGAACGACGTCCATGAGGGTGGACATTGTGACGTCCTGTCCTACTTCGTAGAATCTCTCTATGAACATGCGCTTGAAGTTGGCGAAGGAGTAGATGCAGTTGTCTGGCAGGTTACGGTACCAGTCGAAGGCGACCCCCTCCAATGCCCCGATGAATAATTGTATAAGGATGGCATCGTCATGGGGCAAATGGTCGGTGGTGACCTCGAAGTAAGTGATGTACCGACTTGCAGAGGTCTTCCCATCATATGGACTGATATGGAATGGTTTATACTTTGGTGGGAATGGAACATCTCTCCACGCAGCGGGATACGGTTGTCGTATCCTGAGGTCTTGGCAGTTATTTTGGGCGTGGAACATGGCTCGGAGCTCCTGGACCTCTCTTCTTGCTTCTCTGGCCTCATCTGCAGCGGTGGGAGCTGACATCTCAGGAGGATTATTGCCCGGGTTTGGTGCCGCTGAGTTTGAGTCCGCATTGACCGCGGGACCCAAGTTTGTTTGGCCATGCATCCCTTCTTGCAGAGTCGGGAGGGATGCTTTGATCTCGTCCTCTGATTCGACCAAAGTGCATAGTATGGCCTCCAGAGTGTCGATGTGTTGGCGATCACTGGGACCATCTTGTTCGTTGTTTGTTATGAATGCCATCCTCACATGAGTAGAAGTGGAAGGGACGGTGGATGACGTGCCCTCCGAATCATACCCCTGTACCGAGAAGTCATCGGGGTATGTGGAAATGTTCTCCTCTAGTTCGGACTCAGAAGGAATAGTACCCCCAGCTTCAGAGCTTGCTTCGTCTTGAGAGTCGTGGACGTCCTCGGGGACGTCAGCCCTTGCTGTATCTGATAGGAGAGTTGTTTCCCCGGGCTCGTCTCCTTGGAACATCGGATTGTCGTGGATGTTTGGAGGAGTGCTACCCCCAGTTCCAGCGACCCCCAGTAATGCGGATGATGAATCTCCCACGGTAGCAGATTTCGTCTTTGAACGGGTATCTTGGAAAACTCCGGTGGTGGACAACCGTTTAGACGACAGTTTCTTAGTCATAGTGGTTGAAATCTTCGGGCTAGAAACATTTATCTTCTTCCTTCTCCCATCGGTGGGAATTTTCTGAGTAGAGTTGTAAGAGACGACGGGAGGCGCCTCATCCCCTGAGCTCAGCTATTGTAATCTTTAGAAGACGGACTGCCGGTCTTCTCGTACCGTCGCATTGTTGCAATAGCAGTTGACGATGACTTGGGTGCAGTGACGTCTGTGGGAGGACTCCTTGCACACCGAGGCTTCTTCTCTTTCCTTGCGCTTGTGGAGGATAGCCCCACGCAAGTCAGATGGGTCTGGAACGACCATGTTTGCTTCCTGGGTTTTGGAAGACATTTTGGAACAACTTTGTTCGTTTGCCGTCGGGGGCTGGACTCGAGTGGTTCTGTACAACTTCTCATCAGAGGCCCACATAACAGTATATGGAGCGCTCGGATGGTCAGAGGTCGGGACAGTGGACTAAGCTCGCCAAGCTCGCGCTGCCCTAGACTTCTTCACTCTAGTACGTGAGGGCACATAGTAGGAAGAGTCTAAGTGGTGTTGCAGAGAGTCAGACATATTTTCTCGGGAGCATGAGAGATCAGGACCATAAGAGAGGCGATCGAAGACTGAGCCGCGTGGAGCAGACAGTATGCGGCTGGAATCAACAGTCTTCATACGGCAGGCAATCGTAGCCACATGGGCTTTCTTCATACGGCCGGAAGTCTCGGCCGCATAAGTATTCTTCATGCGGCTGGAGATCTTGGCCGCATGGGTATTCTGCATTCGGCTGGCAGTTCGACCGCATGAACATCATGCATACGGCTGGCTATCTTGGCCGCATGAATGTTCGGCTTCTTCCTGGAGCACATAGAATCACTCTTTGTTTCTGCAAGTCCAGCATCGTAGTACTTTCCTCTGCCGGATGTGGGGACAGCAGACACCTCTATGGCTTGAAGTGGGGCCGCATGAGAGTTGCCTTCGCCGTCTTGGGCAGCAGAGAGTACTCCGTCCAGAGCTTGGGGAGGATCAAATAATTTTGGTAACCACTCCCTGCGAGCCTTCTTTGTACGGGTTCGCTTCTGGACCGGGCCAGCGCTCCCGTCGGAGAGCATTTCTTCAAACGCCTGTTGGTCGAAGCGGAAGACCATCTTCTGTTGTGTGGAGCCAAGTTTGGCTGCATCCGATTGCGTCACCAACTTCTCAGCTGTGGAGAAGTTTGTCCCCAACAGAGTCTCCATCGTGTTTGCCATGAATTATAAAAGAATAGAACAATTATATTGAAGGACTGGACTTTTACTTCACAATACAAACTTCGCTCATACAAAGAAAGCCTGGGGACGAAAACCTAGGTACAACAATCTAAGTACAATTGTTTAATTTTTTTGGGGGTGACAGTAGATGCTCGGGAAAGCGACGGCAGCTCTGCCTTACTCCTTGGACGCTCGGACGCAGCCTTAGCTCCGGTGAAGAAATGCTCTTGGACGTGTGGGGAGACTCCCTTGCGCCTTCGGTTGCTAGATCTATGGATGTCTCTGTAATGCTCTCTATCCCTTTTTTTGCTCTCTATGTCTTCTCCTCTGCTGCTCTGCCTCTTTTCTATTCTCTCCTGTAAGAGAATGGTACCTTGCTATTTATAGGAATGTGATGTGCTCATTAGGGTTTGCAAATGATTGTCTCCTTCAGAAGTCGGCGGTTAAGGATCAATGAATCTGGGTCGTTCATCTTGAATATGATAAATTTGAGCAATTAATATGATTGCATCAAATCTCTGTGGGCAATAAATATTGATTGCCATGAATATTCGTGATTTGTGATAGCCTGCCACGTGTCCAATTTGCTTGATTTGATTTGATCTGGGTAATTATGACGATCGAAACAAATCTGATTTTGTTAGGATTTGTTAGCACCCATAATTCCAGGGAAGATAAGACTGCCACGTGTCTCAATTGTAGCGAAGAGCGTCACGTGTCTCAATTGGACTTTCCTGGCCGAGCCGCACATGGAGGGGGGTCCTCTCAGCCGCATGAAACATGCAGTCGTATGAGGATAGGCAGCCGCATGAGGATGGGCAGCCGTACGTAGATGGGCAGCCGCATGTGGATAGGCAGCCGCATGTAGAGGGGCAGTCGCATGGGAATAGGCAGCCGCATGCAGATGGCAGCCGCATGGGGATAGACAGCCGCATGTAGATGGGCAGCCGCATGGAGTGGCCTCGGGACTTGGTGGATTTTGCCAGCTGTAAGGAGATTGTTCTCCTCTTTCCTAGGATCACGCCATCATGTCAGAGTCATTATTACGTCCTTATGTCAGAGTTGTTATGGCTGTTATTTGTCAGAGCAGCCGTCAGGGTATTAAATGCAGCCGAATGTAGAGAAGAACTGTTGAAGGCCACATGGCTTCTTTCTGAGCTGCATAGATCAATCCGAGCCGCATGGACTCCTGAGCCGCAAGGGGATCCTTCTGTCAGAGCCGCATAGGTCTTTCTTTATTCTTTTCCATTCTTCTACAGTGTTCTTCCCCAAATTGAGAGCTTCCCTCTTTGATTTGATCTCCAAATCCTTTTATCCCTCCACCAAAACTTCCATCCAAACCTTCTCAAAATACCAAGGGAGGGTGCTGGCAAAGATTTGGAGCAAAGTACAAGAAGGAGTGTCCTTTTTAGAAGATCTTCTTGTCGGAGCCGTGTCCTTGGGAGGATCATTGGGATTCTACTCCCAATAGGTAAAACCAACCCTCTAAATTGTTTTTTTATGCATATTAGTTAGTTTTGAATCCATAGGATCCACTCCCATGCGTGCACCCACTTTAGATTCAAGTTTGAGGCCATTTGGAGCTCTCTAGAGCAAGTTAGAATTGTGTCTTGTGTCCTACTTATTAGATCTTAAATTAGAACACCAAATGTGTTTGGTTTAGTGTCTAATAGGTTTAATTGTATTTTAGTTTCAGTTCTAGACATGTTTGAGGATGGATTGATGTTAGTTAGAATGGTTAGAATGAGTTTCATTTAGATATCCATGGTTAGATCTAAGTGGTTTAGTCTACATGTCATATTTTTAGCTTCAACTTGTCATTTTAGTGTCTCTTTATATAATGGACTGTTTTGTATATATATAATAGGTATGTTAGATATATTTCATATAGTTAGATGTGTGTGAATATGTTGTTAGTGGTGTGCTTGTGTTAGAGGGGAGGAGAGTGTGGTTTAATGTGTGTCTTGAGTGGTGTGGAGAGTGAGATGTGTTTTTTTGTCCAAACAACCAAAATTCGTCATAATATTTATCCACCTTTTTAGTAGTCGTAGCAACTTAGAAATGTCATAACTTTTAGTTTAGAACTCTAATTAATCTTCCGTTTGTTTAAAAGAACCGTTTCGAAGTTAGTTTTCCAAATATATATATTAATAGGTCAAATACATTCTAGAACTTTCTGTATAACTGTTTGAGTGTCAGTTGTACGAAAGACGAACGCGTTTCGGTGTTTTTGTGATTTTAGGAGCTTTCGGACACGAAAATGCGATCTGTTTGAAGTTTCAAAAAGCTAATAGGAAGGGATACAACTTTAATCCTAGAAATGAGTGAAGGTCCAATTGGTACATTATTAATTTTAAGTAGAAGAGTGACTATACAATATAGATATTTTGTGTAACCTATGAGCCTATGTAGTATGGATATTAAGTGAATGTAGGTATCATAGGTTGTCGAGTATATGTATGATATAGTGCACGCTTATATATATATATATATATATATATATATATATATATATATATATATTATTGTTAGGTAATATATGATATTTGTTTGTTAGATGTTGGTTAGTAGATGGTTAGATATGTTAGACTTGTTATATGTTAGTATAAGTTATATATGTTAGTATGTTTGTTAGATGTTGGTTTGTAGAGGGTTAGATATATTAGAGTTGTTATATGTTAGTATAAGTTATATTTGTTAGTATGAGTGTTAGTTAGATAGTAGAGGTTAGTATTTTGTTAGATATTTGATATATTGTTAGATAGTTTGATGTTAGATATCTAGTATGTTAGATATTGATATGTTAGTAGGTTATGTTAGTTCTAGATTTTGGTATGTTAGAAAGTTAGTTTCTATAGGTTATATGTTAGATATTAGTTAAGATGTCATGTTAGTACATTAGATAGTTAGTTAATTAGATATTTAAGAGGTATCTTGGTATCTTATGATACCAAGTTAGTATCTTAAGGTAAATATGAATTACCTTTACCTTCAAGGTAAATAATTAGTTTACCTTATGACCAAGGTATTGGTTTTAGGATGCCAATATGACCAAGATTGATATGGTATCCTAGTGTTAGTGGGTTAGTGTCTAAGTGTTTGAGTTTGAGTAGGTGATGTTAGATTGTGGAAGGATTATATAGATAGGTATATATATTTTTGGGTTATATAGTTATATATATTATGAGAGTATATAGATATAGGTTATGGTTCAAAGTGAGGATAAGTATATATTTGATATATGATATCTATATGTACGTGTTAGGGTGGCACTATATGGGTAAGGATATATATGATATATATATATATATATATATATATATATATATATATATATATATATATATATAAGATAGCAATGGTACTAGTATACTTGATTATTTAGGCCATAGACTTGTTTAGAACTATAATTAACTAACCTAGACTAGTTTGACCATTGTTGACCATACCCTAGCTAGTTTGCCCACATTAGACTAGTTGCCCTAGTTTGACTAGATTGTTGACTAGAGTTGACCAAGAGTTGACTTTGACCTAGATTGACTTAGACTCATGTAGATTGTGTTATAATTTTAATTACCATATAAATTGAACTCTTTATAACCTGTGTTGCTCTAACTAGGACTCTGTGACTCCAGTTGGCCATCTTTTCATATCAGCTGTTTAGGGTATCATACGAGTACATTCTCTGATCATTTCATACTTGCTAGGACTTATATTCTTGCTCTAGATTACTTTACTTGATGCTGTCACGTTGGTAACACAGATTGGTACTATATGGATCTTTTCATGAGATATTATCTCCTTCGGAAGCATCGGGTACATCATGCCATGTACTCCTGTGCTTTCACTATTCATGTATACTATTGTGATTCATGTACTCTCATATTTACAGAGGCCTCATGTATACACTTATTTATGAGCTCTCATGTGATGATCATGTACAATAACATAACCTGTCAAGATCCTTGTGTATTGATTGGGGTACGAGGGAGTAGAAATAGTCATATGAACAATTCCAAGTAGTGTAACCATATACAACTCAGTAGTGTAATCATGTATTGATCAAGCCATTCACATGCCTATCGTGTACTCTAAACCACTAGTCACTTGTAGTTCTTTACTTATAGTAGATACTTCCAGTACAGTTATCTCTTCCTTTTTTATGTATATTTCTTTCAGCAATTCATGTATCTTACTCTAATGCATGTTTTATATTCCTGTCATGATATGAACTGTTGAGATTTTGTGCTCGTTCATGTCCTGATTGGACCTGTTGAAAATATTACAGGTAGCATAGAGATTCACAGCTAGCCTAAAGGACCAGTAGAGCTTGGAGTAGATTGCTAGTTTATGGTTTAGTTTTCTCTGTTGGAACTTGTATTGTAATAAGTGGAGATTTGAGTTGTATTTGAGATTGTTTGAGATATTATTATTTTAGAAGTTTATTTAAGTTGTTGCTTTGAGTTTAGTATAGACTTTTGTGTTATCCTATCGTGCTTAGACTGTGATTGAGTTTTATCATATCTTATACTTATCCTCCGCTCCGAGTTAAGATTTATGACAGGTACATTATATATATTGCATGAGTTGTTTAGTTAGCGACCTAGAACAGCGCTCTACCGCTGATTCTGCGGCATATGCTGGGCGTTGTTACACAACCGTGCCCCTATACGGGATGCGGGTCGTGGCAAATGATACTCAAATCAACAACATTGCTTCTATAGCTTATAATCCCACAGCCAACGGTTTAGCAGAAGCATTCAACAAGATAGTCATCAAACTTCTCAAGAAGTTCATTTCTACCAATTAACACAACTTGAGCGAAAATCTTAGAGAATGCCTATAGGCGTATCACACCACTGTACGTACCCCAACCAGCTGTACACCCTTCACTTTGGTGTATGGATGCAATGTCGTCTTACTATTGGAGATTCAAATTCCATCCTTAAGGATAGTTGTCGCCAACGAGTTGACGGTGGAAAATAATGATCGTCTTCGACTTCAAGAGCTTGAAGCACTTGATGAGGAACGGGTGCTATCTCAACAGCACATTGAGCTATATCAAGCCTGAATTTCAAAAGCTTTCAACCACAAAGTCAAAGTATAAACTTTTCAAAAAGGCGAGCTAGTCCTTACTGTCAGACATCCTATGACTATGACACACATGAGCAAGGGCAAGTTCGAGCCAAAGTGGGAAGGTCCTTACATCATAAGCAAAGTTTTCTCTAATGGAGATTATCAGCTAACCAGGATGGACGGTCGAATAGCTATAATGCCTATCAACGTTAAATTCCTGAAGAAATATCATGTTTGAAAGTATGTATTATATTTTCTGACAAATATTGTACATACGCAAATCCTCTAATTATCTTTTATTCACACTTTTGTGAATAAACCCCATAGATAATAAGTCCTCAAAAATCCCCAGTGGGTCTAACTAGATCTTATGGTACATCCTCAAAAGATTAACCCATAATATCTACCACAACATATCATCACAAATATCATCTTTTGAAACCCATTTGTTTTAAAAGATATCATATTCTGGAGCCCCAGTTGGTTTAAGGATAATCAACAGATATACGAATTCATGTCCACATTACCTCTGAATTCTACTATCTACATCAACGACTTGTCACGTCCATATTACCTCTGATAACGTCGTCCTAAAAATAACATCATGTCAAAATTATACTATGTCACCTCCATATTACCTATGTTCAAGTGTTGTTATTATTGAGAAATATTTCACGTCCAGTACCTCTGAACATATTTCTTACTCATATCTATTACTTGTGTCTCAAACAAATAAATAATAAGTAATAGAGCCACACAAAAAAATTATCAATCTTTCTATTTCATAAGTGATCTTGAGAACATAAAACTATTATATTGTTCAAAATGTGATAAAAATTGTTCAAAAAAATCATTACATTATTCATTGGGGAGGTAAAGTACTGAGGTCAGAAATTGTCTTCTTCAAGGCTTCGGCTCGCTCCATCCTTATAGCAATCACCCTTGCCCTGGCTAAGTCCCGCCTGAAAGCTAGTAGTAAAGTTTGTATTGATGTAACATGGTGCTCCATCTCTGCTTTTCAAGCTCGGAGAAGTTCATCTCTTTACCTATTCAGATCATCTAGACGGCTTGAGGCAAATTGATACAGCTCGAGTACCTCTTCTTGGCGTTTCCTAGCTGTCGAGACCGATGCACGAGTTTTGGCCAGTTCAGCTTCTAGCTCTTCAATGCGAGCTTGACCCTCATTTATTTCTTTGTCTTTCTCTGTTGCCTCGGCCTTATAGAGCTCAGTGGAGGAGATAGCCTCAGCAATACTGGATTCTATCTCTCCAGATTGTATTGTAAATGCGACCATAGAGTTGTCTATTGCAGCTTAATGTTTCTCGTACTCACAAGCAATGGCCTCGCACTCAGCATCTACTAGTACATTGGCCCTTTCAGCGTCGCCAAGATCGCTTATGGCCTCAATCGAAAAAAGAGAAGTCCTCTTTACAAAATCATAAGGATTGTTCTTCTCTATGGCCATTTGAATCAGAGAACGCAAGGAAGTGAAGAAGGCATCCGTGTAAGTTTGGATGATGATGCTTGTCAATGCTGATACACCAGGTATCGCTGCATGGATAGGAACTCCTTCTGCAGAGACGGAAGGAATGGCAGCTTGCACAATATAGCACCCGAAGATTTTGGCGCAGGTGTTTCGAAGGAGCTTCCATCTGTATGAGTACCAATTTCTAATGGAGCCATGCTGGAACTGAGGCTGAAGGCAGTAGAAGCCAACGGGACTTCGATGATCATCCCCACATGACCTGCGATAATTCAAAGCAAAATTATTATGTCATATGGTATTAAGTAAAGAAGCAATGGTAAATAAAGTCAGAAATTTACCTGTAGCATATATGGAGTTTCCATAGGTGTAGTATCCCGTTTTGTAATGAGTCTCTCCATTGTAGAAGCAGATACTGTCAAGCTAATTCTGGCTTTTGAGCCCCCTAACATAAAGCGGCTACTCCCAGCCCTTGACCCAACTTCTCACCTTCGAGAGCGGGGTTACCCTCTTCGCCTCTCGCCGAAGGCGACACGTGTTATGGCACCCACAATGATGGCATACGCGACGTGGCTCCGATGACTTTCTTGCCTTTCTCAGCTGCAGATCTCTTTGGAGCCATTTGATCGGAGGGAAACTTCGAAAGATCGAGAGGAAGAAGAAGACATAGAGTTCGAGGGAGAAATTTTCTAAGAAACTTTCTCTCTCTCATCTTTTAAAGGGCTATTTATAGCCTAATTTGGTGCGTAAAGGTCGCACGAATCTCGCTCAAAACATAAAGACTGTTGAGATTCTGATGCCGCGAATCGCGCCTGAACGCTTCTTATTCAATGTATTTTAAATTTTGAAAATTTTGAAATTTGAAAACTTTGAAGGGGTTCTTGTAGAAGCTTAAAATATATCAAGAAAGTGCATCACGCCATTCACAGATAGTGCTAGGACTATTTCATCAGAGGGCGCCTAGTCCCTAATGGCGCCCAACGCTAATTTGTGCCACAAGCAGATCGTGCGGACTGCCACATGGCAATCTTCCTCAAAAAGCTAAGCTGTCAATCATGATGACTGACAATATGTCAGTCGAGGAAAATCTCTTCGAATCTCGAGCGCACTGTGCTCGAGGAGATTTTGTCATACACGTCATAATACCAGCTGTTTGTTTCTCCGCACCATTCATTAATGGCGCAAAGTGATGAAGCTCTTCCTACTCAGTATTTTCCACAGTTAGTGCCAATCGACAGTTGGAGCCGATCAATGGATCATGCCATTCATGTACTGGCGCCAATCAATCAATCATCATCCAGAAGCAGTTAGAAGATGTGGCGTGCATGCCACTAATCTCGAAGAATGCACACATAATACTACCCACGACCAAGCACACTTCTCTTACAGAATTCCATGCGTCATATACAGTTAAGCCAACCGTTCGTACGACTGGGTGGTCGCGTGCCAACCAGTACAGAATCAGCCTGCGTGCCAATCGAGATGACTACTTAACAGTTATCTCAAAACTCTATAAATAGAGTTCAAAATCACTTTTCAAGCATCACTAAGGATCATAATCGCCTGATAAGTTATTGTAGCACGTTCAAGAGCTTTTCTCTTCCGACATTGCATAGTCCGAGGGATAAAGTTATCGTCTTCTAATTAAATTCCTATAGTTGCACTTCCCCAGAAATCAATTGTAATTTTTTTCTTTTCTTAGTTTGTATTTAAACTTTTGTTTTTGCAAACATAGTACTGCTCCAATAATTCCTTCATCTCTTTATATATCTGCTATGTACCCAAACACAATTGTTTCAGTTACAATTCCTCCAAGATTCCTAACTATTGTGCATTGATGAAGGGTTCACTAACCCGCCTCTTGAGGTACAACTTTCTAACTCTAGTCCTAAATCCCTGACTAACCAAGAAGTCATAGTCAATACTTAAACTCAACCAATCCCTTGAAGTCGATCACACACTCCTACAAGTCATAGGTCGAATCTCTGAGCAGCATAACCAAGGATCTACCCACTATGTAACCACAAGCAACTATACATTTCTTACAAGCATGCCTATCTTACTTATATTTGATAGGGAAGGTTTAATACAGGGTCGAATAATACTTATATCTAATACCTCCATCTAACTCTATTAATCATTCTTCTAGTCCCGATTTCTAACCGATCGCTTCAAGGTTGACTCAACCAATATAGAGATGGTTCACTAGCCTAACTTTTTTCTATCATACTTCTCTCTGATACCTAATCTTCCTAGGATAAAAATTGTATCTTGACAGGGTCCTTGGGTGCTATTTGCTATTGTACTCCTTGTTGGCACTCTAAAATCCAATGTGTCTTCCTTCAAATAGTGTTGTCTCCCATCTCACCCCTTTTGATCAACGAATATTTATATGCTTTAAACTCGGTCTAACTTAGGCAATGGTAACATAGTTTAGTATAACGATCCACATGCCTCCTGTTAGGGTAAGGCCTGGTATCGTACTCTACTCCACATCCTATCTTGGTTGAGTGTCTTTAAAGTCTATCCACCTTGGCTAATCACCTAGTCCTGCCAAGCATGGGTTTATCTATCCTTTAAGTAAAACTTTCTAACTCAATGTGAAAATTTATACGCTGATGTCGAATCACCAATCATGACTCATTGAATTATAAGTTCCTCGAGTCATATCGTTTGGAAGTTCCATTGTAGAGGTACAATTATTCTTATCTTGTCTAGTCCCAAGTTAATCTATATAATTTCTAATCGTATCGGTAGTCATCTCAATCATTACTGAAAATTCTTCCAACAGGTATATAAATATGTAAATTTCTAATTCAATTCCATATGTACTTAGTCAAGGGCTATCCTTCAATCTAGGGATTTTCTAATAGAAGTTAAACCTCAATAGAAGTGTTATTCATATCCTATCGACCCATCTAGTAGTGATGTCTATTTAACCCCTATTGCCTTCAATAATCACCTACATAATATTCTATCTGCCCTAAACACCATCTATAATAAGATATAATCATAATGGTTGAAAAACCACAAAAGTTTGCCCTTTTGAGATAGGGAAGGACGAGAGTTCAAAAATAAAAATTCAAGAGAGCTATGATTTGAACACAAATATGGAATTCAAAGGCGATAGTAGAAGTCTGTAGCATCCACTTTTTCATAGAAGGGTATTTCAATCATTTTAGCCGTTTTGGCCTTTATGTGATTTTCTGAATATGTTGACTTATGATTGTGCTAGCAACTGGTTTAACCTTAATGGACATGTATAGGGGGCTAACCATGCCTTAGAATTGTTATTTTTATTTTTTTTAGAATTTATTTTAGGCATTAGTTTATTTTTAAGGCTTTTATTGATTTATTTAGCCTTTTTGCATGTAGGCCTTTAAGCTTTTTGACTTGGGCCCATTTCTACTTAAGAAAGAGTTGGCCCAAGTGAAACCCTAACCCTTGAGAACCCCCTTGGTCGCCCAAACAATAGTACCCCTTTCCCATTTTCATCATTTGTGAAGTTTTGAGCCTCCACAAGGAAACCCTAAAAGATCCATCTCTCAAAAGCTCTTTTTCCTTCATCCGGAGTCTGTTTCTTCCTAAATCAACTCCGCTGTACTCGTCTAGGAGAGGAGGATCTGCTGGAGCATTTCTAGCGTAGAGGCGGAGGCTTTTACTGGAGGGAAATCGACCGACACGACAACCGAGGAGCCCCGTTCATTGAGTTTTTGACACTCAATAGGTAAACCCTAATCTACCATTATAAATCTAGAATTTCTTTCATTTTTGCATCCATATAGGTGCCCTAGACTTGCCCACGAAATTTGGTGGGATTTCGACTTCGTTTGATGGCGGTATCGGACACGTGTCGGTCCTTTACGACACGTGTTCGACAAAATGCCGCTTAGGATAGAAAGTGGTTGTTTTTCGATTCTGTCTTCATGGATGTTTAGGTAATATTATTTTGATAATCTTTTGTGAAGACGGATTT